>CANJKZ010000142.1:1200000-1517500 GCA_947471745.1 Closterium sp. Naga37s-1 | reverse complement strand
GAGGTGAGGCTGTGGATCACAGAAAGGGGTGCGGAAAAAAAGAAAAAAAGAAAGAAAAGAAAGACAGGAGTGGTGGAAAAGGAGCAGCAAGGGAGCTCAGTAAAGGAATGCATACAGTTTGAATGGGCGAGGGGGCAGCAGCAGGCAAGGTGGGTTGGTCGAGCGGGTCTCCCCAGCGCGACCGCTTGGCCTTGCGCGAGGGCGTGGGGGACGATGCAGATGGCAGCGCACTCGATGGGGTTCTGGGGGAACGGCGAGGGGTGAGTGTGTCAGTGTGTCGAGTGCGGCGAGTGGGGCGAGTGGGGCGAGTGGGAGAACCGGGGGGAGTGGGGAAGGAGTAAGAATACCACAAGACAGCACAGGTGAGGTGTTGGGTGAAATCGGAGGGGCAAGCACGGGAGCAGGGGAAGGAGGCGAGGCAGAAAGAGGGAGCAGTGAGGCAGGTGAGGGCGGCACAGGCATGGCGAGGTGGTGTGGAGTGGACTCACGAGGTGGCAGTGGGGGCGGGGGCGGTGTGCAGCAGCGAGGGCAGCGGCTCCGTGTCCCAGTTCTTGGTGAAGAGCGTGCCGTTGCGCGCTGCTTCCGTTATCATCTGCACCGCACCACACCGCACCACACCACACCCAGTGGTGCCACCGCACGGCACAGAGAGCATGGCAGGGAGGGACGGAGGGGAGGGTGGGGGAAACAGAACATGAGGGTGAAAGGGACGACGGAAGAGGAGTGGGAACAGAAAGCAAGGTCAAGTCGGGGAGGGGGAGGAGGGTTGGGGAGGGAGGGATGTGAATAAAGCGTACTGGTCAGTGATCCACCCTTGAGCGAGAGCATGACATCCACGCACATGAGTCGCACATGGGTCGCACACGCAATAAGAGATGAGATTACGAGGGTCGTAGTGCACAGCATGATGGCACTGATGCCCACAGCACGCACAGACACACACATAGACACATCATGGACAAACAACAGCAGCAGCGGCAGCAGAAGCAGCGGCAGCAGCAGCAGCGGCGGCGGCGGCGCGTGCCCCCCCCAGCAGAGCACCTGCTTCATGAGTCGCTGGCTCTCCTCCTTGTGCTGCGCTGTGATGCACCGTGCCAGCACCCGCTCCACATACGCTGCTAGCCCCGGGGGGAACTTGCCCGGCTGGTCATTGTGTTGGGGTGGGGTGGGAGGCGCGAGAGGAGAGAGGTCGTGCACGTTGGAGCATGGAAGACGGAAGGAGGGAGGGGCGAAGGGAGAAGGAGACTTGCAGGAAAAAGAAGAGGCAGAGAGTGTGAACAACTTGTTGGAAGAGGAAGGAAGCATGATTGAGTGACATGACACATGCCATGACATGACTTTCCCTGTGCAAACGCACACCCAGTCTACCCCAATATCCACATACACATACGTGTGCGCGCGCGCCCATACACATGCACACAGGCACAGATGTTTATTGATGCACACCAAGCACATGAGCACAGGGGGCTAGCACACACAGGCACCTGCCATTCCAACACACACGGCACCGCACCTGGATGGCAGCATCAGCAGCCTCGTCCACACTCGTGGCCTTCTTCCCCGCCCCTTCCTCCACAGACACATACGCCACCCCGCCCCTTTGCCCCCCCGCCCCGCGCTCACTGCTGCCCTCCCTGCCACCTCTCCCTCCCGCCGCTGCTGCTGCCGTGGCAGCAGAGGAGGCGGAGGTGGGAGAGGAGGCGAAGCGGGGGTTGAAGGGGATGTGGAACTTGGACTGCAGAGCGCTGCTCGCTGCCCTCACCTGCTGCTGCTGCTGCTGCTTTCTTTGAGCCTGTTCGTGTGGGTGGGACCCATGGTGGTGGTGGTGGTGGTGGTGGTGGTGGTGGTGGTGGTGGTGGTGGTGGTGGTGGTGGTGGTGGTGGTGGTGGTGGTGGTGGTGGTGGTGGTGGTGGTGGTGGTGGTGGTGGTGGTGGTGGTGGTGGTAGTGGTGGTGGTGGTTGTGGTGGTGGTGGTGGTGGTGGTGGTGGTATGGTGGTGATGAGTGATGACAAAACAAACGGGTTGCGAAAAGAGGAAAAATAAGAAATCACTTTATTTCTTGCCGGCCGACACATACTCGCTCGCTTGCCTTCCTTGCTCCAAGCTGAGGAGGCAGGGCAGAACGAATCAGCAAGCCAGCAGCAATACATACGCGCACAAGCACATGCGCAGCACAGACTTGTGTCTCTTGCGGATCTATGCCTACTCTGTTGCGTACTGTTCAATACATGCAACGTGAGTGCGACAGCATGGAGCAGGAGCAGCAGTACCTGTGCATTGGTGTACTGCCATTTGAAGTACGGTGCACTGCCCTCCGCCCCTTGACCCGCCTTGCCATTCTGCCCCGCCCCTGCCCCTGCCCCTGCCGCCCCACCGCCACCTGCCGCAGCGGCTGTCGTTGTTGCAGCAGCCGGCGCAGTGCTGGCAGCAGCAGCAGAGGCGGCATAGGCAGCGGCATAGGCAGCAGCAGCAGAAGGGTACTCCCCATACGCCTGAGCCGGCACATGGCTATGCGCCTCTGCCTGTGCTGCGCCTGCATGCTCTGCTGCAGGTGCCTGTGCCTGTGCCTGTGCCTGTGCCTGGGCTGGGTGCCACTGTCCGTTCCACCATATACCCGCTGGGGCCACAGGCGCATATGCTGCTGCTGCCACCCCCGCTTCATGCTGCTGCTGCTGCTGCTGTGCATATTGACTACCCGCCATGGCCTGCTGCCCACCTTGTTGCTGCTCCTGCGCCACCCCCCCGTACCCCCAATTTGCTGCCCCATCCTGCGCTGCTGCTGCTGCTGGCTGTGCAGGGGGGGGTGGTGGGGGAGGCAGTGGGGGCGGGGACGCAGAAGGGGGCGGGGGCGGAGGTGGGGCGGGTTCCGCCCCGCCTGCTGGGGGAGGAGGCGGGAGGGCGGATCCGGGGGTGTAGTAATAGGGGGAGGGGAAGGAGGTGGGCGCGGCGGTGGCGGAAGGCGCAGCAAGGGGTTCCGCGCCAGGGGGAGCAATGTCGTCCGGTTGGTCAGTGGGGGGAGTGGGGGGGGACGGGGCCCCAGGAGGAGGGGTTGGGGCGGAAGGGGGAGCGGGAGGATAGGCCTGGGGCGATGGATAGGGGTATGCAGAGTAGTGTGCGTATGCTGCTGCGGCTGCTGCTGCCACTGCTGCTGGATCCTGGGAAGGGGAAGCGGCGCATGGGTGTGGGGATGGCACGGAGATGGTATCAGGTGCACGACGTGGGGCGTATTACCGAGTGCGTGTGTGAAACGAGAGTGCGACAGGGAGGGGGGGGAAGGGGTGTGGTGCGGATAAGGAGTGCGGGGGAAGAGGAAGGGGAAGGGAGGGAGTTGGGGTGGAAGGGGAAGCACAGTCGAGGGTCTGACTGCGGAAGCCAGCATGCGAATGCCGTGAACGGTGCGAGTTGCGGTGTGGCGAGCTAGGTTACCGGAGCACCGGCATCTGCAAGCGTACCTGCACTTCCTGAGCCTGCTGTTGCTGCTGCTGTTGCTGTTGCTGCTGTTGCTGCTGTTGCTGCTGATACGCGTATGCATACCAAGCATCATACGACGAGCCTTGCCCATACGCCGCCGTTTGCTGCTGCTGCTGCTGCTGTTGCTCCAGTCGCTGCTGCTCCGCGTAGTGCACCGCCATGTTCTGGTAGTAAGCAGCGTACGTGTCAGACACGGGCGCCGCTGCTGCCGCTGCTTGAGCCTCGTTGCCTGCTCCCGCGCTGCCGTCGCCTTGATGCGCCATGCAGGCCGCGACAGTGTGAGAGGAACGGACACTGGCTGACGCGCGTAGGGCGACCGTGTGTGGAGGATTACGTTACGCTGCTACGCGGTTACTCTGTTACGCTGTGCGATGCTGCGCTGCGTCACTTCCCCGCTGCGGGAAATAACGACTGCCAACGTGAGTCAACCGCAGCATTAGCAGCAGATTCCCTTTTCGCGATGGAAAGCAGTCAGCCAGTGCGGGCTGCTTTGACATCGACGGATGCGGCGTGGACGGCGGGGAACCGCAGCTGGCGCGGAGCGACGGGGGGGTAGGGGGAGAGGGGGGGGAGTCGAAAAAGCGGATAGATTCCTTCGCCTCGGCACCATCCAAGGCGGAATCAAGGCAGAGCGCAACCACGGACCATGAATTCCGGAAGGAAACCCTAAACCTCGTTCTCGACGCGCTGTGGCCCACCTAAGGCCCTAAAACGGCGCGACACGGAGCCCTAGACGCGCCGCTGACTGCTGCTGCGCCGCGTGTTGCGCGCTAGCTGCTGATTGGCTAATTGGCTAAAGGATCCGACTCGCGAGCGAAACTGGGAGCTGGTCCGTACAGACAGACGAGGGTCCAGATGAGCGATGCGGATTGAAGCTGAAACCGTCTGCTAATGGCGGGCGACGGCGCGAGGCGAGGCGAGACGGCATGCTTGTGACTATGACAGGGGTTCGTTAGCTAGTCAGCGCATGGAATGCGCCGCACACCGCGGGATTGGCCAGAGATTTATGACGATTGCCGCTAGAGTGTGTATTCGCAAGAGTCATGAGTGTCAGAAGGCGATGCAGGTGGTGGACGGGACGGCGCACGACGGCGCACCTCGGTATTACTCCCCAATCTCGTTACTCGTGCTTACACTGAACCATTGCATCCTGTTCAGCAGTTCCCGCGATGCGTCTGAAAACTACCAGAATAAAAGCCTTCGAGACTCCTACGTCCGCTGCTGATATGTATAAAGACGAGCAGGATGACGACGATCCAGCAGACATGAAGCGGTGTGGCGGTGGCACAGCACGGCCATTGGCGGGATGTGACTCCAACCCAACCCTGCCTTGCTCGCTTGCCTTGACGATGCTTGCCTCCGCTAAACAGTGTTCCGAGATTTCATAATTTGTGTATCTAATGCTAGAGGTGAACCTCCATGCGATTATCCTTCTTCAAGGTCTTCTAATAGGCCTCCTATAACTCAAATGTTTCACGCTGATTTGGATTAAAAAAACTGATAATAAGGGGTCGTTTGGGCCTTAGGCTTAATCCTCAAATATATATATTTGTGTTTGTAAAGCTAGACGACGACATACAGGGGGTTATATGTAACATCTCATACCCTATACAATACAGACCAACCTAGCCTAGAAAGTATACATGACAAAGTCTGCGACCTTTGACCTTCACGTAACCTCCAGCTGTTACGTTTTGTCAACCTCCTTGGTTGACTCGCGGTTGCTTCACTGTAACGTGCCTCGTTTGCAATTCGATGTTCCGACACGTCAGAAGCGTTAAATTACTTGTTTCCAACACTCCCCTTCACTTCTGGAGTGTCGTTGCTGGTGACGTGGCCTTGTCCAGTCAGCAACATGCAGTACTCGAACTTATGCTTTCCGAGTTTCTAGGTCAAATAATCAGCTGCCATTTCGGATGTGGGGCAGTAGGACAGCTCGAGTCTTCCCTTCTCGATCTCGTCCTTCACGAAGAAATATCGCAGAGCGATGTGCTTCGTTCGATTCGCGAACCCGCTCTTGTTCGCTATGCGGATTGCTGATTGGTTGTCGCAGAAAAGGGAGAAGTTGGGTAACTGGGCCAGCTTCGCTTCTTCTAGCAGTTCGCGGAGATACAGCCCTTCCTTGGTGGCTGAGCAGAGTGCGATATATTCTGCTTCAGCTGAGGAGAGAGCAATTAGCTCTTGCTTGCTCGACTGCCACGAGATGGGGTCGATAGGCTCGAGTCGGTAGATGTAGCCAGTGCGTGATCGCCTATTGTCGGAGTCACTGTCAAACATTATATGTTTATATTGTGTAGGCTATAGTGGGTTTAGCCTTAGGGGGTACAGCTTTGTTAGGGTTTCCTACTTGTATCCCCCTCCTACCTAGTTTCATGCATTCTCGTTCTATTCTAGATTCTAACATGGTATCACGAGCCTAGGTTGCTACCTAGGACCGCTTTCTACTATGGGCCCACTATTCCGCTAGAAGCGCCCTCGTGCGCCCTACCTTACGTGCGCCCTCGTGCGCCTTTCTCTGCTAGTGCGCCTTCGTGCGCCCTCGTACGCCCTCGTGCGCCCTCGTGCGCCCTCGTGCGCCTTTCTCTGCTAGTGCGCCTTCGTGCGCCTTCGTGCGCCCTCGTGCGCCCTCGTGCGCCTTCGTGCGCCCTCGTGCGCCCTCGTGCGCCTTCGTGCGCCCTCGTGCGCCCTCGTGCGCCTTCGTGCGCCCTCGTGCGCCCTCGTGCGCCCTCGTGCGCCCTCGTGCGCCCTCGAGCGCCCTCGTGCGCCCTCGAGCCGCCCCTGCAGGTCCGTCAGGCCCCCGAGCCGCCTCTGCAGACCCGTCAGGCCCCCCCCGAGCCGCCTCTGCAGGCCCGTCAGGCCCGAGAGCCGCCCCTGCAGACTCGTCAGGCCCGCGCGCAGCCTCTGCCCGACCGCGCGCCGCCCCTGCAGGCTCTCGCCGCCCGCCGCGTCGCCCTGCCCGCGGCGTCGCCGCCTGCCCGCGGCGTCGTCACCTGCCCGCGACGTAGCCCCTGCCCGCGGCGTCGTCGCCTGCCCGCGGCGTCGTCGCCTGCCTGCGGCGTCGTCGCCTGCCCCCGACGTAGCCCCTGCCCGCGACGTCGTCGCCTACCCGCGGCGTCGTCGCCTGCCCGCGGCGTCGTCGCCTGCCCGCGGCGTCGTCACCTGCTCGCCGCGTCGCCCTGCCCGCGGCGTCGCCACCTGCTCGCGGCGTCGCCCTGCTCGCGGCGTCGTCACCTGCTCGCCGCGTCGCCCAGCCCGCGGCGTCGTCACCTGCCCGCCGCGTCGCCCTGCTCGCCGCGTCGTCACCTGCCCGCCGCGTCGCCCTGCCCGCGGCGTCGCCACCTGCTCGCGGCGTCGCCCTGCTCGCGGCGTCGTCACCTGCCCGCCGCGTCGCCCTGCCCGCGGCGTCGCCACCTGCCCGCCGCGTCGCCCTGCTCGCCGCGTCGCCCTGACCTAATCCGCGCCTGGCCTCTGGAGCAGCCGCCCCTGCAGCAGCCGCCCCTGGCCACTGGAGCAGCCGCCACTGCAGGAGCCGCCCCTCGCCCCTGGAGCAGCCGCCCCTGCAGCAGCCACCCCTGGCCCCTGGAGCAACCACCGCTGCAGCAGCCGCCCCTGGCCCCTGGAGCAGCCGCCACTGCAGCAGCCGCCCCTGGCACCTGGAGCAGCTGCCGCCGCGGCCCGGCCTCGCCCTGCAGCAGCTGCCGCGGAGCTCCCTGCTGCGGCCCGGCCCCGCCCTGCAGTTGTAGCGGCCCCGCTGTCGCCACCGTCTTGCGCCTGCCGCGCCGACCAGTGGTGAGCATTGCCCTGCCAGCACTGCTACCGCTGCTACTGCTGCTACTGCCTTTTCTACTCCCACTGCTACCGCTCCTTCTGTTACTGCTGTTACTTCCGCTACTGCTGCTACTGCTGCTCCTGGCGTGGCCAGATGCAGCTCCAGGGCCGTGCGCGTGAGTCCCTCACGCCCCAGCAGCTTCGTGAGTGGTACGCTAGTTGGGGCTGTCGGGGTGGCCGTAGTGGTAGTCGCTCTGGAGTGGGTCGGTCGGGAGCTTCTGGTAGTGGACAGGTGCAGCTGCCGTGTCCTCTTTCGCCCCAGCAGCTTCGTGCGTGGTACGCTAGTTGGGGCTGTCAGGGTGGCCGTAGTGGTAGTCGCTCTGGAGTGGGTCGGTTGGGAGCTTCTGGTAGTGGACAGGTGCAGCTGCCGTGTCCTCTCTCGCCCCAGCAGCTTCGTGAGTGGTACGCCAGTTGGGGCTGTCGGGGTGGCCGTAGTGGCAGTCGCTCTGGAGTGCGTCGTTCGGGAGCTTCTGGTAGTGGACAGGTGCAGCTGCCGTGTCCTGTGAGTGAGGCTGCCGCTCTCGGTGCTAGTGCGTCTGTTGCCCTAGGTGCTGGTGAGGCTACCACTCCCGGTACTCGCGTGTCTGCTACCCCAGGTGCTGGTGAGGCTGCTGCTCTAGGTGCTCGTGAGTCTGCGCCCCCTGGTACTGAGTCGACTGAGGCACTGCACACCTTCACTCTGGACTCAGGTGCTTCTCGCTGTTTCTTTCGTGACCGCACTGCCCTTGAGCCGCTTCCTCGGCCAGTTGCTGTCTCCCTCGCTGACCCCTCTGGGGGTCCGGTCATTGTGACCTCCTCCACTGTCCTTCCTTGTCCTGCGGTCCCGTCGGGCACACTGTCAGGTCTCCACCTCCCCTCGTTCTCTACGAACTTGGTGGCGGGTTGTGCGCTCCAGGACGGGGGTGTTCACCAGTTCACCCCTGCCTACGAGCGCGTGACACACTGCACGTGTGCTCGGACGGGCCGTCACCTGGCTACCTTCACTCGGCAGCCGGGGTCGGACCTGTACACACTGACCACTGAGTCCCCTCAGGTAGCTGCGTCTGCGTCTGCGTCAGGTCAGCTGTCGGCCCCCTGCTCGTGTCGCTCTCTGGCGCACGAGACCGTCCTCTGGCACCACCGACTTGGTCACCCGTCCGTGCAGCGCCTTCGTGCCATGCACAAACGGTACCTTGTCTCTGGTCTTCCCAGGGTTCTCCCTCCCCTCCCACCCTCGCCTGCTCCTCCCTGTCTTCCCTGTGTCGAGGGGCGGCAGCGCGCCGCTCCTCACTCCTCCTCGTTTCCCCCGACGACTGCTCCCTTGCAGACGCTCCACATGGACGTGTGGGGCCCAGCCCGCGTCCGTGGTCAGGGTCAGGAGAGGTACTTCCTGATAGTTGTTGACGACTACTCGCGCTACACCACGGTCTTCCCCTTGCGCACCAAGGGTGAGGTCCCTGATGTTTTGATCCCTTGGATCAGCGCTTCTCGTCTCCAGCTCAGCGAGCGTTTCCACTCGGACTTTCCTGTCCTGCGCTTGCACTCTGACAGAGGTGGTGAGTTCTCCTCCGACCTCTTGGCAGCCTACTGTGCGGAGCACGGCATCCGCCAGTCGTTCACGCTTCCGGCCTCTCCACAGCAGAATGGGGTTGCTGAGCGCCGCATTGGCTTGGTCATGGAGGTCGCTCGTACCTCCTTGATCCATGCGGCTGCCCCCCACTTTCTGTGGCCGTTTGCAGTCCGATACGCTGCGCATCAGCTCAACCTCTGGCCCCGTGTCTCCGTTCCGGAGACTTCGCCGACACTGCGTTGGACAGGAGAGGTTGGCGATGCGTCACGCTTTCGGGTCTGGGGATCTCGAGCCTTTGTTCGCGATACGTCCGCGGACAAGCTCTCCTCCCGCGCTGTTCCTTGTGTCTTCCTTGGCTTTGTCCCGGACGCGTCTGGTTGGCAGTTTTACCACCCCACCTCGCGCCGTGTCCTGCCTTCTCAGGACGTCACTTTCGACGAGTCCGTCCCCTACTACCGCCTCTTCCCCTACCGCACTGCCCCGCTTCCCCCCCCGCCTCTCTTCCTCGCGCCAGGTGCTGCTGTGGTAGACCCCCTCCCCCCTCAGGGTGCCGCTCCCTCAGGTGTGTCCCAGGTAGACCCGGTTGAGCCTGTCGAGGTAGCTGTCGACTCTCGTCCTGCTAGGGGTGCTGAGCCTGAGGGTGCTGAGCCTGAGCGTGCGGAGCCTGGGGGTGCGGAGCCTGGGGGTGCGGAGCCTGGGGTTGCGGAGTCTGGGGGTGCGGAGCCTGGGGTTGCGGAGTCTGGGGGTGCTGAGCCTGGGGGTGCGGAGCCTGGGGGTGCTGAGCCTGCGGGTGCTGAGTCTGGGGGTGCTGAGTCTGGAGGTGCTGAGCCTGGGAGTGCTACACCTGGAGGAGCTCTCTCCTCACAGCAGCTGCGTGAGTGGTACTTACAGTACTGCAGCCTCAGGAGAGGTGCTTCTGGAGCCAGGAGTACTGCTGGAGCTGGTGCTAGTGCTTCCCCTCCTAGGCGGGAGCTGCCCTCTCCCCAGCGGCTCCGAGAGTGGTACGCACGGCGCTGCAGTCTTCGGAGTGGCGCTCCTAGTGTCGCGGACCCAGCTGCTGGAGGTTCTGCTGCTGGCGGTACTTCTGGCGCTGCTGGAGGTACTGCTGGTGCTGGAGCTGCTGGTGCTGCTGACGCTACTGGAGGTGCTGCTGGTGCTGGTGGTACTGCTGGTGCTGCTCGAGCTGCTGGAGGTGCTGCTGGTGCTGGGGCTGCTGGAGCTGCTGGAGGTGCTGCTTCTTCTGGAGGTGCGGCTGGTGCTGCGGCTCCGGGCGTTGGAGTTGCTGCTGGTGCTGCGGACCCTGGAGTCGGAGCTGCTGCTGGTGCTGCGGACCCTGGAGTTGGAGCTGCTGCTGGTGCTGAGGACCCTGGAGGTGGAGCTGCTGCTGGTGCTGAGGACCCTGGCGCTGGTATCTCTGCTGGTTCTAGAGACGCTGCGCGGCCGCGGCCGTACTTCGTTCCGCTCCTTCAGCAGGTTCTTGGTCAGCCTCCTCCTCCTTGTCCTCCTCCCTCCTTAGAGTGTCCTCCGTCTGTCCAGTCGCAGTCACAGTTACCGTCTGACTCCCCTCTCCCTGGTCCTTCTCCTTACACTGGTCCGACTGGAGGTCTTACGGAGCGTCGTGAGCCTGAGTCTCGTCCTGCGTCGCCTGAGTCTCGTCGAGCGTCGCCTGTTCGTGCTGCTCACACTGGTCGTCGTGTCCCGCGTCAGCGTCCTCCTGCTGTCCCAGGCACTCACGAGATGGCGCTTCGTCCTTCCACTGCTCCCCAGCGTGTCCCTCTCCCGTCTCCTCCTGCGTCCTCTCTTCCTGCTCTTGCTGACCCTGAGTCTGACTCCCTTCGTGCTGCCAGTCCTACTGTCACGCGTCTCCTGGCTACTGTTGTCACTGACCCTTCCTTTGAGTCCACTGCTGCGTCTGCCTTAGTTGCCGAGCTTGTCGACTTTGCTGCCACTTGTCGTCTAGACTACGCCGCTAGCCTAGTTGCTAAGTCTGAGTCTGTCTGTCCTCCGTCCGTCGAGGGTGAGTGTGCTCTTGGCACGGACGTCCTTGAGGACAGGCAGGAGGAGTTTGAGTGCTTTGCCGCTGCTTTACCTCATCTCGTGTCCATGCTAGTTGCCCCTGAGGGAGACCCGGATGCACCAGACATCCCAACTCCGCGCTCTTACGCAGAGGCGATAGAGGGTACCTACTCCTCTCAGTGGCAGACAGCCATGGACGCAGAGATGGCTTCCTGGAAGTCCACAGGCACCTACGTCGACGAGGTTCCCCCACCTGGGGCGAACATCGTCAGTGGCATGTGGATTTTCAGGGTGAAGCGGCCGCCGGGTTCTCCGCCTGTCTTCAAGGCGCGTTACGTTGCACGAGGCTTCAGTCAGCGAGAGGGAGTTGACTTCTTCCAGACCTTCTCCCCGACCCCGAAGATGACCACTCTTCGGGTTCTGCTGCACGTCGCCGCTCAGCGTGACTACGAGCTCCACTCTCTTGACTTCAGCACTGCTTTCCTACAGGGCAGCCTGCACGAGGAGATCTGGCTGCGCCGCCCACCTGGCTTCACTGGGTCGTTCCCTCCTGGTACCCAGTGGAGCCTCCGGCGGCCAGTCTACGGTCTCCGACAGGCGCCACGTGAGTGGCACGACACACTGAGGACTACACTTGCGGCTCTTGGGTTCGCTCCTTCTACTGCTGACCCGTCGCTGTTTCTACGCACCGACACCTCGCTGCCGCCGTTCTACATCCTCGTGTACGTCGACGACTTGGTCTTTGCCACTGCTGACACTGCGGCACTCGCCCACGTGAAGTCGGAGCTGCAGAAGAGACACACGTGCACAGACCTGGGTGAACTGACAAGCTATCTTGGCTTGCGGATCACCCGGGACAGAGCACAGCGCACCATCACCTTGACTCAGTCATACATGGTGCAGCAGGTCCTTCAGCGCTTCCGCTTCACGTACTCCTCGCCTCAGCCCACTCCTCTGCCTACCGGTCACTCGCTCTCAGCTCTGCCTTCGGATGAGTCCGTAGAGCCGAGTGGCCCGTATCCAGAGCTTGTGGGCTGCCTCATGTACCTGATGACCTGCACTCGACCTGACCTTGCATACCCTCTTAGCATCCTTGCACGCTATGTCGCTCCTGGCCGTCACCGGAAGGAGCACATGGATGCCGCTAAGAGGGTGTTGCGCTACTTGTGCAGTACGTCGGGCATGGGGCTAGTGCTTGGAGGACGAGACCGAGTTGTACTCACTGGGCACTCAGACGCGTCTTGGGCTGACGACCAGGCTACTCAGCGGTCGTCTCAGGGTTACACCTTCAGCCTTGGCTCTGGTTCAGTTTCTTGGCGTTCTACACGCTCGTCTTCTGTTCTCAGCTCCAGTTGTGAGGCTGAGATCTACGCCACAGCCATGGCTGCACAGGAGTTACGCTGGCTCACCTACCTGTTGACCGACTTGGGAGAGCGGCCTCGTTCTCCTCCAGTGCTGTACGTCGACAACAAGGCTGCCATTGCCTTGTGTGAGGAGCACAGACTGGAGCACAGAACGAAGCATATCGCTCTGCGCTACTTCCTTGCTCGAGAGCTGCAGCAGCGCGGTCAGCTTCGTCTGCGTTACGTGGCCACTCGGGCCAACACTGCTGATGTGTTCACCAAGGCGCTTCAGCCTTGTGACCATCAGCGCTTCTGTACTGTTCTAGGCCTCGTGCCTACTGGGCCTCACTTGCTTACTTCTTGACTCTGCTTGTACTGTGATCTCTGTATATATACCTGCTTGTTTACTCTTGCTAGGTTGTGATCACTGTATCTTTTGTTATACTATCAACCTGCATGTGAACTGGTCTTGTGACCACTTGCTTATGCTCAGAATTTGTGTGGTTTCCTTGAGATCCACCCTGAGCTTGCTTTGCTTTGCTTTGACTGGTCTTGTGACCATCTGGTTGTCTCCCACTTAGCCTATGGGGGTGTGTCAAACATTATATGTTTATATTGTGTAGGCTATAGTGGGTTTAGCCTTAGGGGGTACAGCTTTGTTAGGGTTTCCTACTTGTATCCCCCTCCTACCTAGTTTCATGCATTCTCGTTTTATTCTAGATTCTAACAGTCACCCGCGTGGTCGGCATCCACGTAGCCGATTAGTTTGGGCGTCGTAATTCCGGTTTTGTGGTAGGTTAGGCCGATTGTCGGGGTGCTGACGAGGTAGTGAAGTGCGCGATCGAGTTCCGCCATATGATCCGCTTCAGGTTTCTTGAGGTAGGTGGCGAGTTGGCTTGCTGAGTATGATAGATCCGGTCGGTAGGTAACAGCTGCGAAGAGTAGACAGCCTAGCTTTCGTTGGTAGTCACGAATGCCGGCGGGTTTGAGCAGAGCGGAGTTTTCTTTGCGACTTCCGTCGGTGTAGCGGTATGGTGTGGTGATGGTGGTTGGAGTTAGTCCGAAGTGCTTGGCGATGATGTCGGCGTATTTTGCGGCGCTGAGGTAGATCGCGCTTTCCCCGTCATGTATGTTGAGTCCCAGGTACTGTGTCACGGTAGACGAGACGGTGAGCGTGAGGTCCTGCTGCAGCTCCCCTTCAAACCAGGTTGTTATGCCGTCAGTGGAGCCTATGTAGAGTAGGTCGTCTACATAGACGATGAGCAGGATGTAGTCGGCGCCTTTAGTGAGTCGGTACATTCCTTGGTCGTGCGGAAGTTGACGAAATCCGATGCGAATCAGTCGGGCGTGTAGGTACTGCTGCCACAGTATTGGAGCTTGCTTGATGCCGTATAGGGACTTCAGCAATTGACAGACTTGGTTGGGGTCTGCGTTGGAGCCATGCGGTTGCTCGACAAAGATCTCAGCATCGACGGGAGCGTAGAGAAAAGCGTTGGCAACGTCGATTTGTCGGAGCTTCTTCCGCTTCATGGCGGCTATCGCAAGGAGAATTCGGAGGGAGGTGTGTCGACTAACCGGTGCAAAGGTTTCGGTGAAGTCTCGTCCATGCTCTTGGTCGAAGCCGCGTACGACCCAGCGCACCTTATGTTAGAATGTAAGAAACAGGAATGATTGAACTAGCAGGAAGTTGGGTACAAGTAGTGAAACCCTAAAGTGTTGTACCCCATATTGTCTAACCCACTACAGCCTAAACAAGCTATAGCATATAAGTTTGACACACCCCCATAGGCAAAGTGGGGGAGAACAAGAGGTCACAAGACCAGTCAAGAAAAGCAAAGCAAGCTCAGGGTGGATCTCAAGGATACCACACAAATTCCGAGCACAAGCAAGTGGTCACAAGACCAGTTCACATGCAGTTTGATTAAAAGACAAGAGGTACAGTGATCACAACCTAGCAAGTGAAAGCATGCAGGTATATATATAGAGATCACAGTACAAGCAAAGTCAAGACGTGAGCAAGTGAGGGAGAGTAGGCACAAGGCCTAGAACAGTACAGAAGCGCTGATGGTCACAAGGCTGAAGTGCCTTGGTGAACACGTCAGCAGTGTTGGCCCGAGTGGCCACGTAACGCAGACGGAGCTGACCACGCTGCTGCAGCTCTCGAGCGAGGAAGTAGCGCAGAGCGATGTGCTTCGTTCTGTGCTCCAGTCTGTGCTCCTCACACAAGGCAATGGCTGCCTTGTTGTCGACGTACAGCACTGGAGGAGAACGAGGCTGCTCTCCGAGGTCGGTCAGCAGGTAGGTGAGCCAGCGTAGCTCCTGGGCAGCCATGGCTGTGGCGTAGATCTCAGCCTCACAACTGGAGCTGAGAACAGAGGAAGAGCGAGTAGAACGCCAGGAAACAGAGCCAGAGCCAAGGCTGAAGGTGTAACCCTGAGACGACCGCTGCGTAGCCTGGTCGTCAGCCCAAGAAGCGTCTGAGTGGCCAGTGAGGACAACTCGAGCCCGTCCTCCAAGCACAAGCCCCATGCCCGACGTATTGCACAAGTAGCGCAACACCCTCTTAGCTGCATCCATGTGCTCCTTCCGGTGACGGCCAGGAGCGACATAGCGTGCTAGGATGCTAAGAGGGTAGGCTAGGTCAGGTCGTGTGCAGGTCATCAGGTACATGAGGCAGCCCACAAGCTCTGGATACGGGCCACTCGGCTCTACGGACTCATCCGAAGGCAGAGCTGAGAGCGAGTGACCGGTAGGCAGAGGAGTGGGCTGAGGCGAGGAGTACGTGAAGAAGAAGCGCTGAAGGACCTGCTGCACCATGTGTGACTGAGTCAAGGTGATGGTGCGCTGTGCTCTGTCCCGGGTGATCTGCAAGCCAAGATAGCTTGTCAGCTCACCCAGGTCTGTGCACGTGTGTCTCTTCTGCAGCTCCGACTTCACGTGGGCGAGTGCCTCAGTGTCAGAAGTAGCAAAGACCAAGTCGTCTACGTACACTAGAACGTAGAACGGCGGCAGAGTGGTGTCGGTGCGTAGAAACAGCGACGGGTCAGCAGTAGAAGGAGCAAACCCAAGAGCAGCAAGAGTAGTCCTCAGTGTGTCGTGCCACTCACGTGGCGCCTGGCGGAGACCGTAGACCGGCCGCCGGAGGCTCCACTGGGTACCAGGAGGGAACGACCCAGTGAAGCCAGGTGGGCGGCGCAGCCAGATCTCCTCGTGCAGGGTGCCCTATAGGAAGGCAGTGCTGAAGTCAAGGCAGTGGAGCTCGTAGTCACGCTGAGCGGCGACGTGCAGCAGAACCCGAAGAGTGGTCATCTTCGGGGTCGGGGAGAAGGTCTGGAAGAAGTCAACTCCCTCTCGCTGACTGAAGCCTCGTGCAACGTAACGCGCCTTGAAGGCAGGCGGAGAACCCGGCGGCCGCTTCACCCTGAAAATCCACATGCCACTGACGATGTTCGCCCCAGGTGGGGGAACCTCGTCGACGTAGGTGCCTGTGGACTTCCAGGAAGCCATCTCTGCGTCCATGGCTGTCTGCCATTGAGAGGAGTACTCACCCTCCATCGCCTCTGCGTAGGAGCGTGGGGTCGGGATGTCTGGTGCATCCGGGTCTCCCTCAGGGGCAATCAGCATGGACACGAGATGGGGTAAAGCAGCAGCAAAGCACTCAAACTCCTCCTGTCTGTCCTCAAGGACGTCCGTGCCAAGAGCACACTCACCCCCGACAGACGGAGGACAGACAGACTCAGACTCAGCGACAAGGCTAGCGGCGTAGTCTAGACGACAGGCGGCAGCAAAGTCAACAAGCTCAGCGACTAGAGCAGACGCAGCAGAGGACTCAAAGGTAGGGTCAGTGACAACAGTGGCAAGGAGACGCGCGACAGTAGGACTGGCAGCACGAGTAAGGTCTGACGGCGGGTCGGCAACGTCAAGAAGAGAGGACGCAGGAGGAGACGGCAGAGGGACGCGCTGTGGAGCAGTGGACTGACGCAGGGTCATGTAGTGAGTGCCTAGGACAGGAGGAGGACGCTCACGTGGAGCACGACGACCAGTGCGTGCAGTGCGGACAGGCGACTCTGGACGAGACGCAGAAGACGCATCCTGAATCACCTTCTCACTCAGGAGCTCCGGGAACTCTGCTCGCAACTTCCGCGCGTGGTGCTCAACCATCTTTCTCACTTGTGGTGCCTGCTCCACATATACCCACTGCTGCACAGCGATCCCACTCTTCACCACTGCTGCCAGCCCCGCTCCAATTCCCCCAAACAGCTCCACCAAGCGGATGGGCTGCTGCCAGTCACTTTGCTGCCCTGGCTCGTCCATCAGCCTCATCTTGGGCCCCTCTCTGGTCTCTGCTGCTCCTCCCTGCCCCTTTGCCTGCTGCCTGTCTTGCCCTGGCTTGGTAGGCCCTCTTCGGTTCTACTTTCACGAACTGCACCGGCAGCTGCCCCAACGGTCCCTCCTTCTTCCAGTACCTCGTCCGGAATTCCACCTTCTCCGTCCAGGTGCATATGCTCATGCCCAGCGCAAACACCACTTCAGTTCCCACCAGTATATCAAAGTCCTCGGACTCTGAGATCCCACACTTTATCCTAATTCTCGTTTCATGCTCCCCTCCTAGTAGCAGGGTTAACTCTATGGGTGTCCGTCTGCACAGCATCTGTCAGAAATAGGAATGACGAGAATGACGAGAATGACAGCAGTACAAGGTTTGTATAGCAACACCTAATTGGGCTGTACCCCATAAGGAGTGCCCCACTACAGCCTAGAGCATATAAATGCATAGTTCTGACACACCCCCATAGGCAAAGTGGGGGACAAGCAAGAGAACGAAGCAGGGTCAAGCTCAGGGTGGATCACAACGTCACCACGCATTCTGAGCACAAGCAAATGGATCAGCCGCATGGATCATGGACGTACGAGCGACGTCCATGACCATGCTAATGCGGCGCTCAGCAATCCCATTTTGCTGTGGGGAGGCTGGAAGCGTGAACGTCTGGCGGATGCCCTCCGCACGACAGAAGGTCGGAGGAAAACTCACCACCTCTGTCGGAGTGCAGACGCAGAACAGGAAGGTCCGAGCCGAAACTCTCGCTGAGCTGGCGACGGGTTGCGCGGATCAAGGTGATCAACACATCAGTGACCTCACCCTTGCGGCGCAAGGGGAAGACTGTGGTGTAACGCGAGTAGTCGTCAACGACCAGCAGAAAGTAACGCTCGTGACCCTGTCCACGGACCCAGGCTGGGCCCCACACGTCCATGTGGAGAGTCTGCAGGGGAGCCTCCGTTGGAGGGAACTCGGAGGAGTGAGGAGCGGCGCGCTGCCGTCCCTCGATGCAAGGAACGCAGGTAGGGGCAGGCCCCGGTGGGAGGGGAGGGAGAGACCGGGGGAGACCAGACACAAGGGTACGGGAGGCCATACCTCGGAGACGAGGCAGGGAGGGGTGACCAAGGCGGTGGTGCCAAAGGAGAGTCTGGTGTGACAGGGGACGACACGAGCAGGGGGCAGACTCCGAACCAGACCTGGGCGCTGAAGCAAACACCTGACCAGACGCGGCTACCTGACCAGACGCAGCAACGGGAGGAGACTCAGTAGTCAGTGTGTACAGGCTCGACCCAGGCCGACGGGTGAACGTGGCCAGGTGGCGGCCCGTCCGAGTGCACGTACAGTGGGTCACACGCTGACCTCCAGGAGTGAACTGGTCAACCCACACGTCCTGGAGGTCAGCTCCACTCACCAAGTTGGTAGTGAACGAGAGGAGGTGAAGACCCGACAGTGAGCCAGACGGGGCCGCCGGACACGGTAGAACCGTGGAGGAGTGCGCAAGGACTGGGCCCCCAGAGGGGTCCGCTAGGGAGACTGCAACCGGCCGACTGAGCGGCGTGAGTGTGGTGCTGTCGCGAAAGAAGGAGCGCGAAGCACCTGAGTCAAGCGTGAAGGTGTGCAAGGCCTCAACAGGCGCAGTACCAAAGAGAGCAGACTCACCAGCACCTGGAGCAGCAGACTCACTAGCACCTGGAGCAGCAGTCTCACTGGCACCTAGAGCAGCAGCCTCAATGCCCGGGTCGGGCGGAACACACAGGTAACAGTCACCCTCAGCACTATCAGTCACAGCATACATGGCAGCAAGGATAGCATCGAAATCAAGATCAAAGATAGCAACACCAGACCTAAGCAGATCACCCCAGCGAGGGAGCTCAACTGCGTCAGGAAACTGTGCGCGCCAGGCGTCAGACAGGCGACCGAAACAGCGCTGCGTCGTGTGTGGCAGCCCGCACGTCTCCCCACGGCGCCCACCGGTGCGGAGAACGTAAGTGCAGGGACCAGCACCCCCAGACCTCCCACGCCCAGCGTACCACTCACGAAGGTGTTGGGGCGATGGGGCCTCACGGGAACGCGGCTGCTGCTGTCGCTGGCTGCCGCCAAAGCCTCCACGCTGCGCGGCTCCACCCTGACCAGCACCACCGCCGCCGCCACCTCCACTGCCGCTGCCGCTGCCTCCACCGCCGCTGCCGCTGCCGCCACCACCTCCACCGCCGCCACCGACGCCCCCACTCCCGCCACCACCCCCACCTCCACCACCACCACCTCCGCCTCCTCCACCGCCACCACCGCCGCCCCCACCGTCCCCTCCACCACCCTTGTCCCCCTTGCCCTTGCCGCTGCGGCGCCTCCCACTAGGAGCAGACGCAGCCCCGACCTCCTCGGTGCCAACGAGGTCGACAGCAGCAGCAGAAGCAACAGAGGGCAGAAGGGGAACGGAGGAACACCCCTCAAAGAAAGGGGCACGAGGGTCGCCGCGAGAAGCACCTACAGCAACTATGCTCTTCTCAGCTGCAGTGAGGCGCTCCTCTAGCAGGTCGACGGTGAGCTCGGTGGGGCAAAGGGAGAGAAAGTGGTCCCTGGCTGAGCAAAGAGAGTTAGGGAGACGGGTGACTAGGTAGAAGAGGGTGATGTACATGGGGGGGGGGTTCTTGGCACAGAACTCGGAGGGAAGCGCAGCTCGGTAGCGGGCGTCACTAGTGCGGAGGTGAGTAATGAGGTCAGCGACTGTGGCAAAGGCAGCCAGGTCAGGGAACAGGTATGGCAGCATGAGGCGGCTGAGGGCAGCAGTGGCAAGGGAGGAGTAGCGCGCTACGACAGCGTCATACAAAGACTTAGCAGTCTTGTACTGGCCAAAGTGCGCGCGCTCAGCAGACGGCAGGTGACTACGAACAGCAAGGCGAGCAACAGCGTCACGAGTAGTCCACTGCTAGCAAACCGTACTATCAGCAGTGGCAGCAGGTGCAGCAGAGGCGCCGGACGTGTGATCGAAAAGTGAGACTCCGTCCCTAGAGTCGCACTGAAGAAAGAGCTGCAGGTCATCTACCCAAACGTCGAAGTCAACCGCACGACCCTCAGCATCGAAGGTAAGAACATTAGGGCTAGCCATGGTGGCAGTAGCAGCAGTAGCAGCAGAAGCAGCAGTAGCTGCAGTAACAGCTGTAGCAGTAGGGGCAGCGCGGGCAGGGCAGCGCGGCTCAGTAGGGCAGGGCTGCGCGGCTAGGCAGGGCGGCGCGGCTCGGCAGGGCGGCGCGGCTCGGCAGGGCGGCGCGGCTCGGCTGGGCGGCGCGGCGCGGCAGGCGGGCGGGCGCGGCGGCGCGCTTAGCAGGGCGGGCGCTTACCATGGGCGGGTGCAGGGCAGGGCCGCAGCTGGCGGTTAGGTCAGGGCCGCAGCGGGGCGGCTGAAGGGCAGGGCCGCGACGAGGCGGCGGCAGAGCAGGGCCGCGACGGGACGGCAGCGGGGCAGGGCCGCGACAAGGCGGCTGCAGGACAGGGACGCGACGGGGCGGCAGTAGAGCAGGGCCGCGACGAGCGGCTGAGGGCAGGGCCGCGACGGGTGGCGAGGTCAGGGCCGCAACTGGGGGCGGCAAGGCAGGGCCGCGACGGGCGGCGAGGTCAGGGCCGCAACTGGGGGCGGCAAGGCAGGGCCGCGACGGGCGACCAGGGCAGGCCGCGACGGGTGGCTAGAGGGCAGGGCCGCGACGGGCAGCTAGGTCAGGGCCGCGATGTGCCGTTAGGGCAGGGCCGCGACGGGCCGGGAGGGCAGGGCCGCGACGGGCGGCAGTAGGGCAGGGCGAGCGACGGCGCAGATGAGGCAGGCGCGAGGCGCGTTTCGGGCAGGGCAGGAAAAAAAATCTTCGTGGTGGACCCTCTAAAAAAACGTTCCCACTAGGGAACCTGCTCTGATACCATGTCAGAAATAGGAAAGAAGGAATGACTAGAATGACAGCAGTACAAGGTTTGTATAGCAAAACCTAATTGGGTTGTACCCCATAAGGAGTGCCCCACTACAGCCTAGAGCATATAAATGCATAGTTCTGACAGCATCCACTTTGGTTCCCCTCCCTCTGCGGTCATGACTAGCATCCTATTTGCCACGTGCCTCTCGGGGGCCATTAGTCCCAACCGCTCCGCCATCCCCTTGCCCAGCATCACGCTCTGTGCTCCTATGTCAATGATCGTCGTCTTCACCTTCCTTCCTTCCACTTCCATCGCTCCTGCTTCCACAAGCAGCACCGAGGTCTGGCACCCCAGTCTTTCTTGGGGGTGGCGTGCTGGGGTTCTCTCTGGTGCTGGCGCGACCGGCTTGAGCCCTTGCTCCCGTTGCTTCCTTCTCTGCTCCTGTCTGCCATCCCTCCCCCCGCTCCGTAACCACATCTCTTCCCTTCCTCTCCAGGCCATGAGGGCACACTGCACGTTCGGCTCCACCCCCTCCTCCTCTTCATCCCTAGCGTACATCCCCGCCTCCGCTTCCCATCTTGGCCCCATGGCTTGCAATTGAGACTGCAGCCTGCTGATCTGCCGCTGCAGCTCCTCTGGCTTTCTCCTGACCCCCCCTTCCCACTGATAGCACTCCTTAGCTTCGTGCCCTCTCTTCCCACAGATTTCACACCTTGCCGCATCAGGACACTTTCGCTTCCGATGCCCTGGCTTACCACAGCCATCACAGTTCTTACACTCTCTGCGAATATGCCCCATCTGTCCACACCAGTGACAGGTGCGGGTGTCGGCTCTCATTTCCCCTTGAGTGTCTGGCCTCTCCCTTTCTTCCGGTATCATAGCCGCTGCCCATGTCGGTCTGCGGCTCCTCTCTGTCGGCCTCGGCAGGTAGGCCTCATACTTCCTTTGTGCGAGCTCCACCCTCTCTGCTAGGTCGAACACCTCCTCCAGCGCCGCTTCAGCTCCCAGCTCATACACCCTCATTCTCAGCCCCCCCCCCAGCGTCTCGTCCAGGCCCCCAAGAAACTTGCTAATGAGGAGACTGCTGTCCGAACACTTCACGTCCTCCGCCAGATTTATCAGTCTGTTATAGTAGGGCAATAGAGATTATGTCCGCCCTCTCGTGTACTCCTGAAACTCCCTTATGCGCTCCGCCGTGTGTCCCGGGAATTGTCGCTGAAGCCGCTCCAGAAATGCCTCAGTAGGATCTTCTCCGTACCTCACTGCCCTCCACAGCAGCTCGTCCATCCTCATGCTTCTCCCCTCCTGCCCTGCTGCTGATGGCCCGCAGGCGACCGCCTGTCTCCGCGGCCTTCTCCTCTCTGCTGCCGCCCTAAGTGTGGCGAGTGGAACCCGCCGCCAGCCCTCCTCTCCCACTACTCGGGTGGGCCAGACGAGCGCGCTTCCCCGCTGCGTTCCCCTTGCCGCCGCCCATACCTCTCTGGTGAACTGGGGCCCTCCTTGTGCCTCTCTTCCTGCCGCCCGTATCGACTGGGTGAGCGTGGCTCACCCTCCCATCCTGCTCTGCGCATCTGCTGCCGGTCCGACGAACGTGTGCCGCCGCCGACCCAACCCTCCCGTGTCTGGCGCTTGTCGGGCGAGCGGGGGTTGCCTGATCGTCGCTCCCCTCGCTGCTGTTCCTCCTCTGTTGCGCGCGATAGTTCTGCCTTGCCCTTTCCGCGCTCTCCTTGCATCCCAGCAGCGTAGGCGCCCAAGTCCCCGCCCCGCCGATCCTGCTGAAGCGGTCCCTCCGCGTAATAGCTTTCCGGACGGCTGGCATCGTGCCCGTGCGACTCTCGCCGCTCTGACTTGATCCCTCAGCCACCTCCTGCCTTGCGCCAGTTGCATTGTCCGCCTGTGCAAGTTCGGCGTCGTCGACCCCGCCCACGGGCTCTTCGCCGTCATTCCCTCCGCCGGCGCCTTCAACTTGCAGCTCTTGGTTCGCGTCGTCCTCCTCTGCGATTTCTTCGCTGGAGGTTTCCCACGCCTCATTTCCCAGGGCGTCCTCCCCTTCTCTGTCGGCGTCAAATCTCTCGACGCCCCGCCAACGGCCTCTCTTATCGCGGCGCCGTCCGCGTTCCTCCGGCGAGCGGAATATTCCCGCATCACGTCTGCCTCCGCTCCCATCGCTATCTCCGTGGGGTCTCTCTCTCCGCCACGCGCCTCCGTCAGCGCTCGCAGCGTATCCTCCCCCGCTCGCTCCTACGCTAGTCATTCCTTCCACCCATCGGTCCCCTGCGATGAGAACTCTATCTGCGTGAAACGCCGGCCTTCGCGGCGAGCGCTCCAGGGATCGCCCGTGCTCGTGCGAAGGCTCCTGTCGCGGCCGTTCCTCCTCACGACGACTAAACACTCTACCCCAACGTAGCTCGTACTTGTACATGCCTACGTGATCGAGGCCTATCGTTTGTTATGAACGAGATCGCTCCCTCACCCCATAGGTTCCCCCTTAGTGGTGTGCCACCGCGTGTTGAAGCTAGGATGATAGCCTTCACTAGTATGAGAGAATAACAAACGATAGGCATCGAGGGGATAGGCGTGAGTGACTTTACCCATCCTCAGGCTGCACATTTCCCAATGTGCGGCTCAAGGTTGGGATTCGTTCGAGTCTCACATTTTGCCCTTCGGTGCTTTCCCCCGTCATCCCACTCGTTTCCCCCCTTCTACACCCCTTTGCAAGAGACACTTCGCTACTTGCTACACTCCTACACTACTTCTCGTCTATCTATGTTAAGTGCATACACGGCTATATCCTACACTACTTCACTGAACCGCATCCTACTGTCATTGCATATGCATTAGGTGCATATGCGGTGACACAATCTATCAATCTGCGAAGGCGATTAGTATGCGGAGCGATTCGTGGCGACTGACAGGAGCGAAGGTCTTGCTGTAGTCGACGCCTTGCCTTTAGAACGCTCGATCATACCGTCCGCAGTTTTGATCCAGAAGACCCATTTGCCGGATAGAATGTTTTGACTAGGGAATAGTCGAAATCGGGATTAAATCCCAAGTGTTGTTTGAGATGCATCGCCTTCAGCTCCCTGTCCATGCCTTCGCGCCATTTCTCTCGATGAGGTCCCTAGAGTGCATGTTTGATAGTTTTTGGTTCGGTAGGGATAGTGGGATTCTGTACAATGACTTCAAGTCCCAGTATACATCCCAAAATCTCCATGCTACGAATAGTTTTTCGATGCCGAGATGAATCCCCCATTTTGATGGAAAAATCATCGTGCAAGTGTGTTCGTGTACCATACACCCGAAGACTGGTAACATTTTTTAGCTGCCCAGCCTTCCTGTCCAATCATTGTAAGGCGATGAGTTGTTTGGCAGGGAGTAGGATGACAGACGGTTGTGCAAAAGGACGGCGTTGTCCATCGCAAACGGCCAGTGGTGCACTAGCAGGCATTCTTCCATGAGAAGTTTGTGTATGATTACCTCCAGCGTCCTGTTCATCCTTTCTGCCACACCTTGCTGCGGATGCTGGTAAGGCAGCAACTCCAGCTTCTTGATTCCCCTTTTAGCCAGGTAGTCACGAAAACGTTGGGAGAGATACTCCAGAGCACCGTCTGTCTAGAAGATTTCCAGCTTCATGTCACTTTCTCGTTCAGCTGCACGAAACCATGCGACGAAGGCTTCGTAAGCGAGATTGCATAGAGGATGAGTGCGTGCGAAACGTAGCGCATAGCTGTGTCGATGAAGGTAATAACATAATCTAGATCTACTTGTCCTTCTTGCCATGGAATAACCAGGGTGTCGCTGTAAACCTTTTTGAGTGGTTTGTATGTAGGAGCGCTGGGGTTGTGGTGCGACAGAAATGGTTGACATGGGAGATCAACTTTTGGACACAAATTGGAGATGTGACGAGGACGACGAAGCTCCTGACCACCGATATGCAGTAAGGCATCTTTATTAAGAACGCCCACTCGAATAGTGTTGTAAGTTGTTGAACTGTCGGGATGTTCTAACCGCTTGTGCCATATGTCTTATGATGTTGCGTGTCCTATAAATCACCGATAAAGATCCGAGTTGGCGTTAAAAGCATTGAAGTTCACGAGACTCCGGTGTGATTCTGTTTTTATAGTACTGCGCTGAGTAGCAAAAGTTTCACCGACAAGAGGAGCAGTCAAATGCGAGGAAGTTGAAGGTACAGATGGATGATGTAACTATTCTGATGCTTCTCCACTGGTTCTCATTGATTCTGTTGCTGCTCGTGAACTTCTTGGTGTTCCAACCTCTGATGCTATCGGTGTAACGTCTTCTTGCTGAAACCCATGGTAATCAGGTTAGGGGCTGAGCTCCTTGGGATGACAAACCGTCCAAGATCCGAAAGCGAGTATTCGGTCACTGTCTGCTGAAGTCCCATCACGTTCCACGAAAAGTACCAACGCACCTCCCTGCTGTACCGCTATTCCACGTAGAAGCCTCCCCTTGAAGAATATAACCGGATTTCCCTATTTCAGTGTCACACTCCAAGTGCACTCCTCGTCCCATGAGTTGACTGAAGCTGAGAAGATTGTAAACAAGACCGGGCACGACGAGAACGTGGGAGAGTTGAATGACCGTATTTGTCTCCGACGACTGAAGAAGAACCGTGCCTTGGCGTCGGGTATGTAGAGTTTGATTGTTGGCGACAGTAACTGGTACTTTATGATGAAGTCGTGTTTCATGTTTAACGAAGAAGACGTTGTTGATGTCTGACATGCACATGTGTTGTGCGCAGCAACTGTCGAGGAACCAAATGCTAGTACACAAGAATCCGTACATGTCATCCAAGCTTGAACGTTCCGTCCTTATAATGCTAATGACTCTGTGATTTGACTTGTGCAGCTAAAGAAATGGCGGCGGCAACCTGTGCTGGAGCTGCGACTGTACAGTATGGGGTTGACTGTCGAAGTTGGGGACAATGATCACGCAAATGTACTGAAGTTTTGCAGTGGTACGTAGTAATGTTGCTGCTGTTGTCAGTGCTGCTGCTGCTTCTGCTGTTGAAAGTACTTTTGTTGTTGCTATTTCTGGGGCTTTATCTTGCTATGTGTCATGAAAGCAAACTTATTTACCTTTTTGTTGCTCTTGATGTCGTACAGGTCCATGTCTTGTTGTTCAGCAAGAAAAGTTGCGCAGAGATGCATCACCAAGACATTTCCTTCTGTTTGAAGAAGCAAGCGCATCTGACGCCACTAAGGTCCAAGTCCAGCGATGACAACAGTAACGAACATGGATTCAGGGAAGTTGCCTCCGCTTCGCACAAGCTGGTATCATAATTCTCTGCATCTGTTGATATATTGTACCGCATGTTCTCCTGCCTTCATCTGTACGTTGGTTAACTATGACATGAGTCTGCTCTGTGTGATGATGTCTGTTGCTTCTTCAGATGTTGCCATGCTAACTTTGTTGAGTTCCCAAACTCTCTGTTAGACCTGATACCCTGTTTATTCTGTTGGTCACAGATTACGAACAAGGATCCTAAAAGCCACCATCGATTGAAAGCCAAAGGCGCGCTGATCTTCTGGTGTGCCGTTTATGGGAAATTGTACCTCTCCTGTGAAGTACTCCCAAATCTGTGATGCTTCCATCATGAGCTCAAAATCGAAGCTCTGGGTGAAGAAGTCTTTCCCATCGAAAGGCTTTGAAGTCTGCAACTTCAGGATGTTCAGCATCTATGTCTGGTAGTTCGTTGCATCTCTGACTCCCAATCCTCCATCTCCATCCTATTGCAGTTGTTGCTATTGCACAGGTATACCGAGGGGTACAAACGTGAAAGAGGTCCGCGGCTGCTGTCGATGCGGGACTCGGTGAAGGACTGGGTGTTTTTGATGTGTTTGTAAGTAAAGCCATCGACAATCATAGGTGCCGACCCAATATTCACTGATGCTAAATTTTGTGGTACCCGTGGTGCTGCTCCGAAGTACATTGACATAAAACTCATAACGTGCTGTTGTATTGCAGGATCAATGGCTATTGGAGGTGATCCAGTTCCAGAGCCATCTCCGTCGGGGTTTAGCGTGAAGGACGGGGAAGATCCTCCAATGCCTCCTAGTCCAGTTGTGGATGCAGCTGTTGGAACAGGGACGGCGTTGGTTACACCTGACTAGGTAGTGGTGGTGCAGAGGGCTGTTGAGAACCACTACCTTCACTTTGTAAGTGGGTTTTGCTGTTGTTGCCAAAAGCCATGTCTGTAAGACTGTTCTGATAATGAAGATTTTGTCACCGAGGATTGTAAAGTTGTAGACTTAGGAAATCCTAATCTCTCTAGCTCAGATACCATATTGGGCTGAGAAAATCCCTTAGGATCTTTAAGGGATTAGTCATTTGTAAAGTGTTGCAGCGGAAGACTGAATTGCTGTGCTGGTATATTGTGAGAGAAAGAATTGATGGTAATGAAAAGATACATGAAATATATGGTCTCGTAATGTACATATTAGGTGATGTACCTGTTCACTAACCAGGCTTATTATCGAGTCGACTTTTGAAGCGGTACTTCTGTCAGAATCAGTAAGCGAGAATGAAAGGAGGTGAGTGTTGCACTAGCAGGCAGAGGGGATACAAATAGGAAACCCTAACAGGGCTGTACTCACTACTGAGTACCCCACAGCAGACTAGACAATATAACATTCTGACACACCCCCATAGGCAAAGTGGGGTATAATCAGCACAACAAGCAGTCATAGAGCAAGTTCACAAATTAGCCCTAGTGGCAGACATAGCAAGAGGGGCAGTGAGTAGGAGGAGGGACTACGAGAGGAGAGGAGTTGGGAGGCGGCAGGTGAAGTTGCTGACACACGGGCAACGGAGCAACTGGCACACTGGCTACCGGAGCAAGGGCCCCGGACTACTGGAGCAACTGGCTCCGCGGCTAGACGAGCGGCTGGAGCAATGGACCCACGGGCGACTGGAGCAACGGGCTCACGTGCTACCGGAGCAAGGGCCCCGGACTACTGGAGCAGCAGGCGACACAGCGGCTACCTCCTTCCAACCTCCCCCCATTGCCCCCAAACCTTTTTCTCACATCCCCCCCGGCTAGCGCCACTCCCCAACCTCACCCACTCCACCCCCCCCTCAGCGGCAGTTGCAGCAGTGGGAGAGAGAGGAGGAGGAGGGGCAGCTGGTCACGCACTCCCACTACCCCCATGCCCCCCCTTACCCCCGCCACCCCCATACCCTCCACATGGCTGCACGCCCAGCAGGAAGTCGAAGGAGGAGGGGGGAGGGCGGGGGGCGTCGCGACGTGCAGGGCGTGGGCGGGCTGTGGGGCGCTCGCAACGGGCAGGGCGCGGGCGGCAGGCGGGTCCAGGAGGGGCGGCGCGCCGGTCCCCAGGGGCGGCACGCGGGTCCCCAGGGGCGGCGCGTGGGTCCAGCGGGGCAGCGCGCGGGTCCAGCAGGGGCGGCGCGCGGGTCCCGCAGCGCATCGCGCGGGTCCAGCGGGGCAGCGCGCGGGCCCCGCAGGGCGTCGCGCGGGTCCAGCGGGGGCGGCGCGCGACGGACGACGGGGCATGAAACCGCCGCGCGCGCCCGGGGCGCGCGGCGGGCAGGAAACCGCCACGCGCCCCGAGCGCGTGGCGGGCAGAAAACCGCCACGCGCCTCGAGCGCGTGGCGGGAAGAAAAAACGTCGCGCGCCAGGGGGCGCGCGATAGACAGTACAGCAGCGGAAGCAGGTGGGCCCACAGGCCAGGAGTGTAGACGCTCTGATAGCATGTCAGAATCAGTAAGCAAGAATGAAAGGAAGTGAGTGTTGCACTAGCAGGCAGAGGGGATACAAATAGGAAACCCTAACAGGGCTGTACTCACTACTGAGTACCCCACTGCAGACTAGACAATATAACATTCTGACAACTTCTACTGTGTCACGCGAATGTGTCAAACTTATATGCTGCTTATTGTGTAGGCTATAGTGGGGTAGCCCATATGGGGTACAACCCAATTAGGGTTTGCTACTTGTACCCATCTTGCTGCTAGTTCATTCATTCTCGCTTACTGATTACGACATGGTTTCAGAGCAGGTCCTGACTTAGGACCGTTTTTTTTTAGGGCCCACCGAATCGTTTCCTGCCCGTAGCGCGTTACCCTGCCCGTAGCGCCCTACCATGTCCGTAGCGCCCTACCGTGTCCGTCGCGCTGCCCCACCAGTCGCGTTACCGTGCCTGCGCGCCGCCCTGCTGGCTGCCGCGCTGCCTTGCCCTGCCCTGCGTTGCGCTGCCTAGCGCGCGCACGCCCTACCCTGCGTCGCGCTGCCCGCGCACGCCCTGCCCTGCCCCGCGTCGCGCCGACCTGCGCACGCCCTGCCCTGCGTCGCGCTGCCCGCGCACGCCCTGCCCTGCCCCGCGTCGCACTGCCCCGCGCACGCCCTGCCCTGCTCCGCGTCGCGCTGCCCCGCGCACGCCCTGCCCTGCCCCGCGTCGCGCTACCTTGCGCACGCACTGCCCTGCCCCCCGTCGCGCCGCCCCTGCAGCCCGCGCGCCGCCTCTGCAGCCCGCCCGCCGCCCCTGCAGCCCGCGCGTCGCCCTCTGCAGCCCGCGCGCCGCCTCTGCAGCCCACCCGCCGCCCCTGAAGCTCGCGCGTCGCCCCTGCAGCCCGCGCGCCGCCCCTGCAGCCCAGCGCGCCCCGCTGCCCAGCGCGCCAGCGCGCCCCGCTGCCCAGCGCACCAGCGCGCCCCGCTGCCCAGCGCGCCAGCGCGCCCCGCTGCCCAGTGCGCCAGCGCTCCCCGCTGCCCAGCGCGCCAGCACGCCCCGCTGCCCAGCGCGTCAGCGCGCCCTGCTGCCCAGCGCCCAGCGCGCCCTGATAAACCCTAAAAAAAAAAAACACACACAAAAAAAAAGAGCCCTAGGTGCCGCCCTTGCCTGCCCGCGCGCCGCCCTCTGCAGCCCGCGCGCCGCCCTGCTGCAGCGCGCCGCCCTACTCTGGCCGCGCGCCGCTCTTCCCTGACCGTGCGCTGCCCCGACCTACCCTAGTGCCTGCTCGCCGCCCTGCCTTCCCTCCGTGCTGCCCTACTGGTCGCGCGCCTCCTTGCTTGCCCGCTATGACGTCTCTTCGTGATAGCGGTGGGAGTTGTGGCGGCGGTGGTGGCAGCAGTGGGAGTGGTGGCGGCGGCCGTAGTTGCAGTCTTGGTGGAGCTGTTCGGTGGGGAGTTTCTGGCGGTGGCCAGATGCAGCTCCAGCGACGTCCGCGCGAGTCCCTCACGCCCCAGCAGCTTCGTCAGTGGTACGCTAGTTGGGGTTGTGGCGGCGGCCATAGTGGCAGTCGCCCTGGAGCTGGTAAGTCGGGAGTTTCTGGCGGTGGCCAGATGCAGCTGTAGCGGCGTCCGCGCGAGACCCTTACGCCCCAGCAGCTTCGTGAGTGGTACGCTCAGAGTAGAGGGTCTCGGAGTAATGATCGCTGCACGTACGTCATTCGCACAGGTGATCGGGCTGGTCAGACTTGCGGGACAGTTGGTCACACACGGTCCCGCTTCTTCGCCTGTCTGAGCGACGCCTGGCGTACAGAGTTTGGCGACGCGGCTGAGCTCCTCAGCTGGCTGGAGCTGCTTAGGCAGAGGGTGGATATCTTTGCTCTTGATTATGATGCTATCCTCACTGCCATGTATGCATTGCCTGCTAGTGCTGAGGGTGGCTGTTACCTGTGTGTGCCGCCCGACCCAGGTATAGAGTCTGCTGCTCTAGGTGCTGGTGAGGCTGCTGCTCTAGGTTCTGGTGAGCCTGCTGCCCTAGGTGCTGGTGAGGCTGCTTCTCTAGGTGCTAGTGAGTCTGCTCTCTCTGGTACTGCGCCTGCTGAGGCCTTGCACACCTTCACGTTTGACTCAGAGCTGCTGGAGGTGCTGGAGCTGGTGGTCCTGCTGGCGTTGAAGCTGGAGACCCTGGAGCTGGGGGCACTGGTGCTGTCGGTGCTGGTTCTGGAGGCGCTGTGCGGCCGCGACCGTACTTCGTTCCACTGCTTCAGCAGGTTCTTGGTCTCCCGCCTTCTACTGGCCCTACTCCTCCCTTACTGTGTCCACCGCCTCACCAGTCGCACTCGCAGTTACAGCCAGTCTCCCCACTGCCTGCTCCTTCTCCTTACACTGGTCCGACAGGAGGTCTTGCGGAGCGTCGTGAGCCTGAGTCTCGTCCTGCGTCGCCTGTATGCGCTGTTCGCACTGGTCGTCGTGTTCCGCGTCACCGTCCTCCTTCTGTCCCAGGCACGCACCAGATGGCACTTCGTCCTTCCTCTGTTCCACAGCGTGTCCCTCTGCCGTCTCCTCCTGCGTCCTCTCTTCCTGACGTTCCTGACCCGCCGTCAGGCCTTGCTCGTACTGCCAGTCCTACTATTACGCGTCTTCTCGCCACTGTGGTCACTGACCCCTCGTTTGAGTCCACTACTGCGTCTGCTCTAGTTGCTGAGCTTGTTGACTTTGTTGTTGCCTGTCGCCTCGACTACGCAGCTAGTCTTGTTGCTGAGTCTGAATCTGTCTGTCCTCTGTCCAACGGAGGTGAGTGTGCTTTTGGCACGGACGTCCTTGAGGACAGGCAGGAGGACTTTGATTGTTTTGAAGCTGCTTTACCTCATCTCGTGTCCATGCTGATTGCACCTGAGGGAGACCCGGATGCACCAGACATCCCGACCCCGCGCTCTTACGCAGAGGCGATTGAGGGTCCCTACTCCTCTCAGTGGCAGACAGCCATGGACGCAGAGATGGCTTCCTGGAAGTCCACAGGCACCTACGTCGACGAGGTTCCCCCACCTGGGGCGAACATCGTCAGTGGCATGTGGATTTTCAGGGTGAAGCGGCCGCCGGGTTCTCCGCCTGTCTTCAAGGCGCGTTACGTTGCACGAGGCTCCAGTCAGCGACAGGGAGTTGACTTCTTCCAGACCTTCTCCCCTACCCAGAAGATGACTACTCTTCGGGTGCTGCTACACGTCGCCACTCAGCGTGACTACGAGCTTCACTCTCTTGACTTCAGCACTGCCTTCCTACAGGGCAGCCTGCACGAGGAGATCTGGCTGCGCCGCTCACCTGGCTTCACTGGGTCGTTTCCTGCAGGTACCCAGTGGAGCCTCCGGCGGCCAGTCTACGGTCTCCGCCAGGCGCCTCGCGAGTGGCACGACACACTGAGAACGACGCTTGCGGCTCTTGGGTTTGCTCCTTCGACTGCTGACCCGTCGCTGTTTCTACGCACCGACACTTCTCTGCCGCCGTTCTACATCCTCGTGTACGTCGACGACTTGGTCTTTGCCACTGCTGACACTGCAGGACTGGCCTTTGTGAAGTCGGAGCTGCAGAAGAGACACACGTGCACAGACCTGGGTGAGCTGCGCAGCTATCTTGGCTTGCAGATCACCCGGGACAGAGCACAGCGCACCATTACCTTGACTTAGTCACACATGGTGCAGCAGGTCCTTCAGCGCTTCTGCTTCACGTACTCCTCGCCACAGTCCACTCCTCTGCCTACCGGTCACTCGCTCTCAGCTCTGCCTTCGGATGAGTCCGTAGAGCCGAGTGGCCCGTATCCAGAGCTTGTGGGCTGCCTCATGTACCTGATGACCTGCACTCGACCTGACCTTGCTTACCATCTTAGCATCCTGGCACGCTACGTTGCGCCCGGGAGACACCGACCAGAGCACTGGGAGGCCGCTAAGAGGGTGATGCGCTACTTGTGCAGTACGTCTGGCATGGGGCTCGTGCTTGGAGGACGGGCTCGAGTTGTCCTCAGTGGCTACGCAGACGCTTCCTGGGTTGACGACCTGGCTACCCAGCGGTCGTCACAGGGTTACACTTTCAGCCTTGGCTCCGGCTCTGTTTCATGGCAGTCTACCCGCTCGTCTTCTGTTCTCACCTCTAGTTGTGAGGCTGAGATCTACGCAGGGGCCATGGCTGCACAGGAGTTACCCTGGCTCACCTACCTTCTGACCGACTTGGGAGAGCGGCCTCGTTCTCCTCCAGTTCTGTACGTCGACAACAAGGCCATGATTGCCTTATGTCAGGAGCACAGACTGGAGCACAGAACGAAGCACATCGCTCTCCGCTACTTCCTTGCTCGAGAGTTACAGCAGCGTGGTCAGCTTCGTCTTGCTTACGTGGCCTCTCGGGCCAACACTGCTGATATCTTCACCAAGGCACTTGAGCCTTGTGATCATCAGCGTTTCTGTACTGTTCTAGGCCTTGTGCCTACTTGGCCTCACTTGCTCACTTCTTGACTTTGCTTGTACTGTGATCTATATGCTTATACCTGCATGCTTACACTTGCTAGGTTGTGATCACTGTACTGCTTGTTCTATTTTATATAACTCTGCATGTGAACTGGCCTTGTGGTTATTTGCTTGTGCTCAGAATGCGTGGTGACGTCGTGATCCACCCTGAGCTTGCTTTGCTTTTCTTGACTGGTCTTGTGACCTCTTGTTCTCCCCCTCTTTGCCTATGGGGGTGTGTCAAACTTATATGCTACTTATTTTGTAGGCTATAGTGGGGTAGCCCATATGGTGTACAACCCAATTAGGGTTTGCTACTTGTACCCATCTTGCTGCTAGTTCATTCATTCTCGCTTACTGATTATGACACTCTTAACACGAAAAGGCTCGTTTGAGCGAACAAATACATAATAAAAGAATTTATCGTATCTTAATCTTGTTGTTGTTGCGGTTAACATTGTCGTCATTATTTTACTTGTTTTTGTTTTAGGAGGTGTTGTTGTTCTTGTTTTTGTTCTTCCTCTCGTTGTTAATCTTCTTGTTCCTCCCTACAAAGTGATATCGGGCCCTATTTTAATACTAATCGCATTTTTCCCTGGGAAAGGAAAGGTTATTTGTGTGCTAGAATCAAGGCCGATGTGGCATGAATTAACACCATACTTTTTGGATCAATGTTGTATTATTTTTATATTGTTAATGTACACAATGGAAAACGTTGGTGGTCACGGTACCACTCGCCGTTTTGGATTGGGGAAATATGTGAATGGAAAACTTTTATGGGGCACTATTACACGTACGGTAACCATTACATGGTGTTTTCGCGCGTTTGGTAACTCGCTTCACGCGTTTGGTAACTAGAGAATAGCAAAAGGTCACGCGAATCGTAACTAGGAAAAAACCAAGTCTGACATGACCCGATTTCAGGTTTTCCCGCTCGTGCGATATAAGATTGACGAATCATAATTCATCGCGTTTTGCCTTCCACCCAAATTTTCCGAAACCAAGGTAATCAATGTCACATGAAATGTAAAATGATATGTAAAGGAGTTTTTTCCATTGCAAGTGTCTGGAGATTAAGTTGGTGTAGACGGGGTTGTTACAATTGGATCGGGCTACATAGCTGGGAGTCGACAGGGTTTAGGGTTTAGGGTCAGGAGGCGTCAGCTGGGAGTCTGCAGCATGGATGAAAGGAAGATCGAGGCAACAATTCATGCAGGCGCAGCGCGAGTACAGTGATGGTAGCTGAAGGTTGGGGTTTCGTTTGCAATTTGGGTGTACAGGGAGGCGTGGAGGATGGAAGTGGAACATCAAGGGTGGGACGGTGGGGATTCTACTTGTACATAGGTGGGCTATATCCTACGGTGTAGATTGCTTGCATGTCGGATGTTGTATGCTTCTGGCTGGGTGTGTCTGCAAGTTCAGGCCCCACACCACGCCCACGGTGGGGAGTCAAGTAGCTAGCAAGAATCTTTGTTGTACATAGCTAGCTAGCACACCTAAACTCCTCGCCTGTTTGTTTGTTTTCTAAACATACTGGAGTGGTTTGTGCTAATTCCATAGCATAGCTAGCCAGAGCAGAGAAGCCTGTCGATGAATTAGGGATTTTTTTGACAAACAATCAAGATGCGCGGCTAGAAGCAGTTGAGATCCGGACGGACGTGCCTGCCAGAAATTCGAGGAGGGAACGAGACGTCGGACGAGATGCACGAAACGCTGCAGGGAGAAGCCCGGGAGGGGCCATGAGCGAGGAGGACATCCGTCGGAATGGCGACCGACGATGGCGACTTGTACCAGATTCCGCCGAGGAGGCATAGTCAAGGGGACTTGCTCGCGACCGCGGCGGAAGAAGCGGCACGACGCACGACAGGCGGGTCGGAAAATGGATGCCTCTAGAGGAGCGGCTCAGCCGAGCGGAGGCGATGGACGGAATCAAGAGGAGATGGGAGCCGACAGCAGAGAAGAGAAGGACAGTGCGGTGAAGAGATTGTGACGAGGCAGCTCGACAAATGGCGCTACAGGAACCTGCCAGAAATCAAGGTACCGGAGAGGTTCATTGGACAGCCAGGCGTGGGCGCAGACCTCCGCAACTACCTCATGCAGATTGACAACATCCACTAACGATGGGCGCGTGATGGCTTGGAGGCGGAAGAGTTCTTCCGAGGGCTCTCGAACACCCTGGCAGGGGAGGCGGAGACGTATTACCGTATTACGATGGCGGATCTGCTGAGCAAGCATCAGAACCAAGGGGGAAGAAGCTGGGACATCGTTGACGACTCATATGTGAGGGAGCAGCGATGCGCCGAGGATCCTGAACTCGAAGACGCGGCGTACCGGCATCCGAAGGAACGGATGGTGTGTCACTCGACGGTGCTGTCGGCGGCAAAGGGGTCCATCGCTGTGGGCGGCATCCCCGTGGATCTGGCGATAATCGATACTGGAGCACATCACGTGCTCATCGGGAAAGGACTGGCGGAACAGATGCTGCTGCACGAAGAAGGTCGGGTGAAGGAGCGAGGGTTCTCGGTGATGACGGCGGAAGGAGGAGAGCCCAAATGGCTCCCATGCACCCGGCGTACGGTGGAAATTGTGTTGAAGGAGGAGAAAGGGACGAATGCAAGATGAAGTTGGTGTGTGGAGTCACGGATTCCAAAGACTAAGACCTGCTGGTGGGAATGAGATTGTTGTACTTGGTCAGGGCTACAATTTGCACCTGGAAGGAGAAGGTAGTGTATCGCCCGCGGTTCTGTATCCCGGGGGGACCAAGGGGGACTCTGGTGGTGTGGTTTGTGCAACAAGAGCCCAAGGCAGCGTACCAAGCACGGACGGATGGTGGACCTAGAAGACCAGCTAGGAGAGATGAGCTGGTACGAGGCGGAAGAAGAGCTCCGAGAGTGGAAGCAGCGAGAGGTGTGGGCGGAAAGGAAGGAAGTCATACCAGGGGAAGTGTTGGACAAGCGGATCCTGCAAAGGCCCCTCGAGATGCTGGAGTTTTTTGGAGGACTAGGAACGGGGCTGGCGGCAGCGCTGAAGGCGGGGTGGAGGATAGAGAAATGAATATACGTGGAGGCAAATCCGAGAGTCCAGCTCATGGCGCAGCATCACGTGGAGATGCTCAAGCGCACCTACCCAGTGCAGATCATGGACGGGGCGACGCAGGGAAATTGGGAGGGGATGGTGCAAGATGTGAAGGAAGTGACGGAAGGACACGTGGCTGCGTGGGGAAGGATTGATGTGCTGATTGCCGGCTGGGATTGCCAAGGAGTGTCCAGGGCGGGGCTCGGATTGGGCGTGGATGAAAAGCGGTTTGGATTGTTCGAAGATATGGTGCGCGTGATGCAACTGGTGTACCGGCTGCATGGAGAATACTTCTACCTGCTGGAAAATACCGACTTTGTGTCGGACCCCATGGAGCCTGTGCGCGCGGCATATCGGCGAGTGACGTGAGTACTGGGGGCAGGAGTGGCCATGGACGGACTCTTGGAGTGGAACGGCATGCCGTTCGGCATGAAGAACTCCTCGGCGGTGTTCCAGCAAGTGATGGACACCGTTCTAAGGGGAATCGACTGTGCAACTTGCTATATCGATGACGTCGTGATCTTCAGCAGGGATGGCGCTGCTCATGTGTCTGATGTGGAACGGGTGCTGGGGCCAATAATGGGCGCGGGGCTGACCTGTCACCCGAGCAAATGCAAGTTCGGGGAGGGGACCGTGAAGTACATGGGCTTTGAGGTGTCCGAGGGGACACTGTCCATTCAGGAGGCAGATGTGGCAATCTTGGACAAAGTGGCAGTGCCCACGGATCGGAACCGGCTGAGAGCCATACTGGGCTTCCTCAACTACTGCCGGAAGTTCGTGCCAAACTTCAGCAAGATGGCGGCCTCACTGAACCAGCCCATGAGAGAGAGCAACGCCTGGAAGTGGGGGGCAGAGGAGGACGCGACTCTGGAAGACCTGCTGAGTGCGGTGAAGACGGGACCCGTGCTGGTGCTGCCGAGGAGGGACAAACTTTTCATCCTGTACACGGATTGGAGCAGTTTGGGCATTGGAGCGGTGTTGTGCCAGGAAACAGAGTGAGGGGAGAGAGTGGTGGCCTTTGCCAGCAGGAGTTGCAGCCCCACCAAGGCCAACTATAGCTCATGTGAAGGGGAATGGCTGGCCGCAGTCTGGGCCGTGAACCACTTCTGCGTGTACCTGCAAGGAAGTGCCTTCACCCTGGTCACCGATCACCAACCCCTCACGTGGCTGATGACGAACCAAACTCTGACTGGAAGGAACGCGAGGTGGACAATGCGCCTACAGGAGTATGATTTCAAGATCCGGCACTGCCCGGGTAAGACGTTACAGCATGTGGATGGGCACTCCAGGAACCCACCGCCGCCTGAGGAAGGATCACCCTCAGCATGCCTCGTAGCGCTGGCCAGCGGCATGCGGGAAACGGAAGCGATCAAACATCGAGGCAAAGGCCCCGAGGACGTGTGGGGAGATACGGAAGTGCTGCAGTGGGTAAAGGGAGAAACCGACGTGGAGGAGGACATCAGCGAGCGGGCACGGTGAGAGAACAGCACTACCGGTGGTACCAGAACCAGCTGCAAGTGCAAAGTAAAGACGGCTGGAAGTTGGTGACGGCACCAGAACATAGGAGGGCGCTGAATGAGAAGGTGCACAGTCAGCTAGGGCATTACGGGCACGTCCGGACGGCGCAGCTGCTGACAACGGGGTGGTGGTGGGCAGGCCTGCGGCGAGAGGTGAAAGAGGTGGTGGCGGATTGCGAGCAATGCAGCCGCAACAAGGCACACCTGGAGAGAGAACAGCAGGAGCTCCAGTCGCTGCCCATCCGAGATTTGGGGTACAGATGGTCAATGGATCTGGCCTGCGAGTTACCGTTAAGCAGGAAGAACAAGCCCTACGTGCTGGTCATGTTCGAGCACGTATCAAAGTGGGTAGAGGTGAGGGCCCTGAGCAGCAAGAGTGCCGAGCTGATCGTGGAGGCTTTCACCGACCAAGTGCTGACTCGATTCGGGGCATGCGGAGAAGTCCTGACCGACCAAGGCACAGAGTTTCGAGGAGCGTTCGACCAGCTGCTAAAGGAGGTGGGCATTACTCACCGCAGAACGTCAAGGTATCACCCGCAGGCAGATGGCCTGACCGAGCGAATGGTGCAGACAATTAAAAAGGGAATGCGTGCATATGGGGAGGACAACAAAAGAGACTAGGACCAGGAGCTGCACTGGGTGGTGGCTGGATACCGGTTTAGCAAGCAGGCGGCCCTGCGGGACTACTCACCCTATTACCTGCTGTACGGGAAGGATCCGATTTTGCCAGTAGGAGCCCCCAAAGTGCTGACAGAGGTGGTGCGGGCGGGAACACCTGAGAACTGGGCGGCTCTGGTGGAATGCATGGCCAGGTACCTGAGGGAACTACTGCCAGCAGCGCTATAGAACCTCCACACTGCACAGCCGAGGGACGCCAAGCGCTATCAACAGAGGCTGCTGCAGACCGGAAAGGGGAAGGGAAAAGCCGTGGAGAACGGTACCGAGGTGTACATTCGCAAGGCCAGGAAGGACACTCTGGACGTGGGCCTGTCCACGGAACGATGGGTGGTTAAGGAGGTAAAGCCCTCTGGAGTACTGGTGCTGGAGTGAGAAGAGGGACGGTGAAGAGATGATCATGTGACCAACGTGGCGAGGGCCACCAGAATCAAGATGCATAGTATTCTTAAGGACCAGCAGCAGAAGCCAAGCGGGTCTCGGAAGGGGGCAAGTGGGTAGTACGCATGAGAGAGCAAGGGCCAGGAAAGGGGGAACCGTAAAGGAGGTGAAGGGAAAGGGCACCAGCATGGCGGCATGTGGAAAGCCTACCAATTTTCGCGGATGACCTACCCGATGGCCTGCCACTTCAGCGTCCGGAAGACCACAGGATACAGCTGGATCCTGGCGCACGCAGTGGCGGCTCAGCCAACCGGAACTTGACGAGTTGAGGAGCCAACTGGATTATCTTCTTGCCTAAGGTTTTATCCGGCCGAGCACGTCCCCATTCGCAGCACCGATACTGTTCACGCCGAAGAAGGACGGGGGCCTGCGCATGTGTATTGATTATTGAGCGCTGAATCGGGTCACTATCAAGTTGTGTTACCCGATCCCACGAGCGGACGACCTTCTGGATCAACTTCGCGGGGCTCGCTTCTTTTTGAAAACCGACTTGCAAGGTGGCTACCACCGAATTCGCGTGTTCGCCGACGACTGCCCGAAGACTGCTTTTTGCACACGATACGGCAGTTACGAATACACTATGATGCCGTTCGGACTAACAAACGTGCCTTCAACATTCCAACTGACCATGAACGGGGTGTTCCGGGACATGCTTGACAAAAAAATATTGTTTACCTGGACGACATTCTGGTGTACAGCAAGACAGTGTCAAACTTATATGCTACTTATTGTGTAGGCTATAGTGGGGTAGCCCATATGGGGTACAACCCAATTAGGGTTTCCTACTTGTACCCATCTTGCTGCTAGTTCATTCATTCTCGTTCTTATTTCTGACATGGTTTCATAGCAGGTCCTAGCCTAGGACCGTTCTTTTAGGGCCCACCGAGTAGCGCTACCCCACCCGTCGCGCCGCTGTGATCGCGCCGCCCTGCCCTTCCCTGCCCTGCGTCGCGCTGCCTGCGCACGCCCTGCCCTGCCCGCGCGCCGCCTGCCGCAGCACGCTCTGCTTTGCCCGCGCGCCGCCCGCTGCAGCGCGCCCTGCTTACCCGCGCGCCGTCCGCCACCGCGCCGCCGCGCCCGCGCGCCCTGCGGTGCCCGCGCGCCCTGCGCTGCCCGCGCGCAGCCTGTCGCAGCGCGCCCTGCCCTGTCCGCGCGCCGCGCCGCCGCGTCACCCTGCTCGCGCGCCGCCCGCCGCCGTGCGCCCTGCCCTGCCCACGCGCTGCCCACCGCCGAGCGCATGCCCTGCCCGAGCGCAGCGCCGCCGCGCGCCCTGCCTTGCCCGCGCGCCGCGCCGCCCGGCCCTGCCCGCGCGCCGCGCCGCTGCGCGCCCTGCCCTGCCTGCGAGCCACGCCACTGCGCCGCCCTGCCCTGCCCGCGCGCCGCGCCGCCACGTGCCCTGCCCTACCGCGCGCCGCTCGCTGCAGCGCCGCCCTCTCCTGCTGCCCGCACGCCGCTCGCCGTTGCGTCGCCCTGCGCCGCCCTGCCTTGCCTTGCCTGCGTGCTGCCCTGCTGCTAGCGCGCTCGCCTGCCTAGCCCTGCCTGCGTGCTGCTCTTCTGCTAGCGCGCCCGACTGCTCTGCCCGCCATGGCCACGCTCAGTGTTCTCACCTTTGATCCGGAGGGCCGCTCGATAGAGTTCGATGCGTGGCTCGATGACTTACAGCTGTTCCTACTGAGCGATTCCAAGGACGGCGTTTCACTGTTTGACCTCACGTCTAGTGCCTCTCTCGCCCCTACCGCCACAGCTGACAGTGCGACTCGCTCACAGTGGCTTACCCGTGACGCTGCTGCTCGCCTAGCCGTTCGCAACCACCTGCCATTAGCCGAATGCACTCACTTTGGCCAGCACAAGACTGCTAGAGCACTGTACGACGCTGTAGTCGCTCGTTACTCCTCCCCAACCACTGCCGCTCTAGGCCGCCTTCTCCTGCCCTACCTATTCCCAGAGCTGTCCGCCTTTTCCACAGTAGCCGACCTCGTCACTCACCTTCGCACTAGTGACACTCGCTACCGCGCCGCGCTTCCCGCCGAGTTTCTCACCAAGAACCCTCCTCCCATGTACATCACTCTCTACTTCATAGTCACCCGCCTCCCTGACTCTCTTAGCGCAGTCAGGGACCTCCTTCTAGCCCTTGACCACACCGACCTCACTGTCGACCTGCTCGAGAAGCATCTCCTCGCAGCTGAGACTAGCATAGTCGTTGTAGGCGCTTCTCGTGGCACTCCTCGCACTCCCCTCTTTGAGGGGTGTTCGCCCTCCCCCCTGGTCCCCTCCGTCGCCTCTGCTGCAGCTGTTGACTACCTTCGTGCTGAGGAGGTAGGAGCTGCGTCTGCCCCTAGTGGGAGGCGCCGCAGCGGCAGGGGCAGGGGAGGCAGGGGCGGTGGGGGTGGCAGTGGTGGAGGCGGTGGTGGGGGTGGTGGAGGCGGTGGAGGTGGCGGTGGTGGCGGAGGGAGTGGTGGTGGGGGTGGAGGCGTAGGTGGCGGCGGTGGAGGCGGCAGTGGGAGTGGTGGCGGCGGCAGTGGTGGCGGCGTTGGGAGTGGGGGCGGCGGCAGTGGTGGCGGCCGGGGTGGTACCAGTCAGAGGGGAGGCTTTGGCGGTGGTCAGAGGCAGCAGCACCAACGTCATCGTGAGACCCCTTCGCCCCAGGAGCTTCGTGAGTGGTTTGCTCAGCGTGGGGCGTCTGGGGGTAGTGGTCGCTGCCCGTATGTCATTCGCACAGGTGACCTCTCTGGTCTGACATGCGGGCAGCCTCTGTTTGAATATAAAACATAATGAATGATTAACAATGAACAAAACAGGAAAGATATATGCAAGGCTAACCCCAACCCTAGCACAACGGAATACACCTAGACTAGAACTAACATAACTATAGAAATATAGTTTGACAGCCTCACACACAGCACCGCTGCTTCTCCCGTCTTACCGACGCCTTTCGCGCAGAGTTTCTCGACGCGACTGATCTCCCCCGCTGGGCAGAGCTGCTTAGGCAGGGTGTGGATATCTTTGCTCTTGATTATGATGCTATCCTTGCTGCCATGTATGCATTGACTGTTAGTGCTGAGGGTGACTGTTAACTGTGTATGCTGCCCGACCCGGGTATAGAGGCTCCTGCTCTAGGTGCTGGTGAGGCTGCTGCCCTAGGTGCTGGTTAGGTTGCTGCTCTAGGTGCTAGTGAGTCTGCTCTCTCTGGTACTGCGCCTGCTGAGGCCTTGCACACCTTCACGCTTGACTCCGGTGCTTCCCGCTGTTTCTTTCGCGACAGTACCGCACTCACACCGCTCCCTGCACCTGTTGCTGCCTCTTTGGCTGACCCCTCTGAGGGCCCAGTCCTTGCACGTTCCTCCAGTGTTCTCCCGTGTCTGGCGGTTCCATTTGGCTCACTGTCAGGTCTTCACCTCCCCTCGTTCTCTACGAACTTGGTGAGCAACGCTGTCCTTCAGGATATATGGGTTGACACCTTTACTCCAGGAGGACAGCGTGTGGCGATCTGTACGTGCTCCCGGACTGGCCGGCACCTGGCCACGTTCACCCGTGCGCCTGGCTCGAGTCTGTACACACTGACTAGTGAGCCTCCTCAGGTAGCTGCGTCTGCGTCTGCGTCACGTCAGCTAGCGGCCCCCTGCTCGTGTCGCGCTCTACCGCACCAGACCCTCCCTTGGCACCACCGTCTTGGTCACCCCTCAGTGCAGCGCCTCCGTGGCATGCACTCTCGTGTCCTTGTCTCTGGTCTTCCCAGGACTCTGCCTCCCCTCCCACCCTCGCCTGCCCCTCCCTGCCTTCCCTGTGTCGAGGGGCGGCAGCGCGCCGCTCCTCACTCCTCCTCGTTCCCCCCGACGACTGCTCCCCTGCAGACTCTCCACATGGACGTGTGGGGCCCAGCCCGCGTCCGTGGACAGGGCCGCGAGCGCTACTTTCTGCTGGTCGTTGACGACTACTCGCGTTACACCACGGTCTTCCCCTTGCGCAGCAAGGGGGAGGTCCCTGATGTTTTGATCCCTTCGATTCTCGCTGTCCGTCTCCAGCTCCTCGAGCGGTTCCACACGGACCTTCCGGTCCTGCGTCTGCACTCTAACAGAGGTGGTGAGTTTTCCTCTGACCTCTTGCGGGACTTTTGTCGTGGGGAGGGCATTCGCTAGTCGTTCACGCTTCCGGCCTCTCCGCAGCAGAATGGGGTTGCTGAGCGCCGCATTGGCTTAGTCATGGAGGTGGCTCGTACCTCCATGATCCATGCGGCTGCCCCCCATTTTGTGTGGCCGTTTGCGGTCCGGTACGCCGCGCATCAGCTCAACCTCTGGCCCCGTGTCTCCTTACCGGAGACCTCGCCCACACTGCGTTGGACGGGGGAGGTTGGCGATGCGTCGGTGTTTCGGGTGTGGGGTTCTCGTGTCTTTGTCCGCGATACGTCCGCGGACAAGCTCTCCGCCCGCGCCATTTCCTGCGTCTTCCTTGGTTTCCCCCCAGACGCGCCTGGCTGGCAGTTTTACCACCCCACCTCGCGCCGTGTCCTGCCCTCTCAGGACGTCACGTTCGACGAGTCGGTTCCTTTTTACCGTCTCTTCCCCTACCGCTCTGCCCCTCCCCCCCCCCCGCCGCTCTTTCTCGCACCAGGTCCTCCTCCGGTAGACCCCCTCCCCCCTCAGGGTCTTGCTCCCTCATGTGTGTCTCAGGTAGACCCTGTCGAGCATGTCGAGGTCACGGTCGACTCTGGTGCTGCTGCTGGGGGTGGTGCTGCTGGGGGTGCTGAGCCTGAGCGTGCAGAGCCTGGGGGTGCTGAGCCTGAGCGTGTGGAGTCTGAGGGTGCTGAGCCTGGGGGTGCTGAGCCTGCGGGTGCTGAGCCTGGGGGTGCTGAGCATGCGGTTGCTGAGACTGGGGGTGCTGAGCCTAGGGGTGCTGAGTCTGCTGGAGGTCCTACAGGTGCCTCGTCACGGCGTGAGTCTCTCTCTCCACCGCAGCTGCGCGAGTGGTTTGCTCGGCGCTGGAGCCTTCGGAGCGGCGCTGCTGGAGCTGGGGGGCCTGCCGCTGGAGGCCCTGGCGCTTAAGGTACTGGAGCTGCTGGAGCTGGAGGTGCTGCTGGTGCTGGAGCTGGAGCTGCTGGAGTTGCTGGCGCCACTGGTCCCGGAGGTGCTCGTACTGGAGGTACTGGAGCTGCTGGAGCTGGTGGTGCTGCAGGCGTTGGAGCCGGAGGTGCTGGAGCTGCTAGTCCTGGAGGTGCTGGAGGTGCTAGAGTCGCTGGTCCCGGAGGTGCTCGTATCGGAGGTACTGAAGCTGCTGGAGCTGGTGGTGCTGCGGGAGTTGGAGCCGGAGGAGCTGGAGCTACTGAACCTGGAGGTGCTCGTACTGGAGGTACTGGAGCTGCTGGAGCAGGAGGTGCTGCTGGAGCTGGAGCTGCTGGAGGCGATGGAGCTGGAGACCCTGGAGCAGGGGGTACTGGTGCTGTCTGTGCTGGTTCTGGAGGCACTGTGCGGCCGCGACCGTACTTCGTTCCACTGCTTCAACAGGTTCTTGGTCTCCCGCCTTTTACTGGCCCTACTCCTCCCTTACTGTGTCCACCGCCTGACCAGTCGCAGTCGCAGTTGCAGCCAGCCTCCCCTCTGCCTGCTCCTTCTCCTTACACTGGGCCGACAAGAGGTCTTTCGGGGCGTCGTGAGCCTGAGTCTCGTCCTGCGTTGCCTGTTCGCGCTGTTCGCACTAGTCGTCGTGTTCCACGTCCGCGTCCTCCTCTTGTCCCAGGCACACACCAGATGGCACTTCGTCTTTCCTCTCTTCCACAGCGTGTCCCTCTGCCTTCTCCTCCTGCGTCCTCTCTTCCTGACGTTGCTGACCCGCCGTCATACCTTGCTCGTGCTGCCAGTCCTACTGTCACACGTCTTCTCGCCACTGTGGTCACTGACCCTTCGTTTGAGTCCACTGCTGCGTCTGCTCTAGTTGCTGAGCTTGTTGACATTGCTGCCGCCTGTCGCCTCGACTACGTCGCTAGTCTTGTTGCTGAGTCTGAGTCTGTCTGTCCTCCGTCCGTCGGGGGTGAGTGTGTTCTTGGCACGGACGTCCTTGAGGACAGGCAGGAGGACTCCGAGTGTTTTGCAGCTGCTTTACCTCATCTCGTGTCCATGCTGATTGCACCTGAGGGAGACCCGGATGCACCAGACATCCCGACCCCGCGCTCTTACGCAGAGGCGATTGAGGGTCCCTACTCCTCTCAGTGGCAGACAGCCATGGACGCAGAGATGGCTTCCTGGAAGTCCACAGGCACCTACGTCGACGAGGTTCCCCCACCTGGGGCGAACATCGTCAGTGGCATGTGGATTTTCAGGGTGAAGCGGCCGCCGGGTTCTCCGCCTGTCTTCAAGGCGCGTTACGTTGCTCGAGGCTTCAGTCAGTGACAGGGAGTTGACTTCTTCCATACCTTCTCCCCTACCCCGAAGATGACCACTCTTCGGATGCTGCTGCGCGTTGCCGCACAGAGTGACTACGAGCTTCACTCTCTTGACTTCAGCACAGCCTTCCTACAGCGCAGCCTGCACGAGGAGATCTGGCTGCGCCACCCACCTGGCTTCACTGGGTCGTTTCCTGCTGGTACCCAGTGGAGCCTCCGGCGGCCAGTCTACGGTCTCTGCCAGGCGCCTCGCGAGTGGCACGACACACCGAGGACGACGCTTGCGGCTCTTGGGTTTGCTCCTTCGATTGCTGACCCGTCGCTGTTTCTACGCACCGACACTTCTCTGCCGCCGTTCTACATCCTCGTGTACGTCGACGACTTGGTCTTTGCCACTGCTGACACTGCCGGACTGGCCCTAGTGAAGTCGGAGCTGCAGAAGAGACACACGTGCACAGACCTGGGTGAGCTGCACAGCTATCTTGGCTTGCACATCACCCGGGACAGAGCACAGCGCACCATTACCTTGACTTAGTCACACATGGTGCAGCAGGTCCTTCAGCGCTTCGACTTCGAGTACTCCTCGCCACAGTCCACTCCTCTGCCTACCGGTCACTCGCTCTCAGCTCTGCCTTTGGATGAGTCCGTAGAGCCGAGTGGCCCGTATCCAGAGCTTGTGGGCTGCCTCATGTACCTGATGACCTGCACTCGACCTGACCTTGCTTACCCTCTTAGCATCCTGGCACGCTACGTTGCGCCCGGGAGACACCGACCAGAGCACTTGAAGGCCGCTAAGAGGGTGATGCGCTACTTGTGCAGTACGTCGGGCATGGGGCTCGTGCTTGGAGGACGGGCTCGAGTTGTCCTCACTGGTCACGCAGACGCTTCTTGGGTTGACGACTTGGCTACGCAGCGGTCGTCACAGGGTTACACTTTCAGCCTTGGCTCCGGCTCTGTTTCTTGGCGGTCTACCCGCTCATCTTCTGTTCTCAGTTCCAGTTGTGAGGCTGAGATCTAAGCTGGGGCCATGGCTGCACAGGAGTTACGCTGGCTCACCTACCTGCTGACCGACTTGGGAGAGCCGCCTCGTTCTCCCCCAGTTCTGTACGTCGACAACATGGCCATGATTGCCTTGTGTCAGGAGCACAGACTGGAGCACAGAACGAAGCACATCGCTCTGCGCTACTTCCTTGCTCGAGAGTTGCAGCAGTGTGGTCAGCTTCGTCTTGTTTACGTAGCCTCTTGGGCCAACACTGCTGATATCTTCACCAAGACACTTCAGCCTTGTGATCATCAGCGTTTCTGTACTGTTCTAGGCCTTGTGCCTACTTGGCCTCACTTGCTCACTTCTTGACTTTGCTTGTACTGTGATCTATGTACATATACCTGCATGCTTACACTTGCTAGGTTGTGATCACTGTACTACTTGTTCTCATTTATATAACTCTGCATGTGGACTGACCTTGTGGCCATTTGCTTGTGCTCAGAATGCGTGGTGACTTCGTGATCCATCCTGAGCTTGCTTTGCTTTTCTTGACCGGTCTTGTGACCTCTTGTTCTCCCCCACTTTGCCTATGGGGGTGTGTCAAACTTATATGCTACTTATTGTGTAGGCTATAGTTGGGTGGCCCATATAGGGTACAACCCAATTAGGGTTTCCTAGTTGTACCCATCTTGCTGCTAGTTCATTCATTCTCGTTCTTATTTCTTAGTGTACAACTGTAAAATTTCAGAGTTCCAGGCTCGGTCCGCTGACCTCGCCCTCCGAACATCTATCGCGTCGCGTTCAGGTTCCCCAACCCCGAACCTGCACTCAACCATCCGCGGTCCCGCGACTTCGGCCTAGCTAGCCGTCGCTATATCTGTGCTAGGCTTCATTATTCACTTAGTAGTTGTAATCACTTCCGCGTTATTGCATTCTGCGCACTCTTTTTTTGGTACAACTCATAACAGCGTTATTGAATCCTACGCACTCTACTTTATACAACTCATAACATATTGAGCCCCATAAAAGTTTCCATTCGCATATTTTCCCTTTTGGAGTTACTGTGCGAGGTTCTGTATTACTTGAGCATCAACGCTGCGCATCCATGTAGACATCCCTCGATATTTTTATATCCAGCCAGCTCTCCGGTCCACAAGATATTGAAATACCCACGTGTCATCTCTGTGTCCACATTTACGTCTTTCTGGCATCACACATCATCCATTCGTGATTGCTCGGAGAAAGAAGCGCAATTCTAACCACAACTTACCTACGTTGCGAGCTCGCACTGTCTTTCTACTGTACTGTATCACGATTTCCACCGAAAGATTTGTCCTTTGAAACTGTCTATTCAATGCGCCGCGTCATAGAACCCAGAGGGGTTGCTTGTTTCAAGCATTGCGCCGCCGCAAATGGTCTCATTCGGTTTTGTTGGCTGGGACAGAACGCGCTTAGCCCTGATTGCTTGCGGGACTTTCCAACCAGCGCGGTGCGTTTTTATTGAAGGATATGCCAACGTTGACTATTTTGGTACAGTTGGGCCTTTCGGAAAACACTGAGAAAACTGGTTGATGAACCAAAGTGTGACAGCCTTAGGGAGAAATGCTTGATATGAAAATCCCGTTTGCTCATTTGATGGCAGTAATGAATGTGGATGCATTTATGTCCGAGTGTATTTCATCCAACTAAAATATTTGGGGGCAACGGGTTGCAGTTGGAGATGAGGTAAATTCCTCGAAAGCCGACAAATTTTGCCCCACGGAAAAGCAATCAGGGTGTGCACAAGCGCGACATACATGAGAACAGGGGAAATTATACGCGCAGTCACAATTATGGCCGTATTATCACGTTTGGTCACGGGGTTATCACGGACAGTCACAGTACAGTACTTCGCTATCACGCATGATCACAGCGCTATCACGCTTGATCACTCCTCGCCCCGCAGGGTTATCACGTTTGGTCACTCGTTGAAACGCCCGCCAAAAAGTCGAAACTCTCAAATCTACTGTACAGATTCGGGTACTTTTATCTCGCGCGCGTTTTGTCTGTAGTGAAAAACGTGATGTGACTGTCGAAATATACTCGGTCCTTGTTAGGGACCGATGCAGTTTAATGCAGAGTCCGCAAACTATTGTCTGCAGTTATTATTAAAAATAAATAAACTGTACTAATATGTTGCAAAACTACCAAAGAAAACCATCAATTCTAAGAAACATCATATCTTATCAATCGATTGTGCGCCTGAGACTGAACTTGTTTTTAGCTTGTTAGCAATGTAGTGAATGAAGTGAACGCCAATAATAAAACTATTCGGAAGAACGGACATACCGTATGTCGAACTACCACAACACAATGTGTTAGACAGTATCAAACTATACAGGTTACAGTTATCAATTATTCACATCGGCATAAGCTTATATTACAAGATGCAATTACACTAAACATGTCCATCATAAATGGGTTTGATTAATTCTAAACAGTTAAATTACACATATCAACCAACACAATTACGTGTCGTATATGCATTTCCCCGCCTGTAACGTTCAATGGTTTTCCATCTAATATAAGTCAATTGTATGGGTTTCCCACCAGCTAAAGCTATTGTCACTGTGCTAAACATAATTACAATGCTCTCACTGTTTAAATCATTCGACCAAAACCCATGTCTTTGGTTTATGGATGAAATGCACACCATAAACTAATTATATAATCGAAACTGCTACTGCATCGGTCCCTAACAAGGACCGAGTATATTTCGACAGTCACATCACGTTTTTCACTACAGACAAAACGCGCGCGAGATAAAAGTACCCGAATCTTTACAGTAGATTTGAGAGTTTCGACTTTTTGGCGGGCGTTTCAACGAGTGACCAAACGTGATAACCCTGCGGGGCGAGGAGTGATCAAGCGTGATAGCGCTGTGATCATGCGTGATAGCGAAGTACTGTACTGTGACTGTCCGTGATAACCCCGTGACCAAACGTGATAATACGGCCATAATTGTGACTGCGCGTATAATTTCCCTGAGAACAGTGAACTGTGCGGCTGCCCTTGACATTGTCTAATTGAGGCGGTTCTGAGAGAAAAACCCTTTATTTTATGTACACCCTCCCACCAAATAAAAGGTAACCCGAAACCATAAGCGCATGCCCTCCTACCTTTCAGCTATCAGAAGAACATTGTACCATTTGTAGATGTTTTGAATGCAGAATACCTTTTTGTTCAGGCTACCTCATCTGGGATGGTCATCGTGATACAAGGTGTTTTCTCTGTAAGTCTCCCCGACAGTTTCCGTTGTTCCTCTAGGTGCCGCACAACGCCACCCATTTGCAACAAGTCTGGTCCTCCTGCCGTCGTGTATGGTACACCCTGTTTCTCAACTTTCTGACAGTCGGGAGCCCGGCTACAGTGCGAACTTGTGCTTGGATTTTGCGGGCTGGTGCTTGAAACCGAACCGCAGGTAGGTAGCGGGCAAATGCAGTCCAGGAGAACGATACACAACGGTTTATGAAAGAAACAATGCTATCGCGTACGGTTTATTGCGGCTAATTGTGCTTATATGCTGTGTTCTGGGACCGTTTTGGACGCGTTGATGTCAGAATAGGCGGCATGTCAATACAGCGAATGTCAGTGTGGCGCGAAACAGGGTGTACCCACTTGCATTCTTGGTGTCGTGTGCGGGACAACTGAATTTCTTGAAAGGCGTCAGCACGCGTATTCTTCTTGACCAATGACCACACTTCCCTAGATAATGCATCATCACGAGTGTATTGTCTTTCGAAAATTTGACTTGTGCGTATTGAATTTATGTGTGATTCAATTGGTAAATTGTTTTTTAATCTCCCATAACTCACATAAAAAGGACTTTGTCGATAACATAAATATTTCTCCTTTCGCACGGGTCCTTTCTACCCTTTGAAGTGGTGGGTTCGCAAGCAGAAGAAAAAAGGACCTCCACTTTCTATTCAACAGAAAATGCACAATCGAGGTCGGAGACGCGCTGTGGCTCTAATCCCTGAACCAAGCACATCATCGCCATGATCCACTGCCGCGTCTCTTGAGGTCGTGCCGTGTAACCGCTGCAAATGGCATATTCTCGAACAGACTGCAAATGGTGTATTCCAACAAGCCCACAACTGCTATCCAAAGGGTTTCGTCTCGTCACTGTCATCCCCTGCTGTGGCAGCGCCTCTCGCCCTCTTCTGGCACTACGTCGCCGGCACGACTCTCATTCCCAACCTAGCCCGTCCTCTTCCACATCAACAAGTCGGCAACGCTCTTCTATTCAACCCTTCATCTAATCGTCGACTCCGCCACTTCAATAAGCTCCGCGACCCCGAAGAGACTTCGCCATGGCGAGCAGGCAGGCAGTAGTGGTGGCGCGTCGACCAGATGTGCTCCGAGACGAGATGCTCTGCCCCATCCCTCCCGTCAACTGGAAGGAGGAGACGGGGCCCCGCCGACTCAAGGAGCCAAGCCCGGCGGTTGCTAGCCCCCTCACTGTCCATCAAGTCTTGGACAGCGAAGCGTGCCCCATCGCCCCGCAAGACTGGCGCTCTCTCTCTCAGGGTGTCGCACCAGGACGGATAGCAGTGCCGCTAGTGCGCAGGACCAAAACGACGGCGTCAACGGCGTCTTCCGAAGGCGATAAATCAGGCGGCAAACGAAGGGGCGAAACGGCCACACACGACAGCACACTTAACCTCATAGTTGATGCAATTCAGCCGGCGCAAGCGCAGTTAACAAAAACCGGCGCACCCGGCGCTTCATCCTTTGCCACTCCGACGTACTTCGCGGCCTCGCAATCCGTCGCGTCCGCGCTCATGTCCCCTCGCCCTGTCACGGGCACGCCTTCCTCATCGGCCACGTCATCTGAGACTGGCGCGCCTTCAGGCACCTTGAGTTCCAGCAGCGGCAGCAGGAGGAGCAGCCGCAGCAGCAGCAGGAGCTCCGCCTGCGCCGAGGAGGTGCAACTAGAGGTCGCCGTGAGAAGCCCTGATGCAAAAGCGCACGCGATGTCCCTCGCGCCGTCCTCGTTACCCGCGTCGACCACCGCGTCCCCTTGTGGCAAGGGCGTGCGTGCGCTTGCGCGTCGCACGAGCGAGTACGGCCCGACTCGAAACAGCTCCGAACGTAGCGATGGCCCTCAAGAGAACTGCGGCCAAGCCGAGCTGAAACCTATGGACGCCGCATCGGCAATCGGCGACTTCTCGCGCGGATCCAGCTACACTGGCCTCGTCAAGTCCTCATCCGGGGGTCCATTTCTCACGCCTCTTTTCCCATCGTACGCCTCGTCTGCCACCTCCGTCGCAGCTGCGGTTAGTACTACCTCCGTCGCGCTCTTTCCTTCGGACAGCGATCTTTCCGTTTCGCATGCTGTCTTCAATCCCGCGTCAGCGAGGGACGTAGCGGAACCGGCCGCGGCGGTAACGGCGGCGCGACGCGTCAGTGTGGGAGGCGTAGCGCAGTTCCCGTGCTATCAGTCGCCACGGGACGTGTTCGCGGAAATTTCAACCTCCCCAACTGACGAAGCGGCGATGGCAACAGGCAGCTGTTTCGGCCGAGCAGCAGCGGAGGGAACCACGGGCAGTGGGCGCAGGCGGTTCTCCGAGGCTTCGAGTCGTGAGGAAGCGATTCGCGCGGGAATTGAAATGGGCATGGTCATGGGCGTAGGCGTGGAGATTGGGCAGCGGTGCCGCGAGACTATGGGCAAGGGCGGTGAGGAAGCAGGAGCTGATGTTCCTGCAGTGAGCTGCGCGGATTGGTCAGGTGAGTTCGCCGTTGACGGTTTTGACTCTGCTTAAAACGTATCGCCATCGCGGATTTACGGCGCATGATGTGCTAATGTATGATTCCGCCTTATTTTTGCTTCACTGGTGTTCGCGTTACCCATTTCCCTTCCCCCTCTCCTCTCCTTTCTCGTGTTTCCACCTTCCCACCCGATGTGTTGACCTGACAGAGCTGAGCCATCTGTGCGGCAAGATGGACGCAGCGGGGATTCGCATCGAGCAAATCGACCTCACCACGCTCGGCGACACCGTTGACGACATCGCCATCCATTGAAATTCCCCACCCGATCTCCTTTTACGTGGTCTTTACATTCGTCCCACCGCCTCCAGCTGGTCGCATGTGGGAGCCTTCGTCGCATCTCGCTAACATTCTGTGGGCTGATCACGATATCATGTTAGGTGCAGAATTCACGCACCTGTTAGTATCAGCGTTGACCACTCCATCGGAATTAAAGCTCCTCTCACTCTATCCGTACCTTCCAAGCACTTGTTTCACTCTGTCTATACGTCATATCCTCCTGTCCACGTCGACCACCATCACAGCTCTGAGCAGTTCAGATCAGACAATGGCTGCTCGTCCATCTCCCAGCCATAGGATTCTTCTTGTGTGATTTGCTTTCTGAATCTATCAGCGTTCTTATGTACACAGAATTACAATGTAAACAACACATATTAACTATCAGTGTTCAGACATGATTCATTCAGCTCACGCACTCTAAAAAAAGGAAGCTGCGTTTATTCACATTATTGAACCACTACATATGTTCAAGCAAATCAATCTACAAGCAAGGCCGTTGTAAATGAAAGCAGCATGATAGGTAAAAACTATCAGTCATGAAAGCTGATGCTGATTGAAATCCTAACTCATGGAACCGTCAGTCACGAATTGGCCTCTCGGGCACATCCCGGAGGGCTCCTTCAGGGTGCCCCGCGAACTGCGCTCCCTCGTATGCCTGTTCCGCGCGCGCCTTTCCGCCCTTTCGTCCCATCTCCACGTAGTCCTCGTGCGTCATCTGAGCCTTGCGTGCTTCACCACCCTTCTTCCCGCCCTCCACAATCTTCTCATGCGCCTTCTCGGCCTGCTCCTGTGTTTGGCCAAGTTGGGGGCCTGTCTTCAGCTCTTCCCTACGCGACGCCATAGGAACGACTCTGCTCTTGGGTGGCCAACGGCGTGGAGTGGGCACAGGACACTCTCGTCGGCAAGAGGGGAGTAGTAATTACTACGAGATTTGACTTCGGTGATTCTCGTCTATAAATGCAGGCGAGAAACAGAAAAAAAAATCTGAATCGAACATGAGAGGAAATTGATTGCTTCGCGACGCGACGGACAGCATGCGGCCCGTCGCGGCGTGGAGGCACAAGTGTCGCGACAACCCCGGCCGTCATGCATGCAAGTGGGATAAGAGTCTGGGTGAGGTTTTTGCAAGCAAGCGTCGTGTTTTGAACTCTATAAGCAAACCCTCAGTAAACACACTTCATAAAAAAGAATCTCACCTGAAGTTCAGGTGAATGTGAACCCTCTCTCTATATGTTGAACACTGCAAATACAGATAAGTGAAGCAATGAACTTTAGCAACACTGCATTTGCTTCCACCTGAGTGTTCCATTTGTGTTAGGCCTAGGGTTTCCTCCATGGAAACATGTTCCTGTAGTCCACATGCGTGTAACCCGCTCTCCTTATCAAAATGAATATCACATTGTTTACCATCGGTAACAGGCAGGTTGTTGCAGCCAGCCCAGCTAATCAGCATAGTTGAGAATGTGCAGGGGCATGACGCGATCTCGAATGACAGCCATTGATGGAGAGTGAACTGCCAGCTCAAACGATGTCTGCAAGTCATTCAACAAGGCGGATGACATGTCAGTACGGAAAGGGAGAGGGGGGGCGCGCAGTGGGGAGGCGGGTGGGGGGGAAAGGAGGGGAGGGAAGGGGGGGAAATGACAAGATAGAACATGGGGTGAGAAAGCCCTAGGTTATCAGGATAACAAACCTTGAACTCCTGGTTTGGTGGGAATTGGGGGAAAAGGGGGAGGAAGGAGTGGAGGAGAGAGGGAAGGTTACAAGATAAACCTGGGGTGGGGCACAGGGGTAATCGAGGGTGAAATGTGGTAATTAGGTGAAAGACGACTACAATACTCCAGGAAGAAAAAAATCTTGATCACATGATTGCAACCAGATGCGACCCTGCTGTGCTGAAGAGCACGACAAACACCAGATGGGCGCAGCGACTTCACGTGGGGGAACGACTTAAGCTAAGCAAAGGATAGTAAAGAATAATGTTTCCTTGAAAACAGCTTGTGTACATGATTGATGGCATCGAAGAGCATGAATAGTGGTGTGCCTGCTGCTACAGTTCCTTCCCAGTTCGCCTTGGGCTGAACGGCTCACCTGCTGAAACACCTGGCTGTGCCCTGTCTCTACAAAGCCCTGGGGGAAAGAATGGCAGGGAGGTGGAAAAGGATGCGAGAGAGAGGGTGACTGTGAGAGAGCAAGGGAGTGCACGGAGAGGGAGAGTGCAAAGAGAGAAACGGAGGGAGGGAGGAGGGTTGGTGCGATTGGGGTGGGAGCAAGGCAGCAAGGCATCACAACCTGGTGCCAGGGCGTTCTCTTGGCAGCTAGGGCAGCACAGAACACTAGAGCCAAAGGGGTAGCGAGGGGAATAACGACTGGCACTGAGCAGACAGCAAGGCAAATGCGAGGATGGAGGAGGCGGCATGTGGGACGCACGAGGGAGCGGAAGAGGGCGAGGGAGGGCGCATTGGAGTCGTTGATCTTGGCGCGGAACGTGGTGAGGTGCAGGTGCCACGCCGCGTACGCCAGCATCAGCTGCAGGGCCTCCCTCCCCATGCCCCGCCCCCGACTGGCCTTGCCACAGAAAGGGGAGAAGCAGCGAGGAGGACAAGGGAAAGATGATGAGAAAGAGCAGGGAAGGGGAACCTGCCGATCATTGACTCACCCCCTCTTTCTTGCCCTCTGATTCTCTTCCAACAACCTTCCGTCTCTCTGCAATTCGCTCCCAACAAATCTCCGTCTGTCTACTCTCTATCCCTCTCCTTTTCTCTGTCTCCGCCGGTGTCCCGGTGAGTGTCTCACCATGAGGGGGCGGCTATCATGACCTCGACCTCAGCAGCGGTGGGGTGGTCGGGGTCGTTGAGGAAGAGGTTCACATCGCCACACATGCCTGCCACACCACACACGCCACACGGACGCATGCACACCACGTGCAAGCGGGGAGGCATGAGAAGCGGTAAGAGGTGAGCCATTCAGACACTGCAGAGGAGGTAGAAGCACTGGTGAGAGGTGGGGAGGGTGTGACGTACCGTCAAGGTGGGAGGGCGAGTGGCGAAGGCAGCCTACTGCGTCGCCCTCTGCTGCTGCTGCGCCTTCCACTGCCGCCGCTGCTGCTGCTTCTGCTGCTGGCACTGCTGCTGTTGTCTCAGGTGGCGCACCCGGAGGTGGGCCCGTGGTAGGTCCAGGCAGCTCCCCGGAGGTGTTGGCTAGGACCGGTATGCGCGCACGATCTAGCACTATGAACGTGCACTCTGTTGCTCGCACACATGCACACACGCACGCACGCACACATGCACACATGCACACATGCACACATGCACACATGCACACATGCACACATGCACACATGCACACATGCACACATGCACACATGCACACATGCACACATGCACACATGCACACATGCACACATGCACACATGCACACATGTACACATGCACACATGCACACATGCACACATGCACACATGCACATATGCACACATGGAAAACAAAATTGCATGCAAATGCAGGGGCAGGGGCACACACAGAGACGCACCCACACACACATTTTCTGACGCTAGCATATCGAGTGCACAAGAAGGGCACAAACAACCAGGCAAAGAGCAGCAGCGGACATCTCACCCTCCTCCCCCTCCCCCCTCCCCCCCCTCCCCCCTTGCCCCCTCCATCTCACTGTCGCTGTCGTGTCGCCAGCGCTGCTGCATGCTGTACTCCTCCTCTAGGCTCAGCGGCTCTGATCCTGTCGCCTCCTGCAGCCACGGGTCCTGCCGGACCACCGCAGGCAGGTGCGTGTAGAGCAGGGCGGGAGTTGAGGGGTTGCGGGGGTGAAGGAGGGCGAGAGGGCCATGGGCGCGGAACGAGCGGAGGGGCGAGAGACATGGGGTAGCTTAGGGGCATGCGAGGCCCACGAGGGGGAGTGGGGGATGGGGGGCAGAGGGGACGAGAGGGGACGAGAGGGGACGAAAGGAGCGTGGAAGTGAAGTGCGAGAGGTGGCTGTGATGTGCATGTGGCTCACTGGCGCACGCGAGCATGCTGCTCACCTGCATCCACGAATGGTACTTTGCCACGTGGCATGCGCGGTACGGCACCAGCACCACCTGACGTGCGGAATGATGTTCAGCGAGAGACGGGTCATGGAGGGGGAGAGTGGGAGGAGAATAAGAGGGGTTGGGGGGGTGGGGGGAAGGGACAGGGGGGGAGGGGGCGAAGGTGGAAGGGTTGGAAGGCGGGGGGTTGGGGGGAAGGGTGAGCACGCGAAGCAGCAGCAGCAGCAGCAGCAGCAGCAGCAGCAGCAGCAGCAGCAGCAGCAGCAGCAGCAGCAGCAGCAGCAGCAGCAGCAGCAGCAGCAGCAGCAGCAGCAGCAGCAGCAGCAGCAGCAGCAGCAGCAGCAGCAGCAGCAGCAGCAGCAGCAGCAGCAGCAGCAGCAGCAGCAGCAGCATTCCTTCCGCCGTCTAACCCCCCGCTCCGCGCATTACCTTTCGGCCAACCACGCACGTGCTCTCGTTCGCCCGCATGGCCTTCCGCGCACCCCCTTCCGCGCACCCCCTTCCGCGCTCAACGACGACACGGAGAAAGCTGCACAAGCGAATGCGGCACTTGCGGAAGGCGCGCCGTGATTGGCGGTAATGTCGGAATCCTTGTGAGCAGCGAGTGGGGAAATAGCAGTGCGGCTCCTGCAGACTGCACGCCGAGCAGAGGGCCTTCGGAACAGGGACTAGAGGCGCAGCAAGCAATCTATTTCACGGTTTGCGAGGAAGAAATTCTGGTTCAGTGCGCAACAGGGCGAAATGTGATAGGCCTTTCAGGCAGAATATTGCTACTGGATTATCAAACATACTTCAACTAATGAAACCAGGAATGTGATTCAATAGTTTGTGATGCAAATGAGCATTTAGCGTTCTTTACGAGCATGTCCCAGCTAGGCGAGGGCCTCGGTGGCAGGTTTGGTTGGGAGGTCAGGGAGACCGAAGCTTTCGGTGGGTATCTCAAGCCTCGGAAGCGTGACTGTTTGCCGAGCCTAATCTTCCGGTAATTCAGGGGTACTTGAGAGGAGTATAAAGGTAAATTCGATATATATTTCATCATATCCATAAGAGAAAGATGGAATCGTTAAATCGTATTTGATCCTCCTCCGCCCTTTTTGTATGAAATCATATATGAGAAAAATACACATAAAAAAACTTCACAACTATGAAACACTCTTGTCGACTTGATAAGTATGTTATAGAAAAGGCTTACACATTGTCCAGCAATCAGAACCAGGGCATCCACCATATGTACATGCGGGCGAGGTTCTCAATGGAGGTGGCCTGCTGAATGAGGCAGTCCGCCTGCCCCTCCACTGACAGTGGCAGCGACGGTGCTGCTGCCACGCCCACCACCACGCCCTGCAGCCGCGAGTCAATGTTCGACAGTGCTTTCTGCGGCAACAGAGGGCATTGACCAAGTGGGGAGAAAGAAAATGTGTGAGAAGGCAGGTGGGCGGGAAGGCAGACAGACATGTGCACCTATGGGGCTCATGCACTGCACACCCCATGTCTCCCACGCGCACACACACCTGTGCATAAGGATTCTGAATCTCCCCCGTGCCCATAGCCACGCCTCCTCCCCCAGCAGCAGCAGCCGCAGCGGCGGCGGCCGCGGCAGCAGCAGCTGAGGAGGAGGAGGAGCGGTGGGGCTTGGTCCACTCGACGAGGGGGTCGTGCAGGAAGGTCTGCAGCACGGACATGAGGGCAGAGCGGTGGCAGCGCAGCAGCGCCAGTGTGATCTCCGCCGTGCGCCGGAACATGCCCTCGCACCCACTGATGCCAAACCCGTCCACCATGTTCTGGTGCGGCGCACACACGGGGCAGGGGCACAGGGCACAGGTGATGGGTGGACGGAGAACAGAACCGGCAGGTGTGATTGGATCAAACGAAGGAAAGGAAATTGGCGACTTTGTCAAAGGATACGAAATAACAGGGTTGAGGAGCGTGTGGGGAGGCGGGAGCAGTGGCGAGGAGCTAGTGAGATGACAGAATGCGAGCACACATGGGTGGGAAGCAAGCCACCTGTGAGTAGAAAACGCCCTCATCACTCACGCAGTTGAAGCCTGCCTGCTCGCATCCCTCCTCCCATCGGGCGTTCACACAAGAGTGAAGAGGCTTTGAACACCACTGCAACCAAACCCTCCAACACATGCCTCACCGTACAATCCTTCCCGCAAGCCCGTAATCTGCACACCACCACATCCCCCATCACCCACCACCCACCATCTCTCCGCCATCCCAGCTTCGCCCCACCAACACACAGCACGCGTCCCCTCCCCAGCAGCAGCAGCAGCGCACGCACCTGAGTGAGGCGGAAGGGCACGAGCTCGGGCTGCTGCAGGGAAAGGCCCTTGTCGAAGAGGCAGCTGAAGTCCACGTGCACGCACTCGCCACTCGCGCCGTCCACCAGCAGGTTCTCCCCGTGCCGGTCGCCCAGCCCCACCACGTGCCCCACCATGGACCACACTGCACAGCTGCGCGTGAACGCTGCCCTCGCCGCCAGCCAGGCGGAGGGGTCGGGGAAGGCGCGGGGGAACCAGCGGTGGAAGAGCGGGGGGAAGAGCGGCAGCACGTGGCGGCGCAGCAGGTCGGCCTCGCTCTGCCCCGTGGATGCGCGCTGGTCGTACAGCCGCTTCACCTGCCCCAGCGTCTTCTGCCGGTCAAACAGCCCGTGCGCCGCATACAGGTCCTGGTGCGGACGGGGTTGTGCAGGCGGGTGGGTGGTGGGGTGGGGAATGAGGGGCAGCCGGAAGGAAAGGAAGGGTGATGGAGAAGACTTGGGCCTGAGAGTGCTGGCGCGGCATGCAGCATAGAGTTGTCAGCAAGCCATGTGAGCCTGCACGCCATGCGAGCACGCGCACCTGCATGACGTGGCGGAAGCCGCGGGTGTGCGGCACCCACTCCACCATGCCGCAGTCCTCCGTGAGCGGCAGCACCGCGAACGTGCGCAGGCGCAGCGCGCGGCGGCGGCCCTCGGGGGCGCGGAGCAGCAGGCGGTTGAGCAGCGCGGCGACGTCCATCATGCGCGCATCCTTGCGCAGATCGTCCTTGGGCTTGCACAGGAACGGGTACCGCCTCCCGTCACTGCCCAGCAACACCACCTGTGGCCAGAGGGTACGGGAGGGACGGCGACACGGGAGAGTGAGTGGGGAGAGCGATCGGAGGGAGTTGGAGCGAGATGAGGGGAAATAGAGTGAAGGTGTGAAGGGATGGAGGGCAAGGGGAGTGGGTAAGAAAAGGTTGGAAACACCTGGTGCACCCACGCTCTTTATTGCTGACCTTCTTGGGGCGCTGCAGCGACTGCAGCACTTCCACCTCGTCTGCTATACCACAGATGCTCACACACTCGCCCTCCCCTCCGCCACTGCTGCCCGGCCCAGCGGCAGCACTGCTGCTGGCAGCGGCGTAGGGTGCAGCAAGGACGGCTTGAGTGGGCAGGGCGACGGCGAGTGGCATGGAGCGCTTGAGCGCACTGAAGTCAGAGGAGATGCTGAGCGCCCTCATGCGCGGGGCTGATGACCCCGTGCTGCCGTGGAAACACAGCCGGATCATGGCGTCTGCAAACGACGTGAACTGGAGGAGGGGTTGAAAGGGTGGGACGAGGAGTGAGGGCGGTGGACATGGGTTACCTTTGCGCCGCACTTTGACCAGCATGTGGGGCTGAGTCTCAATGCAGGGCATGGCGTGTCACAGTACGAGTCGATAGCGGGAGCGTCACAGAAGCAGCAGAGGAAAGCTTGGATTGTTAGCTTGAAACTCAAAATGCTAAAAGCTCGCTTACTTCTGAGATGAGAGCAAGGAGGCTTGTGCCAGCAGCACCGCCCTCCTCTCTCGCCGCTGCCTTGGCCCCAGACACCACCTCGTTGGCGGCATCCCTGCGCGCCGGCACAGCGGACTTGCACACAGCGATGAGCGTCCAGAGCGTGGGGTGCGGGTGCGCTGTCAGCAGCCGCACCAGCAGCGCCTTGAGCAGCGCACACACGGTGGCGTTGGGGTGGCAGATGCGCGAGGTGAGCTGCGGCAGCGCGGCCAGCCAGTGCGAGGACGGCAGCGACGCAATGCAGTCCGCCATGAGCTTGTGCACGCGTGCACTCTCCGCCTTGAGGGCAGCGTTGCCGCGCACTGCACTCTCCTGGAAGCGGCCCCCGAAGTCGAACCAGAGCGTGAGGAGGCGCGGCAGGGCCTGTGAGAGGAAGAGTGTACCGCGGTGCAGCGCATTGGAGTAGCACAGCAGCGCCTCCTGCACGTGCTGCCACCACGCACTCTCCTCCACGCCCAGCCGCACCGCAGCTCCTCTGCTGCCCCCCACCCCACCCGTGCCTGCACTGCTCACGCCCCTCCCACCACCCGCCCCATTCCCTGCGCGCCCCTTACCTCCCCCTGCTCCCCCTCCCCCCACTGCTGCTGCTGCAGTTCCAGAGTCATCCTCCTGGCGGCGCTGGGCGTCAACGAGCAGGTCGTCGAAGTAGCGTGCGAGGAAGAAGAAGGGCTTCTCCCACTGTGGCTGCAGCTGTGCTGCACGCTCGTACAGGTGCACCACGTCCGCTGTCTGCTTCTGCCGTGTCTCGTGCGACCACCGCGCCAGCAGCAGGAGAGCCCGTGCCACCTGCCATGAATCCCTCGCTCCCTGTGCCCCTCCACCGCCTCCTCCCCGCCCTGCTGCCCCAGCAGCGTCCTGCCCTGCGTTGTTATCCCCTGTACAAGCCGCCTCAGCAACGGTTAAGAACTTCTGCAGCTCCTGTGTGGCCTGGTACTCTCTGCCTGATGCCCACAGCACCTTGGCTGCCTCCACTTCCGAACCTGCTGTTCCCAGCGCCCGAGCCTGCAGCACAGCTCTGGTGGCAGCCTGGCAGTGCCCAGCCTTGCGACAGGTACGGGCGAGCTCGAGCCAGTTTCGCCCAACCTCGCCCTCAAGTCCGGCAGCTTGGCACAGCATGCGCCGAACCGCAAGGACTAGCTCTCGGACCTTGAAACTTGGTTGGGTTGCATGCAGCCGGCTCGGCCAGGCCTGAAGCCTCTCTTGTACCTGTGCTTTGAACTCTTGTATACTGTTGTCCACTCCTCTTCCTGCTGCTACTGCTGCTGCGTCTTCTATTCGTCCCAGTGTTCCAGGCCTCCCCCCACCCCCCTGTAACCTCCCCAGCCTGGCCCCGCCACTCCCCAGCAACGCACCACTGACCCCTTGACCGCCCCCACCAGCTGCACCCGCAGAGCAGCTGCTTATAACGGGTATACATACTTCAATCTCGTGCAGGGCGTGCAGGTTGACGAGCACGGGGTAGGCACGGTCATACGACTCCATAGCTGCAGCAGCCAGCGCTGGCAGCACACATGCACGTGTACGCACCACCTCCTCCCGGCACTGCGCCCACGCTGCTGACCGCAGCGCCAGCCCCACTCGCGCCAGCCCCAGCTGAAACTCCTCCTGCCACCCCGCTCCCCCCACCCTCGCCACACCCAGCCCGTCCGAAATCGCCTGCTCCTCATGGTGTGGCATGGGATGAGCGTCTTGCTGGGCCGCGGCTACGTACTCGTGAAGCAGGTCCCATGCGCCCAGACGCCATGCTGCCTGCACGCCCGTGGCGGCCCAGGTGGGCGCGGTGAGGGGGAAGCGCAGCAGCAGCCCGTCCACATGGGTGAGCGTGGCGTGCAGGTGACCCATGCTCAGCAGACACCCCAGCAGCCCCACGTGCAGCGACACGCGCATGCTCGCCTGTTGCTGCTGCTGCTCCGCTGCATTCACTTCGCATGCACCTTCCGTAGCCCTTTCCTCGCATCGTTTTCCCTCGCCCCCCTCCCCCTGCGGTAGCTGTTCCACCTCCACTCGTCGCCACATCACCTGCAGCCCAATGTCGCCTGCATGTTCACCCTCTGCACGCACACCCCCCACCACTCCCCCACCCACGCCACCCTCCCCTGCAGCAGCGCCCCCCAGAGCGTCCTCGTAGAGGGTGAGAGCATCCGCCCAGCGCCCCTCCTGCTCGCACATGACCATCTCGTCCCTCGCCCTCACGCCACTCGCCTCCCCTGCCCCTGCTGCCCCTCGCAGGCTCACCAATCCGCGCATGCCATCTGGCTCCTCCAGTGACCGGTAGATCTCCAGCAGCAGCGACACATCAGCATCGCGGAACGCCCCTCGCTGCCGCTGCTCCTCCCTACCCCCACCACCACCTCCTCCGTTTCCTCTACCTGCTTCCCTTGCATCTGCTCCATCCCCAGTAATCGCACCACCATTGTCCACTCGCCCCGGAACTGCCTCCGAACCAGCCAGGCTCGGCAGCGTAGGCTTGGCGCCGCCCCCAGCGGCAGCAGGGTTGAGGGTGCCGGAGCGCTCCCTGACACTGGCCTCGTGGTACATGTAGGCACGGGAGTATGCCTGGCAGCGCACGGCCGCATGCGCCAGCACCTCCTTGCTCACCTCCCTCTCCACCACCCACCGCACCCGCCCACACACATCCTCCGCGTGCCGTACCTGCGCCGCAGAGCAGACAAACTTTGCCGCCCGCGCTGGCGCTGCTGCTGCTGCTGCTGCAGCAGGTGGTGGGGAGGGAGGGAGGAGGGCGAGGAAGGCGAGGAGGGGGGAGGAGAGGACGTCAGAGGGAGGGGATCTGCCAGAGACGACTGCCATCTTGACCTGCTCCACCACGCTGCTCGCCTGCTCCAACCACGAGTGCACCCAGTCCAGCAGTGAGAACACCGCCTGCAGCACCATGGCATCGCCCTTTGATGCTGCACTGCCACCAGGAGAACCGGAAGCAGATGTGACACGGTTATCAGCAGCAGCGGCAGCAGCAGCAGCAGAGCCTGGCCCCTGACTCTTTCCACCTCCTGGCGTCAAGGCCCAGGTAACCACAGCCAGGATTTCATCCCGAACCTCCTCTCTAGCTTCGTCGCTGCCGAAGCAGAGCACGTTGAGGGTGAGGTGAGGGAGGAGGAAGAGAGCGGTGGGCGCGTCAAACTGCAGGATGCCGGTGCAGGCGGCAAAGATGCCGGCTCTGAACCCCGCTGCCTGCTCCACCATGCGCCGCATCCACCTGTACAGCCACCGCCGGAACAACGCCCCCGGCCGAAACACCGCCCTGGAAAAGTCCCCAGCGCCACCCACACCTGAAACTGCGGTCCCTCCTTGCTGCTGCTGCTGCAATTCTTGTTTCGTGGCAGAGGGCCGCGTTGGCAGGCGCTGCAGGCTGAAGTGGGACGTGAGGCACGGTGAGATCACCTCCCTCACCTCGCCCCGCAGCCTCTCCCACAGCCTCACGCCCCTCTCGCTCCACCGCCCCTTCCCCTTCCCCCCTCCCTCCTGCCTCTCTGCCGCTGCTTCCGCCGTGCCAGCCTCCCCTCGCCTCTCCTCCTCCTCATCACCCTCCTCCTCCTGGCGGCTGCGCCGGCACCCGAACACGCGCAGCATCTCCTGGATGGCGCACGCAGCGGCGTCCTGCACATCCGCGTCCGTGGCGGCACGCACCACACGAGCGAGATGCAGCGAAATCAGATCCGCTGCTAGCTCTTCATCATCGCACGCAACCATCAGTGCACACGCAGACGCACACCCCTGCCCCACACCCTGCTGCTGCTGCGCCTGCTGTGGCCCTGTGTGTGCGTGCAGCATGGCGGCCTTGACCCCCCCTGAAGTGGAGAGCCTAGCAGGGTCCACAGCGCCTAGCTCGCCCAGGCACTCAGCACAGGCGAGCTTCAGCAAGTGGCTCGTCACAGTCTTCGACTCCTCCGCACTGCCCGCCAGCAGTGCTGCCACGCCCGCACACACGGCCTCCCTGTCTGCCTCTCGCTCGCTCACCAGCATGGCACTGACCGCACCGCCATGCTCCTGCAGCAGCCGCTTCATGCCCTCCGCTGCCACCAGCCGCACGCTGATGGACTCGTGCCCCAGCCCCGCCACTGTCAGCAGCACCTTCTCCCGCACGCCCAGCCGCCCCCTCGCCTCCTGAATCACGCCGTTCACGCCTCGCAGCGCCTCCAGATCGGGGAGTAGTGGCAGGGCGCGCAGGTGAGAGCCCAGGATGGCGCCGTGCTCAATCACGAGTGCCCGGAACACCGCAGCAGCTTTCTGCAGGTGCGGCCGCAGCATCTCCTCGCCCTGCGCTGCCCTCACTGCCCGCTGTGTCATCGCCAGCTCCTTCACCTCCTTCTCCGACAACCCCCCCCCGGTCACCGCACCGCTCTTACCCTCACTGCTCCTGCCCACCCGCTTGCCCCGCGAATACCCATCCCAGCTCTTCCCCTTCCCCTGCTCCGCATCCCCAGCCTCGTCCCCCTCCTCCACCGTTCTGCTCCCCCCCCCTGCCCACTCGTCTCCCAAGCCCCCTTCAGGGCCTTCCAAGCAGGGCAGCAGCGCGACGGCGATCTGAGAGCACATGCTCCTGAGCACGCCCGGTGCATACTCCGCCAGCGTGTGCACGAACCCCAGCCACACGTCCAGCCCTGTGCTACGCACACTCTCCGCCTGCCCCTGCTCCACGCCCACCGCCAGCAGCGCAAACATCTTGGGCGCAAACGCAGGCAGGCGCTTGGGCCCTGCCAGCTTGGCCAGCTGCCCGATCACCCTCAGGGCCTGCTCTTGCCGGGGTGGGTTGGAGCGCAGGCGCAGTGAGGAGCGGTGGAGGGCGTTGAGGATGCGCATGAGGTGTGCGCACAGGAAGTCCGCTGCCCTCTCCTCTGTAGCCTCGCTGCCTGTTGTCAGCGCCACCAGCTCCCTCACCGTCGGGAACACTCGGCTTGCCCTGCCATGCACATGCAGCATAACGGACACGAGGGGGGAACAGAACTTGTGGTTCATGTCAGGCTTCGCCTGTGAGGGGAAACAAGGACGGAGCAAGCAGAGCAGTAGTGCGTGCAGTGCAGGACGACAATCGCGTGTGGTGCAAGGCGGATGGAGTGAAATGGCTGCCAAGGCAACGCGGCCATAGTTGTCAGGCGACAGCTCCTTGCATGTCAGACAGAACATGGGAAGGGAGCAAGGCAAGGCAGGGCGCACACCGTTTGAGCGCAAGTTCGCTGCTGTGGTCGCCCAGGAACCAGCACATCTCCTCCAGCAGCGGCCCTGTGATGCCCGCAAACACGTCCTGGGGCGACAGGCCCGTGTGCGCCTCATAGAAGTGCAGCAGCAGCAGCAGGCTGTGGCTGTCCGTGCACAGCAGCAGGCGCGCCAGGAACTTATGCGCCCACATCATCAGCAGCAGCGCTAGCTCCGTGCCCTCTGCCCGTGCTATCGCCTGCAGCACTGCCAGCGCCTGCGCAGGGGACGAACAGCAGAGAGGGAGACGCAGAGGCGAAGCGCAAGAGAAGGAGTGATGGCAATGGATGGTGCCGACATGCTGCTGCTCCACAGCCACGCAGACCAGCCCCATCCCTCCCCCATCCCCTGCACACCTGCACATTCACGCTCGAATTCCTCTCCATGCGCCTTACCTTGGCATCCGTGGCATCTCCATGCGTCGGCTGCGGTGACCCGCCCCCCGCCTCCTCCACTGCCGCCTCCAGCACCTTGCTGGGCAGCACCACCGGCAGCATCCTCGTTACAAGCTGCTCCACGTCCCACCCCAGCACGTCGCGTGCAAAGGCGTGAACGAGGGCAGGGCGGGTGACAAGGCGGGCAGCGAGGTAGTCAAAGAGATCCTCCTGGATGCGCTGCACCACCGCCCACACACTCCCCTCACTGCTCTCTCCCATCGCACTGCCACCACCTGCGGGACCTGCGTCCGCTGCCCCCTCTGCTGCGCCTGCTGTGCAGGGCAAGTGCGATGGCACGCTGGCAGAACCAGTGTTTGGTGCGGGGGTGCGGTGGTGGGGGTGCGTGAGGAGGTGGCAGGAGGAGCGGAGAGTGGCGACCGCTGCTGCCTGCAGGGAGAGGTGCGCCGCATCCAGCTGCTCCACCTGGCATGGGGAGAGGGCGAGTGGCGAGGAGAGCAGGGGGAGAGCAAGGCGAATGGGAAGAAGGTTATGGGACGAGGAGATGGATGTGGGAAACCGTGCGTACAGGAGTGTGATTGCAGGTGCAACAGCAGCCAATTCATTAATCAACCACAAGAAAGACATGATTGGCCAGCAAGAATGATCAAATCACGCATGAGAAAACGGAATTTCCAAAATAACCAGCAGCATTTGTGGGAGACAAGTGGATGACGCAGGGTTGTGGTGTGCAGAGGATGGTGGTGACGAGAGCAGCAAGGTGAGGTGGGAGAGGAGGATAGCAAGTGTTGGAGTGAGGGCGTGAGGGCGTGATACCAGGAGGATGAAGGAGAAGAAGAGCAGTTGTGGGTCGGCTGCAGCACAGGCGACAATCTCCCCCACGGCGCCCATGACGGCCTCCTTGCGCCGCACATCGTCATCGCCACTCTGCAGCCGCCCCTTGAACTTCTTCAGCAGCCTCAACGCTGCATCCTGCCGCTCCTCCTCGCTCCAACCCCCCTCCACCCGCTCCGCGCCACCGCCCTCCCCTCCCCCTTTGTTCCCTGCCGCCCCACTGGCTGCTCCAGACAATGGCATGACGACAGCTGGCAGGAAGAAGCAGCGGATGGCGGGGCGGAAGGCCCAGCGCACGGAGCAGTGGGGGTGGGAGGAGAGGGCGTTGAGGGACGCGAGGAGGGTGGGCTTGAGGGCGAGCAGGTGCGCAGTGGAGGCGTGCAGCAGCAGCGACGGCAGGGAGAGGGCGAAGGCGGCTTTCACAGAGGAGGGGCTGTCGTTGCGCGCGAAGCACGGGATGATGGCTGAGAGGTCGCGCGGGGGGATGGAGAGGCCGCTGTGGGCAGTGGCGCAGGGGGCCGTGCTTTCCCCATGCGCCTCCTGCTGTGCTGCTGGGTTCATGGTGTTGTGGGGTGTAGGGCTGCATGGCAGAGGGCCGCCCGCATTGGTGGGGGTTATGCTTGTGTGGGGGTGGAGGAAGTGAGAGCAGACAGGGCACGAGGGGAGTGGTGTATGGGCGGAGGCAGGGGTGCGAGGATGGGGCAGTGGCGGCAGGGGGGAGAGAGAGAGGGCGCAGAGGAGAGGTCCCAGGGCGCGCGCACATGCGACCTGCACCTCCTCACTGCTGTCTGCTGCTAGCTTCCTGGGGGGCAGAGGGGTCACACACACATGCACACACACACACACACACACACACACACACACACACACACACACACACACACACACACACACACACACACACACACACACACACACACACACACACAAGCACAGGCACACATGCCCAGGCACATGCACATACACACGCACAGGAAACACATTAGCTGTGAGATGCTGCGGCATGGTTGGTTGTTAAGAAGGAATGAAGGAGCAGAATGCACGAGGCGGAGAGGGCGTGCAGAAGGTCTCACCTAAGCAGCGGCACCACCCACTCCTGCCCCCACCCCCCACACGCACTCGCAGCGCCGCCCTCGCCCTTTCCCCCACCGTGCCTCCCTGTTTCTGCAGCAGTGGTGTGCGGGCTAATCGAGGCATGGTGTGACAGCCCCTTGACCGCCCACAGAAGCAAGGGCAGCTGCTCCACCGCTGCTCTGCGCACGCCCGCATGCTCATCCTGCATCGCCCCCTGCACCACCTTGCTAACAGTGCTCACCACATCTGTCGCCCATCCCCCTACCACCACATCTTCTGCTGCCCGCCCTTGCTTCACTGCACTGCGCCCCGACTGCTCTCCCTCGTCCCCCTTCTCACTCTTCTCCTCCCCCTCTGCTCCACGTGTCACCGTCACCTCGCTCTGAAGCCTTTCCACCAGCCATGCCAGCACTGCGCCTGATACTCTAAGCGCATTCAGTTTGCTAAGCTCGAGCGCTCCCACAGGTTCCTGCACGCCTTGCACGCTGTTGCTGTGAGAGCTGTGCTGGTTTCCAAGAGACCACGGCAGAAGAGTGACCTGACAAAGGCCCGTGATGAAGCTGCTCGCCCCGCTGCCCCTTCCCCCCCGATCACCAACACAGGCATGTGTGAGCAGCAAGCGAGCAGAGGGCAGGAGAGCACGGACACTGACGGGACCAACAGCAGCGGTTTTCTCTCCAAGGGCAGAGGTGCTGTGACACGGGGTGGCAAGGAAGCGAGCAGCGCTGTCAATCAGCAGCTGCGCCACATTCCAGCGCCTCACCTCACCCCCTGCCTTCCCTGCACTGCAAGCAGCAGGTGGTGGCGTGGTGAGATGAGCAGTGGTGATGTGAGGGGAGGCCCATGCCATCCACGCACTCAGTGCATTGGCCGTGGCCCACCAGCAGATGGTGCCTGGCAGGCGCTGCACCGCACAGCACATAACACCTAGAACCCTCAGCCTCGCCTCCACACCCGCCAACGCATCTGCTGACATCCCTGCTAAGACTGAGACTTCCGTGTCCTGCGGGTTGGTTCCCTTGGCCCTGCCAGCACCAGCAGCTGCACTGCGTGGGTACGGCCTGTCAAGGAGCTCCAGTGCGGAGTCTGGCGGCCATGCCTCTCTGATTCTCTCCACCACCGCTGCCAGCAGCTGCCTCTCGCCCCACCCACACGCCGCAGGAACGCTCAGCTGCTGGACCTGCGATGCCATCTCCTCCTCCTGCACCAACACCCCATGCAACGACACGCCACACCTCTCACTGCCTTCCAGCACACCACCCGCCTCTGCCGCCCTTGCTGCTTGCTCCAAATGCCCTGCCATTCCCCTACCTGCCACTGCTGGGTTCAACCCGTCGTCCCCTGCGATTTCCTCTGCCTCCTCTGCCAACCCTCCCACTGACGTCCCTCCGCCCCCTGACCCCCTCCGCCTGCTCGCTGCACTCTTCCCACCGCGCCTCTTCTTGGCGCTCCCCCTCGCTTGCTTCCCCCCGGCCTCCCGCCCCTCCCCGTCCTCCCCACCCTCTTCCTCCTCCGCCCCTTTCCTCCCCATCGCACTGCTCGCACCTCTCTTCCTCTTCCCCTTTACCGCGCTGTCCCCCGCGCCCCTCTCCTCATCGCCCACTGCCCCCCTGCCTTCATTCCCTCGTGGCTGCTCGCCAATGGGCACATTCAGTGTGGCAGGGCGAGGGGCACGCAGCGTGGCTTTGTGCTGGAACACGGGGTGGCGGCGCAGCAGCAGAGAGAGGCACGCAGCGAGGGGCGTGCTGACTGGAGAGGGAGACGCGAGGAGAGGGAGCAGGCTCAGCAGGAGGCGGTGGGAGTGGGGCGAGGAGGAGTCAGCCGGTGCAGTTAGTGCGGAGGAGCAGGGGGGAGGTGAGGGCGGGAGGAGAGGAATGGTGCGGCGCAGGCAGGTCAAAAGAGCGACCTGACAGTTCAATCGGTGACACGGGAGGGGAGGGTGGGTAGCGAGTGGGGGGAAGAGAGGGAGGGATGTGAGAGGGATTCCATTGGGTGTGAGGAAAGCAGCATCAGAAAATCATTTGGACTTGTGGAACCTCGAAACTACTTCACTGAGGCAACCTGCATGCGAACCGGGTGAAAGGTGATGGGCTGTACGCGGTGTGAGAGGTAAGGGCACACCTGCAGGTGCAGGCAGGAGGTGTGCAGCAGGGCGTGTGGGAAGAGCGAGAGCAGCAGTGATGCACACACGCGCAGGGTGCCGTGCGTGGCAGCAGAGGCGAGCGCGTGCAGGCACTCCGCCAGGCTCTGGTCGTAGCAGCCCGTCCTGGTTGATGGGGATAAATAAATGGGATGGGAGATAGCGGTGCAGGGGGGTTCATGCATACACGCTCGCATGGGCATGCGCTGACAGGAAGGACGGGGGGCTAGGCCCGGCATTTGGTAACATCAGAAAGTGGCAGCTTTGAATAAACGAGGGTGTGGGAGCACAGACCTGAAGGCGGGGAGGCGAGGGTGCGAGGAGGAGGTGGCGAGGATGGTGAGGAGGGAGAGCAGCAGCTCGTCCGCGCACAGGGGAGGCGTGCCAGTGGTGCTGATGAGGTCCCGCAGGGTGGAGAAGCACAGCTGGCGGAGTTGGCATGGGAGAACGGGCAGGTTGTGGTGCATGGTTGGTTGGACACAGTCACACAGAGGCTTTCACGGCTTACGTGTGTGGGTGTAGCACATGCAGGCATATTATGACGGTAGGAATGACATGGTCACAGGCAGCGGATTGAACAGCCCAAAGGACGTCATGATTGATAACACGTTGCACAGCCCAGCCCACCTTGTGTAGTTGCGCGCTTCCAAAGCACAGGAAAGCACCCAGTGCGGAATAACAGTCTGCCGTAACAACCAGCCTCACAAGCTGCTTGCTGCTCCCAATGCTGCCAGTGCTGCTGCTGCTGGTGCTGCTGCTGCTGGTGTTGTTTCTCGTGGTGTCCCCAGCACGTTGGTCGCGGGCAAGGCGTGAGAGGAAAAGCGCACCGAACTCAGCAGCAGCCTGCCAGCGGTCCCCCGCAACCACGTGAAGCAGCACCCCACGACCCTGCTCCTCCCCTGGTTCCCACTCGGGGGGCAGATCTGACAGCAAAGAGGCGCTGGGTGCGTGCTGCTGCTGCTGCCGCTGGTTGCGGAGAGCGTGAGGCAAGGATGCAGCATAGTGGAACGACATGCGGAGTGCGTGCAGTGGTGCAGGGGGCACCGACCCTCGTTCCTTGCTGGGGCTGCCATGCGCCTGCTTGTTCCCCAGCTGCATCGCCACTACAGCTGTGTCTGCACAGTCGGAGTTGACAGAAAGCGACAGCACAGGTTCGACAGAGGAACATACGATCAAAAGCTTAATGCAACAAGAAACACATCAAGCGAGCATCGCCAAGCATCGCCTCACAGCAATCGAGACCTTGTACGGGTTAGCCAGACGGGCATTGGTGGCCTCACATTATCACTCGCACATCATCCTCACAGTCGCACGTGGTGGTGTACCTTGAATGAGCGTGCGCACGTCAGAGACAAGGTAGGAGAAGGCCGTTTCATCGGTGGAGCGCATGAGTGCTGCCAGCGACCACACCACGTCCACGATGCACGCCACACGCGACCTGGGACATGCACAGAGGACATGCACCACACACACGCGTCAATGCAACCAGCCTCAGAACAAGCCTCGCACCCTCGCTCTTCAACAAAAAATATAAGGTTCGTGGGTCCCTGGCATAGGAACGACTGGAAGGACTGTATTGCCTGAGCACGCACCGTCGCAACAAGGCAGGCTTGATTCGTTCCAAGGCAACAGAGCGGCTCACCTAAGCGGTGCGGTGCCTCGCCCAGCAGCACAGCGGCTCACCTGAGCGGTGCCTCGCCCAGCAGCACCAGCGCGCGCGCGATGAAGGGGAGCGTGGTGGGCGCATGGCCGTGGAGGAAGGTGCCGGGATAGTTCCTCGCGATGTGCATGAGCAGCTTCAGAATGGCCAGCACCTCGCGATCTCGCACTGCCACTCGCCGGGGACGGGAAGGGAGGGAAGGGAGGGAAGGGAGGGCAGGAAGGGAAGAGAGGAGGGGAGGGAAAGAAAGTAAGGAAACCAACGCCGGGGCCGTTAGCGAGACGGAGGGCAATAACGAGGATCTTGGTTCATAAGAAAGAGCGGGGCGTAGTGACGGCGGCGGACGGCGTCATTACCGAGGCGCGGCACCAAGTGCTTGTGCACGAGCGTCGGCAGCACCTCGCGGAATCGTCGCTCCACCACCGCCGCCTCCTCGCCGTCGCCCGCCTGCGTGGCGCCTGCCGTGGCCGCCGTGGCGGTGACCGCCGTCGCCGTGGTGGCGGCGGACGGCGCGACGCGGTTGCCCAGCTCCTGCAGCAGCGCGAACACGTGCGAGCTTGTCGTCGTCTGCGTGTTCGCCATGGTCGCACGCGATCAGCTGCGACGCTGCGAGAGATTCGCGGACAGGGCACTGAGATCGGGTGTGCGAGGGTGGTGGAGGGTAATCAGTGAGGAGAACTATTCGTCCCAAGACAAGCATCAACGCTCTGGTTTGACTCTGGAGGTGCAGAGCTGAGAAGCATGATCAATCCACGCAACCGTGGATCTGGATGACTGTCGCGGAAAGGCTGTGGGATGAGACCCATTGCTTGCTTTCTTGCTGAACTCGTCTCTCTGCAGTGCAAGCCCGAGCCGAGCTGTGAACGGTGCCTGTAGGGACCGCACGCGTGCCAAAACCGAGGCCTTGGGGAAAGCGTCACCTTGAGGCTGCCGTGTATGAAGGGAGTTTGGCGGGAAAAGTTTCCTCGAAATAAGCAGTTTCCGTCAACAAATCAGTAGTGTACCAGCATAATAAAACTGTATGAATAGTTAAGTGAATCCAAGCTACCACTTGGAAGGGATCAGTTAAAAACCGCACTTTAGAAGAAGGAATATAAAAATGCGAAAACAAAAACCATATAACGCGAGTCTGATTTCATTTCACCAACACTGAATGCACAGAGCTCCGTTTTGTTAATATAGCCGAGAATCGTAATGGATATGATAAGAATTGCTAAGTTATAGGATGACAATCAAGTCTTGTAGCGACCTTGTTAATAATAGTTGAAAGAGAACAAGACGATTTTAAGATAGGAGTTTAAGGACATAAAATAGCAAACTAGCTAGCCATATACTATGAGGGGTACATTCCCTTATTAACTGAATTGCATTGCTATAATAACCACGACTATTGCTCTACTCGATAGTTACCGAGTTGCATCGTGTAACCTCCTAGTACGATTACTGGGCGGTCAACAGCGACTGTGAACCTTCGGGTGACTCTCTGTCTGCCGCGTGCTCTATATGAGCTATTGCGGTACTGGTACAGTGGCGCTGCTTCGTTATGAAGTGGCGTACTAGGGAAGAGCCTTCAGGAATGTCATAATAACCTTTCGGTTATTCCAACACTCCCCTTCATTCCTGACGGTGAGCCACGTGGGATTTCTTTAAGATCCTGCAGAGGTCGGCGCAGTGCTGGAACTTTGGACGTGGCAGTTTCTTCGTCAGGAAATCAGCTGCCATGTCACCAGTTGGGAAGTACGTGAGTTTGACTTTGCCCTTATCAATCTCGTCCTTGACGAAGAAGTAAGGAGTGCGATGTGCTTCGTGCGGTTTACGAAGCCGTGTTTGTTCGCGATTTTGATCGCACTCTGGTTGTCGCTGAGTAACGTGAAGTGCCCGATCATCGTCAATTTCGCTTCCTGTAGGAGCTCCATCGCGAAGAGCTGCACTGGCGGCGATGAACTCAGCTTCGGGTAACGAAAGAGCGATGAGTTCCTGCTTCTAGGAGTCCCAGGAGATGAGTCCAGCGGGTTGTCAGCATCCCGCGTGGTCTGCGTCTATGTAGCCATGAAGCTGTAGAGTAGCTGTTAAGTTGGTTGTGTAGGTGAGTCCGACGTCAGGTGTAGAGGTGTATATTGAAGTGCTCGGCGTAGGTCCAGTAGATTCTCACCTTTAGGTCGGCGCAGGTACTGTGCGAGCTGGCTTGCGACGTAGGAGAGATCTGGCCGGCACATGACGGCGGCGAACAAGAGCCATCCCAGCTGCTGCTGATATAGCCTATGATCTTCGACGGAGAGTGGTGTGGTTTCGGGTTCGTGATTAGGAGGAGTGCGGAAGGGGATGGTAAGGTTGATCGGGGCAATTGCGAATTTCTTCGCAAGCGTTTCCGCGTACTTAGCGTCGGAGAGGTGGATGGAGGTGGCGGACTGGGCAATGTTGAGACCCATGAATTGTGTGACGTTGTGGTTGATCGTCTTTTCCAGCTCCTCCTTGATTTCCTCTTCGAACCGGTCAAGCAGCTCCGTGTCGTCGCCGGTATAGAGGAGGTCGTCGACGTAGGCAACGAGGAGGATGTATTTGCCACGTGATTCCTTTCGGTATATGCCCTGATCGTGAGGTAGCTGAACGAATACAAGCACAGTGAGAACGATGTGCAGGTACTAGTTCCACAGGCGAGGCGCTTGTTTGATGCCGTAGAGGGATTTTTGGAGGAGGCAGACGGCGCCGTCGCTTTTTTTGAAGGCTCGACGAAGGTAATGGCGTCGACATGTGCGTAAAGGAACGTACTTCCCACGTTGATATGTCGGAGCGTACGCTGATTGACGGCTGCAATGCGTATGCGGATGCGGACCGAGGTGCGCCGTCCGACGGGCGCGAAGGTCTGGTCGTAATCCACCATGTGAGCTTGCTCGAAGCCGCGCACCACCCATCTTGATTTGTATTTGTCGATTGCGCCGTCCGCGAGGGTTTTATTCCGGAAGGCCCATTTCCCGCTGTATATCTTCCTCCCCTTTGCAAATGATCGGGGAACGAGCTTCCAAGTCTCGCGGCGCTTTAATGCTGCTACTTCTGCTGCCATGGATGTCTCCCAGTCTTAAATGGGCTTGTAAAGGGGATGTTGTAAAAGAGTCGAATGGTGTGTTGTCTGTTGCATCTGCATCCTCTGCCATATCAGCCTCATCTTGTGACGTGGCAAAGCTGCGGTGTCCATTGTAAACCCTTTCCGTTTCCTTGTCATCTTCGTGGTATTTCTTGAACAGTGGCAGAGTCAGCTTCTCGTAGAAGATGCAGTCACGTGATCTAGTCACTTCGTGTGTCCCGTAGTCCAGCACGATCCACACTTTGTATTCCTTTTTGCGATCCCCAGGTGAATGCCCCAGCGCGCCCGGTCAGCGATTTTTTCCGTTCTTGCCGTACGAGGCTTGTACTGTACCATGCAGCCAAAGACCCGAAGCAGGCGTGAGTATGCTTTTCTGCCCATCCAAGCCTTGTAGGGAGAGGTGTTGTTCTTGAGGCTCCGAGATGAAAGCAAGTTGTGCAGCCGGACGGCACGGTGTCAGAATGTTATAATTGTCTAGCCTGCAGTGGGGTACTCCATAGTGAGTACAACCCAATTGTTGGTGCAACCCTACGGTTTGCACTCGGCTTGTTGTCCGTGTGCGTGAATGTGTGTGTGTATGGAATGGTATGAGGGCATGGGATAATATATATTTCATGCTTATAATTGTGTGTGAATGTTGAGTCATGATGTCGAGTGTGTGTGTCGAGTCAATAGCGAGTTATCGCTAGACGCGTGTTACGCGGTCGTTTGTGTCTCGCGCGCGGTTTCTATTTTGTCGTGCGCGGTTTCTATTTTGTCCTGTGTCGAACGTTCGGCGTGTCGCAGGTGTGTGCAGCAGACCCATCAAGAACTCAAGGATGAGTTTGTGATGAAGAGCCCGAGCCTTGGTGTCAAGCCTCAAGTGATTTCGAAGCTTGCCAAAAGGGTACACCTCAAGATATTGAAGATAGTTACATTACTTTGTGTAGTGTAACATTTCACTTGGTGTAGGCCCTAGTGAAGGGTAGTTTCGAGACCCTTCGTGGTTGGGGACAGTGTGGCACTGTTCCACATCACTGTACCTCGGCTCTTGGGGTTTGTAGGAGCTGGGAGTCATTCCCAACTCGTAACTCTTCCTATCTTGTGTTCTAAGACTATAGTGGCTGCCATAGTACCGTTCGTTCAAACTGACGCAGTGTCGTCAGTTCTTTATCAAATCGTGCAATCTAAATTGCTAATTGTAGACGACGTGAAGACGCTCCAGATCCAATTTGAATCAAGTCATTTGCAGCTGTGAGCAGAACGCTATCAACGTTTGAAGCCGCTGTGCAGAAATCCGTCTGTGCTCTCTATCTTTCGTTTTAGGCACATTCAAGCCTATTGTGACGATAACAAGTGGTATCAGAGGCCCTTGGAGCAGTTTCGACAATGTCTGGACCTGAGGAAAGGGGTGGCAGAGGTGCTGGTGGCAGTGGAGAAGCTCAAGCTCAAGGCCAACCCCGTGATTCAGCCATGGCGCCCATGCAACCAAGTCTTGGCCCACCTAGGGATGAGCCTAGGGTGTTTGGGCTTGACAAGTTCAACGGTGACAACTTTGCTGAATGGTCCTTCAAGATGGAGAACATCTTTGACCACTATGACCTGCTGGAGGTGATGGAAGGAACGGAGAAGCGCCCCGAGAACGACCCGGAGAAGAGCCCGTGGGTGCGGAAGAGCGCACAAGGCTATCTCTTACTTGGGCAAGCGTTGGGGAGCAGTCAGATCCGTCACATCAAGCCATTCCAGCGTGAACCAGAGAAAGGACCAAAGGCATGGGCTGCTCTCAAGGGTGTACATGCTCCTGCAACAGCGGCGGTAGCGGTGGTGTTGGAACGGCAAATGGCGGCACTACGAATTGAAGAAAACGAAGCGGTTGAAGAAGGGGTGCAGAAATTCTTCGACTTGTTGACGCGGCTTGAGGGAGCTGATTTGAACTACAGTGAGCTCCAAAAGAAGACCAAGTTGCTGGCCTTACTCCCAGAGTCATGGTCCTCGCTCATCATCAACCTTAATCGCGACTTGCCCCGCCTCTCGCTTGAAGACGTGAAGCGAGCTATCCTTCAAGAGGATTTCCGCCGCCGTGAGTTGGCGAGTGCGGATGGCGCTGGGGCAGCGAGCATCGGCCGTGGATATGGTCGAGGAAGAGGCAGAGGACGAGGGGGAGGAAGGTTTGGTGGCAGCAACTTCGGCGGAGGCCGCAGGAGTGGCGGTTACGGCAGCGACGACAAGAGCTACGGACGCGGTCGCGGCCGATTCGACGGCGAGTGTCACTATTGCCACAAGAGCGGACACATGTGGCGCGACTGCTACAAACTCCCTGATGGTTGGACCCCTGCTCAAGGCCAAGAGGGTAGAGGAGCAGGAGGAGGGAGAGGACGAGGCCGTGGAGGCCGTGGCGGTCGCGGTGGCGGAGCTGCAAACATGAAGAGCGGAGACAACGACAAGGACCCGAGCGACGATCGATACCCGGGTCTATTCTACTTCGTGTCGACGCAAGTACCGGCTGGTCCAGAGAAGGATGAAGGCTTTGAGGAGCCAGCAGCTGTGGGGAAGGTGACCCTACACCCCCTGGACTATTGGGTGATTGATAGTGGCGCTACCTATAGCATGACACCTCGCCCGGACTTGCTCACCGAACTCGAGCCGTCACCGGTGAAGCATGTCACATCGGCTTTGGGGCAGCGAGCAGAGGTGAAAGGCATGGGCAAGGCCATGTTCAAGGGTGCTGATGGGAAGATGGTGGGCCTCAAGAACGTGCTTTGGGTGCCCAGCCTTGCTGCAAACCTGATTTCCGTGCGGCGGTTGGCAAAGGCCGGCATGGACACGAACTCGAAGGGAGCCAAGACCTACACCGCAAGGCTTGGCGATCGAATTCTTTGGGACCTTCATGAGGACAGGGATGTCTACAACGAGATGTGGCAGATCCCAGTGGTCCCTATGCCTAAGGAGAGGCAAGTGGCAGCAAGCATCAGCACCAAGGATGGAGCGGTCGGTAGCGACGATGGCGCGAACGGTCGCGCTAAGGAGAATGAGCTCAAGAAGAGCAAACCTGGAGGGACCAGCAAGTTCAGTGAACCTAAGGAGAGTGGTGCAGCAACCAAGGAGCAGCAAAAGGGTGAGGAGAACCCAGAGGCAGCAGCGGAGGAGGACTACGGAGAGAGTATGTGGGGCGCTATTGCGAGCGCGGCATTCTCCAATCCAACTTCGGCTACGGGGGAGTGTGATTGGCTCACCTTGCATCGGCGCATGGGGCATGTGGCCCTGCCCATCTTGCAGCAGCTAGTGAAGAATGAGATGGTTGCTGGCATACGTGTGAAGGGGGAGCCCGATGAGGTGCTTGGCTGCCCGACGTGCATTCAAGCCAAGTTCACCCGGTTTCCGTTCCCTAGTTCGGAGGCAACGGCAAAGGCACCGCTTGATGAGGTGGTGATGGACGTGGTGGGCCCCCTGAAGCTTGGAGCTGCTGGAGCTGAGTATTTTCTCACCATTGTCGACGTCTACACCCGCATGACTTGGGTGTACGTGCTGGCCAAGAAGAGCGACGTGGCTGAAACGTTGAAGACGGATTGGTTCCCGATGGTGGAGCGGCAACAAGACCGTCTAGTCAAGTCAATCCGCACCGATCGAGGGGGAGAGTTCCTGAGCAAGGAGTTTGGGTTGTGGCTGAAGAAGAATGGTATTCGGCACTCCCTCACCATGCCATACTCCCCTGCAATGAACGGCATCGCCGAGCGAGCGAACCGCACAATCACGGAGGCGGCACGCGGGTTGCTCATTGAAGCCGGGCTACCCGACTATTTCTGGCCTGATGCGGTGCGGAGCGCGTGTGTGGCCAAGAACAGAGCCTTGACTCATGTGGGAGCAGACAAATGGGTGCCCTATGTGAAGTGGCTAGGAAGGAAGCCAAAGGTGGATATGCTTCGGGTGTTCGGGTGCATGTGCATGGCGCTCGTGCCTAAGCATCTTCGGCACAACAAGCTTGGTGCCAAGGCGGTGTGGGCCGTGCACTTGGGCATGGCTCAAAACAGCAAGGGATGGCTTCTTTGGGACCCATTCACCAAGAAGTTCTTGGTGAGCAGGGACTGCAAGTTCATGGAGAACTTCATGTACAAAGATTGGAAGGCGGAGAATGAGGCGAAGATAGGCGTGCGGTTTGGGGAGGTGAAGAGTTCCGGTTTGGAGCATGTGGAGCTGCCTTTGGAGCTGAGCAGCGGCAGCACAACCACGAGGCAATCCTCCCTTGTGAATGGGGGAGAGGAGGCCAATGATGCAGAGGAAGAAGAGGAGGAGGTGCAGCAAGTGAGCGAGCGTGCACCGTCACTCCCTTCCCGCACTACAAGTGCTCCACGGATTCGAGCCACACCGCAGCAACGCCAAGGCCTTCAAGTCCCTGCAGCTGAGGAGGAAGGAAGGGGGAAGAGGAGAGTTCAACCCCCCTAATAGGCTGACCTATGATGCGCCGGGAAAGCAGGGCAAGACAGCCCTGGCCGGAGCGGCAATGATGGTCGGAGACGACGAGGAGAGTGACTACGAGGAGTGTGCCTTCGCGTTCTTCTCTCCGGTGGAGATGCCGGGAGAACCAGCAACTCTCAAGGAGGCTTTGGAGAGTAGTGATGCTGAGGAGTGGAAGAAGGCCATGGAGAGTGAGCTGAAGAGCATCGAGGAGAATGACACGTTTGAATTGGTGGAGCTACCGGAGGGGCGTACGGCGATAACGTCCAAGTGGCTCTTCAAAATCAAGTCGGATGCCGACGGCAAGATCGAGCGCTACAAGTCTAGGCTTGTAGACAAGGGGTACCAGCAGAAGGAGAAGGTGGACTTCAAGGAGCTGTTTGCCCCTGTGGTGAAGCCGACGACGCTGCGAACCCTATTCGCGGGAGCCGCCATCAAAGGATGGGTAGTAAAGCAAATGGACATCGTAACAGCATTCCTTAACGGCATCCTTGAGGAGGAGATTTTTATGGCGCAGCCAGAGGGGTTTGATGATGGTAGTGGCAGAGTGTGGAAGCTGAAGAAGGCCCTCTATGGGCTGAAGCAGGCCCCTAGGCAATGGTACATGAAGCTGCGCGAAGTGTTGGAGGGGATCGGCTTCACTCCCTCAACGGCCGATCACTCCTTGTTCATGCTTGGCGAGGGGGAGCAGAGGAGTTTCATGGTGGTTTATGTGGATGACATCCTCATTGTCTCACCCTCTTCTGACCTTGTGAAGGAGGTGATGCTGAAGCTTCAAGACAAGTTCAAGTGCAAGGCCCTTGGTGACGTGAGCTTCTACCTTGGGCTCCACATCGAACGAGATGTGGAGAAGCGGTGCATGCGGGTGCATCAACGAAAGTACCTGGAGGCATTGGCTGCCAACTTTGGGCAGAGTGAAGGCCATGTGGCTACACCCTTTCCCTCTGGGTTCAAGTGTGTGAAGGGACCAGAGGAGGAGAGTGTTGGTGAAGAGGAGAGGCGCCGATTTCACTCGTTGGTGGGCAGCCTCATGTATGCGGCGGTAAACACCCGACCGGACGTCGCGTTTGCTACCGGGCAGCTGGCTAGGGTTGTGCAATGCCCTAATGAGGAGCAGGTAGCAGCTGGAATGAGGGTGGCCAAGTATCTTGGCCAAACACCGACCGTTGGGCTGCAATACTCGGCGGCGGCACAAAGGCGCCAAAAGGGCGCGGATGGTGTTGAACCCGGGCGTTTGTTCCTCACCGCCTACTCGGATGCTTCATATGCATCAGAACCAGAGGACATGACAAGTGTGGGAGGCTTCATATGCTGTGTTGGTGGAGGCCCAACTGCTTGGGAGAGCAAGAAGCAGGTTGACCAAGCTTTGAGCTCGGTGGAGTCCGAGTACATGGCACTCTTCCGTGCCGTACGGGAGATTGTGTGGCAGCGGCGTTTGTTGGCTGAATTGGGGGAGGAGCAGCAAGGACCTACCCCACTGTACTGTGACAGCCAGGGTGCCATTGCTCTTGCTAAGAACCCTGTGTTGCATGGACTCACGAAGCACATGAGGGTGAAGTGGCATTGGACGAGGAGCATGGTAACCGCGGGTGAAGTTGAGTTACGCTACGTGAAGACCACGGGGCAGCCGGCTGACATGATGACCAAGAGGCTGGTGGAGCAGCAGCATTGGAAGTGTTGCAAGCTGGCTGGGATGGCTCTGAACTGAGAGAGCAACATATCCTAAGGCCAACAATCCGAGGGGGAGTTTGTTGGTGCAACCCTACGGTTTGCACTCGGCTTGTTGTCCGTGTGCGTGAATGTGTGTGTGTATGGAATGGTATGAGGGCATGGGATAATATATATTTCATGCTTATAATTGTGTGTGAATGTTGAGTCATGATGTCGAGTGTGTGTGTCGAGTCAATAGCGAGTTATCGCTAGACGCGTGTTACGCGGTCGTTTGTGTCTCGCGCGCGGTTTCTATTTTGTCGTGCGCGGTTTCTATTTTGTCCTGTGTCGAACGTTCGGCGTGTCGCAGGTGTGTGCAGCAGACCCATCAAGAACTCAAGGATGAGTTTGTGATGAAGAGCCCGAGCCTTGGTGTCAAGCCTCAGGTGATTTCGAAGCTTGCCAAAAGGGTACACCTCAAGATATTGAAGATAGTTACATTACTTTGTGTAGTGTAACATTTCACTTGGTGTAGGCCCTAGTGAAGGGTAGTTTCGAGACCCTTCGTGGTTGGGGACAGTGTGGCACTGTTCCACATCACTGTACCTCGGCTCTTGGGGTTTGTAGGAGCTGGGAGTCATTCCCAACTCGTAACTCTTCCTATCTTGTGTTCTAAGACTATAGTGGCTGCCATAGTACCGTTCGTTCAAACTGACGCTGTGTCGTCAATTCTTTATCAAATCGTGCAATCTAAATTGCTAATTGTAGACGACGTGAAGACGCTCCAGATCCAATTTGAATCAAGTCATTTGCAGCTGTGAGCAGAACGCTATCAACGTTTGAATCCGCTGTGCAGAAATCCGTCTGTGCTCTCTATCTTTCGTTTTAGGCACATTCAAGCCTATTGTGACGATAACACCTATTAGGGTTTGCTATATGTATCCAACTGCTTGCTAGTGAAACCACTCCTTTCTTCATTCTTGTTTCTGCTACTAGTTCTGACATGGTTTCAGAGCAGGTCGACCCCCTTGGGTCGATCCTGTGGGTGGGCCCCACCCGATGCTTCCGCTGCTCTACTGTTGTCGCGCGCCCCTGGCGCGTTACCCTTTCCTCCTGCCGCGCGCCCGGAGCGCGCGGCGTTTTTCATCCCGCTGTGCGCTCGGGGCGCGCGGCGGTTTTCTGCCCGCCGTGCGCCCCGAGGCGTGCGGCGGTTTTCTACCCCGTGGATCCGCGCGCGCCCCCCTTGCCATCCCGTCGCCAGTCGTGGCGCCCTCTCCCGTCGCCCGTCGTGGCGTCGCGGGGGCCGCGCGTCCCCCCCATCCCGTCGCCCGTCGAGGCGCCTCGGGGGCCGCGCGTCCCCCCCCTTCCGTCGCCCGTCGTGGCGCCACGGGGGCCGCGCATCCCCCCCCCCCGTTCGCGTCGCCACGTCGCGACGCCCTGGGGAGCCACGCGCGGCCCCCGATTCCCCGTCGCGCCGCCCTGGGGATCCGCGCGCGACCCCCCGCTGCCCCGTCGCGGCGCCCTGGGGAGCCGCGCGCGGCCCCTCGCTGCCCCGTGGTGGCGCCCTGGGGGCCGCGCGCCGTCCCCCTCGCCGTCCCCCGCGCTCCTACCCCGTGCCACCCGTTTTAGGGTTTGGGGGTGAGGAGTGTGGGGGTGGCGGTTGTGGGGGTGCCGGTTGTGTGCGCCGTCCCCTACTCCTCCTCCTCCTCCGTCTCCCACTGCTGCAGCTGCCGCTCAGGGGGGGTGGGTGTGTGGGGAGCCGAAGGAGTGGTGCTAGGGGGGTGACGGGGGAGTGGAGCTAGGGACGCAGCAGTGGGTGTTTGAAAGGGGTCTGCGACAGTTGGGGGAGGTTGCGCGGAGGTAGCCGTCGTGTCGCCAGCAGCGCCAGTAGTCCGGAGCCCTTGCTCTCGGTAGCCCAGCGAGCCTGCTGCGCCAGTCGCCCGTGGGTCCGTTGCTCCTGCCGCTCGTCGTAGCCGCGGAGTCTGTTACTCCAGTAGTCCGGGGCACTTGCTCCGGTAGCCACTGTGCCAGCCGCTTCTGTTGCCCGTGTGTCTGCAGCTTCAGTCGTCGCCTCCAATCTCCTCTCCTCTCATAATCCCTCCTCCTCCTCACTTGCCCTCTGTGATTGCCTCTAGCTTTGCTTGTAATTCTGAACTATTACTATGCTTGCTTGTTGTGCTGATTACACCCCACTTTGGCTATGGGGGTGTGTCAGAATGTTATAATTGTCTAGCCTGCAGTGGGGTACTCCATAGTGAGTACAGCCCGATTAGGGTTTGCTATATGTATCCAACTGCTTGCTAGTGAAACCACTCCTTTCTTCATTCTTGTTTCTGCTACTAGTTCTGACACACAATTCATCACGAACGGCCAGTACCACATTGGGATGGCAGATTGCTTCATCAAGGCCCTCATCTGCTTTGCTACTCCTTGCTGCTCATGAGCGTAGGGCAGTAACACCAGGTGCTCAATCCCCTTCTTAGCGAAGAGTTCCTTGAACTCAGTTGAGAAGTACTCCAAGCCCCCGTCTGTCTGGAAGCTTTTCAGATTCAGTCATGATTGTCGTTCGGCGCGCTTCATCCAAGTCACGAAGCAGTCGAAGGCTCATGAGCGATAGTCAATGTTGACTGCCCAGACGTAGCGCGTTGAAGCGTCGATGAAGGCCATCGTATTTTTCTCGCCGCCAAGCCCTTCTTGGAAAAGTACTACCTAACCCTAAAGTGTTGTACTCCTTGGAGTATGCCCCACTATAGCCTAGAGATAGCAGATGCAATTTGACACATCCTCATAGGCAAAGTGGGGGATAGCAAACACAACGGACGGTCACAAGACCAGTCAAGCAAGAGAACAAATCAAAACAAAGCTTAGGGTGGACCTCAAGATCACCACACATTGTGAGCACAAGCAAGCGGCCAGAAGACCAGTTCACATGCAGAGTTATAAAAGCACAAGCAGTACAGTGATCACAACCTAGCAAGAGCAAGCATGCAGGTATATATATATATCACAGTACAAGACAAAGTTAAGCAACCAACAGGTGAGGCAGAGTGGGCAAAAGCCCAAGAGCAGTGCAAAAGCGCTGATGATCACCAGACCCAAGGGCCTTGGTGAAGACATCAGCAATGTTGGCCTGAGAGGCCACGTAGGAAAGGCGAAGCTGACCACGCTGCTGCAGTTCGCGAGCAAGAAGGTAGCGAAGAGCAATGTGCTTCGTTCTGTGCTCCAGTCTCTGCTCGCGACACAAGCCAAGCATGGCCTTGTTGTCGACGTACAGAACTGGAGTAGAACGAGGCCGCTCCCCCAAGTCGGTCAGCCAGCGTAGCTCCTGTGCAGCCATAGCCCCAGCGTAGATCTCAGCCTCACAGGTGGAACCAAGCACAGAAGACGAACGAGTAGACCTCCACGAGACAGAACCAGAGCCAAGACTGAATGTGTAACCCTGTGACGAACGCTGAGTCGCCTGGTCGTCAGCCCAGGAAGCGTCTGAGTGACGTGTGAGAACCACTGAGTCCCGTCCTCCGAGCACGAGCTCATGCCCGATGTACTGCACAAGTAACGCAGTACCCTCTTCGCAACATCCCAGTGCACCTTTTGGTGTCGATCGGGAGCCACGTAGCGATCCACGAGGCTGAGAGGGTACGCTAGGTCAGGTCGTGTGCACGCCATCAAGTACATGAGGCAACCCACAAGCTTTGGATACAGACCACTCGGCTCTATGGACTCGTCCGAAGGTTGTGAGGATCTGGTTCGAGAAAGATAAATCTATTGAATGTTTCACCTGGGTACAAGACGAGGCTATATATAGGCTCGACACAAAGGCAGTAACCAGGGTGTTACTAGAAGGTTCCGCGGGTCGCGAAGCGTCCTGAACGGGTCCTTCCCAAATTCGGTAGAAGGCAATTCGGTGGAAACCGAAAAGCCTAGAATTCGGTGCACTCAACCTAGTTTGGTGCCTATAACTATAATAATATAGTAAAAGCAACGAACCTAGGAAATCTAGCAAAAGCAAGCAAAACAAAACAAATCTAAGCTAGATAATGCATAATAAAGCATACTCATGCAAGTATAGCTTAGCAAAGCCGTCGTACTCTCACACGTCCCCCCCTCAAAGCTAAGTGGCGTGAGATACTCCTTGCTTGACAAGATAGTCCTTGAGAGCACGGCGTGCGTTGCCCATATCAGCTTCTGCAACCCAACTGTCCTCCGACAGGTCGTAACCCTTCCAGCGTATCAGGAACTCGAGCGTTTTGCCGCGTCTGCGTCGATGAGCGAGCACTCGTTCCACATCGTACTCGGGTTCATCCTGTACGAGAATAGGTGGTGGTGGCGGTAGCTGTCTTCCTGTGAACTGTTGGCTGGGGTCCTTGTGTTAAAATAGTAGGAGTAGGGCCTAGGCTTAGTAGCCTAGGCCAAGGATAGTCGAGAGAGTTGTTGCAAGGAGAAGTGGTTTCACTAAGAAAGATGAGTACAAGATATAGCAAGGAGAAGCATGGTGCACCACCTACAGCAAATGGGATGTGCTACACTCTACACTGCAGACAATTATAAAGAACATATATAAATATAGTTCAACACACCCCCTAATTGATTGCAGTGAGAACCATGTACAGAACACCCCCTGAAGTGGTACACCCTGCAGGGCGCAGCAGAAGAAGAGGCGAAGTGAGGAGGAGGAGGGACTGTGAGAGGAGTGGAGATAGGAGGCGACAGGTGAAGCCGCAGTCACACGGGCAACAGGAGCGGCGCGCACAGTGGCTACCGAGCGCACGAGGGCACCGGACTACGGGAGTATCTGGCTCCGCGGCTTCGACGAGCGGCAGGAGCAACGGACCCACAGGCGACTGGCGAAGCAGGCTCGCTGGGCTACCGAGAGCACGAGGGCTCCGGACTACTGGCGCTGCTGACGACATGACGGCGACCTCCGCTCAACCTCCCCTAACAGTCCCACACCCCTTTCTCACACACCCCCTTGCTGCACCCCTGTCTCCACTCCCACGACACCCCCTTAGCTCCACTCCCCTCGGCTCCCACACATCCACCCCCCTTCAGCGGCAGCTGCAGCAGTGGGAGACGAAGAAGGAGGAGGAGGAGGGGAAGGGTAGCACCCACACTCATCACCCCCACACCCGCCACCCCCATACCCTCCCCCCCACGGCTGCACGAGGGCAGGCGCGGGTGAGGCAGGGGCGGCTGCACGAGGGCAGGCGCGGGTGAGGCAGGGGCGGCTGCACGAGGGCAGGCGCGGGTGAGGCAGGGGCGGCTGCACGAGGGCAGGCGCGGGTGAGGCAGGGGCGGCTGCACGAGGGCAGGCGCGGGTGAGGCAGGGGCGGCTGCACGAGGGCAGGCGCGGGTGAGGCAGGGGCGGCTGCACGAGGGCAGGCGCGGGTGAGGCAGGGGCGGCTGCACGAGGGCAGGACGCGGGGGCGGCCGCTCGAGGGCAGGCGCAGGTGAGGCAGGGCGCGGGCGGGCTCCATGGGACAGCGTCGCGGGGTCCAGGGGCGGCGTCGCGAGGTCCAGGGGCGGCGTCGCGGGGTTCCAGGGGCGGCGTCGCGGGGTCCAGGGGCGGCGTCGCGGGGTCCAGGGGCGGCGTTGCGGGCTCCATGGGCGGCGTCGCGGGGTCCAAGGGCGGCGTCGCGGGTGCAGGGCAGGCCCGCGCGCGGCCCGCAGGGCAGCTCGACGGGTAGAACAGGCCCGCGCGCGGCCTGCAGGGCAGCGCAACGGGCAGGAAGCCCGCGCGCGGACGTGGGGCAGAGAGCCGCCGCGCGCCCGGGGCGCACGGCGGACAGAAAACCGCCGTGCGCCCCGAGCACACGGCGGGCAGAAAATCGCCGCGCGCCCGGGGCGCACGGCGAGGAAAATACGCCGCGCGCCCGAGGCGCGCGACAGGACGACAGGCAGCGGAGGCAGACTGGTGGGCCCGTTAAGGAAGGCAGCAGGAAGGTGCCTGCTCTGATTACCATGTTAAAATAGTAGGAGTAGGGCCTAGGCTTAGTAGCCTAGGCCAAGGATAGTCGAGAGAGTTGTTGCAAGGAGAAGTGGTTTCACTAAGAAAGATGAGTACAAGATATAGCAAGGAGAAGCATGGTGCACCACCTACAGCAAATGGGATGTGCTACACTCTATACTGCAGACAATTATAAAGAACATATATAAATATAGTTCAACACCTTGTAGGGCTTCATCAGCTGAACATGGAAAGCGTGAAGCTTCCATGTAGTAGGTACGCGCAAGCGGAATGTTACTAGTGTCACCTGTGCCTCCACGAGAAAAGGACCACAGAAACGAGGTCGGAGTTTAGATGGTATGTGAGACAGGTTCAAGTTGCGCGTGCCGAGAAGCACCTGATCCCCGACTGCTACTGAGTGATCTCGTCGTTGGCGATCGGCATACTGCTTCTGGGAGTTCTGCATCGTGGTGAGACGTCGCTGAGTCTTCTCCCATAGCTGATGCATGGCGGTGACGAAGTCGTGTGCGGCTTGGACGTGTGCCGGTGTGGTTGGCTGCTGTGGTGTCAGTGGTTCCCGTCCGTAACACAGGAAGAAAGGTGATTTTCCTGTTGCCGCATGTGAAGTGTTGTTGTAAGGGAACTCAAGCGGCGATAACTGTAGATCCCAGTGGCTGATGTCGTCTTTGCAAGGTGTGCGCAGTTACTGTTCAACCACCTGATTGAGTCGCTCTGTCTGTCCGTCATTCTGGGGGTGGTACGCTGAAGACATCGCAAGTTTTGTGCCCAACAATCCCATGAGTTCCCTCCAGAACTTACTAGTGAACTTTGGGTCTCTGTGTGAGATGAGTGTAGCGGGGATGCCGAGGATGGTGATGATGCGGTCGAAGAAGAGGCGAGCAGTTGCTTCAGCTGCAGCCATTGCGTTTGTCGGGATGAAGTGTCCCATTTTAGAGAACTTATCGATCACCACGAGTATAGATGCGGTCGAAGAAGAGGCGAGCACTTGCTTCAGCTGCAGCCGTGGCGTCTGTCGGGATGAAGTGTCCCATTTTAGAGAACTTATCGATCACCACGAGTATAGCATCGTGCCCTCGTGAGTCGAAGGAAGCCCAGTGATGAAGTCTAGGCTGATGACTTGCCATGGCTGCTCCGGTACTGGTAGAGGCTGAAGTAACCCTGCTTTTTTCTGCTTGCTACTCTTCATCCGCTGGCAGGTGTCGCAAGAGGTGACGAACTGCTGCACGTCTGCTGCCATCCGGGGCCAGTAGTAATGCTTCGCTAATCCCGCTATGTCAAACATATATGCTATAGTCTGTGTAGGCTGAAGTGGGGTAGTTCATATAGGGTAACACTTCTAGGTTTCCTACTTGTACCCAAACTGCTTGCTAGTCAATCATTCCTTCGTTCATATTCTGACATGGTATTCTGAGCAGGTTCCCTCCGTGGGAACGTTTTTTTTAGGGCCCACCACTGAAACTGTTTCGCCTGCCCGAAGCGCGCTCTCGCGCCTGCCTCTCCTACGCCGTCGTGCGCCTCTGCCCTGCTGTCGCGCTAGTCGCGACCCTGACTGCCGCCCGTCGCGGCCTCTGCCCGTCGCGCGCCTCTGCAAGTCGCGACCTCTGCCCGTCGCGCGCCTCTGCCTGTCGCGGCCCTGCCCGTCGCACGCCTCTGCCTGTCGCGCGCCTCTGCCTGTCGCGGCCCTGCCCGTCGCGCGCCTTTGCCCGTCGCGGCCCTGCTTTCCGCCCGTCGCGCGACCTAAACCGCCGCCAGCTGCGGCCCCTGCTTTGCCGCCCGTCGCGGCCCTCTCCTGCCGCTCTAAGTCGCGGCCTCTGCCTTGCCGCTGCTCGACGCGGCCCTGCCCTACCGCCGCCCAGCCGCGGCCCTGACCTACTGCCGCTGAAACGTCGCGGCCCTGCCCTTCGGCCGCTCCAGTCGCGGCCCTGCTCTGCTGCCGCCCCAGTCGCGGCCCTGACCTATTCGCCAGCTGCGGCCCTGCCCTGCACCCGCCCCTGGTAAGCACCCGCGCCGCCCGGCCGAGCCGCGTCGCCCAGCCGAGCCGCGCCGCCTAGCCGAGCCGCGCCGCCCAGCCGAGCCGCGCTGCCCAGCCGAGCCGCGCCGCCCAGCCGAGCCGAGCCGCCCAGTCTAGCCGCGCCGCCCTACCGAGCCGCGCCGCCCTACTGAGCCGCACTGCCCTGCTACTGCTGCTTCTGCTACTACTGCTGCTTCTGCTGCTACTGCTGCTTCTGCTACCGCTGCCATGGCTAACCCTAACGTCCTTACCTTCGATGCTGAGGGTCGGGCAGTTTGACTTTGACGTCTGGGTAGATGATCTGCAGCTGTTTCTGCAGTGTGATAGCAAGGACGGAGTCTCGCTTTTTGATCTCACGTCTGGCGCCTCTGCTGCACCTGCTGCTGATGCTGCTAGTACTGTTCGCTCGCAGTGGACCACGCGCGATGCTGCTGCCCGTCTTGCTATTCGTAGCCACCTGCCGTCTGCTGAGCGCGCGCACTTTAGCCAGTACAAGACCGCCAGGACTCTGTACGACGCTGTTGTTGCGCGCTACTCCTCCCCTGCCACTGCTGCTCTCAGCCGCCTCATGCTGCCGTACTTGTTCCCTGACCTTGCTGCCTTTGCCACAATCGCTGACCTCATTACCCACCTCCGCACTAGTGACACCCGCTACCGCGCTGCGCTTCCCACTGAGTTCTGTGCCAAGAACCCCCCCCCCATGTACATCACTCTCTACTACCTAGTCACCCGTCTCCCTGACTCCCTCTCTTCAGTCAGGGACCACTTTCTCTCCCTTTGCCCCACTGAGCTCACCGTTGACCTGCTTGAGACCCGCCTTACTGCAGCAGAGAAGAGTATTGTTGCTGTAGGTGCTTCTCGCGGCGAACCCCGCGCCCCTTTCTTTGAGGGGAGCTCCCCCGTCCCCCTTCTCCCATCTGTTGCTTCTGCTGCTGCTGTCGACCTCGTTGGCACTGAGGAGGTCGGGGCTGCGTCTGCTCCTAGTGGGAGGCGCCGCAACAGCAAGGGCAAAGGGGGCAGGGGTGGTGGCGGGGGCGGAGGGGGCGGCGGTGGAGGCGGTGGAGGCGGTGGTGGTGGTGGTGGGGGTGGTGACGGGAGTGGGGGCGGCAGTGGAGGAGGTGGAGGCAGCGGCAGCGGCGGTGGAGGTGGCGGCGGTGGTGTGCTGGCCGAGGAGGTACCGCACAGCGTGGAGGCTTTGGCGGTAGCCAGCGCCAGTAGCAGCCGCGTCCCCGTGAGCCCCTCTCGCCCCAGCAGCTACGTGAGTGGTACGCTGGGCGTGGGAGGGCTGGGGCTGTTGGTCCCTGCACTTACGTTCTTCGCACAGGCGGGCGTCGTGGAGAGACGTGCGGTGGACCGCACACTTCGCTGCGCTGCTTCGGTCGCCTGACTGACGCCTGGCGTGCACAGTTCCCTGCCGGCACTGAGCTTCCCCACTGGGGTGATCTGCTGAAGACGAATGTTGCTATCTTTGATCTTGATTTCGATGCTATTCTTGCTGTGACTGATAGTGCTGAGGGTGACTGTTACCTGTGTGTTCCGCCCGACCCGGGCATTGAGGCTGCTGCTCTAGGTGCTAGTGAGTCTGCTGCTCCAGGTGCTAGTGAGTCTGCTGCTCCAGGTGCTGTTGAGTCTGCTCTCTCTGGTACTGCACCTACTGAGGCCTTGCACACTTTCACACTTGACTCAGGTGCCTCGCGCTCTTTCTTTCGCGACAGCACCACGCTCACGCTGCTCAGTCGGCCTGTAGCGGTCTCCCTGGCTGACCCCTCTGGGGGTCCAGTCCTTGCGCACTCCTCCACGGTTCTACCGTGTCCTGCGGCCCCGTCGGGCTTACTGTCGGGACTCCACCTCCCCTCGTTCTATACGAACTTGGTGAGTGGAGCTGACCTCCAGGACGTGTGGGTTGACCAGTTCACCCCGGGAGGTCAGCATGTGACCCACTGTACTTGCTCTCGGACGAGCCGCCACCTGGCCACGTTCACCCGTCGGCCTGGGTCGAGCCTGTACACACTGACTACTGCGTCTCCTCCTGTTACTGCGTCTGGTCAGGTAGCCGCGTCTGGTCAGGTGTTTGCTGCTGCGTCCAGGTCTAGTCCGGCGTCTGCCCCCTGCTCGTGTCGTCCTCTGTCACACGAGACTCTTCTTTGGCACCACCGCCTTGGTCACCCCTCCCTGCCTCGTCTCCGAGGTATGGCCTCCCGTGTCCTTGTCTCAGGTCTCCCCCCGTCCCTCCCTCCCCTTCCTCCGGGGCCTGCCCCTACCTGTGTTCCTTGTGTTGAGGGCCGGCAGCGCGCCGCTCCTCACTCCTCCGAGTTTCCTCCGACAGAGGCTCCTCTGCAGACTCTCCACATGGACGTGTGGGGCCCAGCCCGCGTCCGTGGACAGGGTCACGAGCGTTACTTCCTGCTGGTCGTTGACGACTACTCGCGCTACACCACAGTCTTCCCCTTGCGCCGCAAGGGTGAGGTCACTGAGGTGTTGATCGACTGGATCTGCGCTGCTCGTCTCCAGCTCAGAGAGAGTTTCGGCTCGGACCTTCCTGTTCTGCGCCTGCACTCAGACAGAGGTGGTGAGTTTTCCTCCGACCTCCTGAGAGCTTTCTGTCTTGCCGAGGGCATTCGCCAGACGTTCACGCTTCCGGCCTCCCCACAGAAAAATGGGATTACTGAGCGCCGCATTGGCATGGTCATGGACGTCGCTCGCACGTCCATGATCCATGCGGCTGCTCCCCATTTTCTGTGGCCGTTCGCTGTTCAGTACGCTGCGCATCAGATCAACCTTCAGCCTCGTGTCTCTGTGCCGGAGACCACACCTACTCTGCGGTGGACGGGGAAGGTTGGTGATGCGTCTGTGTACCGAGTCTGGGGATCTCGAGCTTTTGTCCGCGATACTTCCGCGGACAAGCTGTCCTCTCGTGCTGTTCCCTGCGTTTTCCTTGGCTTCCCCCTTGACGCCCCTGGGTGGCAGTTTTACCACCCCACCTCGTGCCGTGTTCTGTCCTCTCAGGACGTCACGTTTGACGAGTCGGTCTCCTACTACCGTCTCTTTCCCTACCGCACTGCCCCTCTCCCCCCCCCGCCGCTCTTCCTAGCACCAGGTACTCCTCCGGTAGACCCCCTCCCCCCTGAGGGTCCTGCCCCTTCAGGTGTGTCCCAGGTAGACCCTGTCGAGCCGGTCGAGGTAGCTGTTGACTCTGGTGCTGCTAGGGGTGCTGAGCCTGCGGGTGCGGGGCCTGGGGGTGCGGAGCCTAGGGGTACTGAGCCTGGGGTTGCTGAGTCTGGGGGTGCTGAGTCTGGGGGTGCTGAGTCTGGGGGTGCTGAGCCTGAGCGTGCTGTGTATGGAGGTCCTTCGGGTGTCTCGTCTCGGAGGGAGCCCCTCTCTCCACAGCAGCTGCGTGACTGGTACGCTCGACGCTGTAGCCCTGCTGCTGGTGCTGGTGCTGCTGGAGGTGCTACTGGAGGTACTGCTGGTGCTGGAGCCTGTCAAATGTTATAGGGGTTACATTATTGTAGGCTACAGTGGGTTAGCCTTTAGGGGGTTCACAACTCTAGGGTTGCATATTTGTACTCCCATTTCTTCCTAGTCCAACACTTCTTCTTTCTGACATGGTATTAAGAGCTTAGGTCCTAGTCCTAGGACCACTTACCTAAGGGCCCACCACTAGAAGCGCCCTCGAGCGCCGTATCTCATTAGCGCCCTCGAGCGCCTCTCTCCTAGTGCGCCCTCGTGCACCTCTCTTCCTCCTGCTGCCCGTGCGCAGCTCGCTAGTGCCGCGCGCGGCCTTTTTTTAGCGCGCGTAGCCCGCTAGCAGCCCGCGCGCGACCGTTTTTTAAGCGCGCGCCGACCCCTAGCCGCCCGCGCGACCGTCGCCGCCCACGAGCAGCCCCCTAGCCGCCCGTCGACCGCCGCCCAGAGCGTCGCAGCCCGCCCTTAGGCCGCCGTGACACCCCTCTAGGCCGCCGCACGCGCGCTAGTCAGGCCCACGCACAGCCACGGCCCGCCCGCTACAGCCGCCCACGCGCACGCCCCCCGTCGCGCTCCGCCACGTAGCCCAGTCTGAGCCGAGCCGAGCCGCCCGAACCGAGCCGCGCCGCCCGAACCGAGCCGCGCCGCCCAAAACGAGCCGCGCCGCCCTGGCCGAGTCGCGCCGCCCTACTGTGCCCCACCTGCAGCAACTCCTGTTCCTGTTCCTGCTGTACTACTGCTTCAACTGCTACTGATCCTACTGCTGCTACTGCTACTATGGCTACTCCCTCTGTTCTCACCTTTGACACTGAGGGCCGCCCGATTAAGTTTGAGGTCTGGTTAGATGACCTCCACCTGTTCCTCCAGATCACTGCCAAGGACGATGTCTCCCTGTATGACCACACGTCAGGCGCCGCTCCCGCACTTGCCACTACTGCTGACAGTACTGCTCGCTCCCAGTGGCAGACCCGTGATGCCCACGCTCGCCTAGCCGTTCGCAGCCACCTGCCATTAGATAGCGCGAGCACTTCGGCCAGCATAAGACAGCTAAGGAGCTGTACGACGCAGTAGTCGCGCGCTACTCCTCCCCTGCTACTGCTGCTATAGGCCGTCTCTCACTGCCCTACCTCTTCCCCGACCTTTCCGCCTTTGCCACTGTAGCTGACCTCATCACCCACCTCCGTACCAGTGACCTCCGCTACCGTGCCGCGCTCCCCCCCGATTTCCTCGCCAAGAACCCCTCCCCGATGTACCTCACACTGTACCACCTTGTCACCCTCCTCCCTGACTCCCTTCGCACTGTCAGGGACCATTTTCTCGCCCTCTCCCCCACTGACCTCACTGTCGACCTCCTCGAGAAGGAACTCCTAGCAGCTGAGAAGAGCATTGTAGCTGTAGGTGCCTCTCGTGGCGACCCTCGCGCTCCCTTCTTTGAGGGGTGCTCCCCCGTCCCCCTCCTCCCCTCCATTGCATCTGCTGCTGCCGTCGACTACCTCGGTGCTGAGGGGGTTGGGGCTGCGTCTACTCCTAGTGGGAGGCGCAAGGGCGGCAGGGGCAAGGGGGGCAGGGGTGGTGGAGGTGGAGGCGGGGGCGGCGGCGGTGGAGGGGGTGGGGGGGGCGGGGGTGGTGGCGGAGGTGGGAGTGGCGCGGGTGGTGGGGGGGTCAGTGGCGGCACAGGGGGTGGTGGCGGCGGCGGCGGCGGTGGTGGGGGTGGTGGGGGTGGTGGGGGTGGTGGTGGCAGTGGTGGCGGCGGTGGAGCAGGTGGCGGGCGCGGTGGAGCGGTGCAGCGTCGGGGGGTCGGCGGTGGCCAGAGGCAGCAGCAGCAGCGTCTCGGTGAGACTCCCTCGCCCCAGCAGCTCCGTGAGTGGTACTCTCAGCGTGGGGGGTCTGGGGGTGGAGGTACCTGCCCGTATGTCATCCGCACAGGTGACCGCACTGGCCAGACCTGTGGGAGGTTCCACACGGCACACCGCTGCTTCTTTTGTCTCGACGACGCCTGGCGTGAGCAGTTTCTTGACGCCACTGAGCTGCCCCGCTGGGCTGATCTGATGAAAAAGAATATTGATGTCTTTTCTCTTGACTTTGATGCTATCCTAGGTGCCATGTATGCATTGACTATTATTGGAGAGAGTGACCAGTACCTGCGTGTCCCGCCTGACCCGGGCATTAGGACCAGTGAGACTGCCGCTCTAGGTGCCAGTGCGTCTGTTGCCCCAGGTGCTGGAGAGACTGCCGCTCCAGGTGCTTGCGTGTCTGCTGCCCCAGGTGCTGGTGAGGCTGCTGCTCTAGGTGCTCGTGAGTCTGCGCCCTCTGGTACTGAGTCTACTGAGGCACTGCACACCTTCACACTTGACTCCGGTGCTTCTCGCTGTTTCTTTCGTGACCGCACTGCCCTAGAGCAGCTTTCTCGGCCGGTTGCTGTCTCTCTCGCTGACCCCTCTGGGGGTCCGGTCATTGCGACCTCCTCCACTGTCCTCCCTTGTCCTGCGGTCCCGTCGGGCACACTGTCAGGTCTCTACCTCCCCTTGTTCTCTACGAACTTGGTGGCAGGTAGTGCACTTCAGGACGGGGGTGTCCACCAGTTCACCCCTGCCTACGAGCGAGTGACACACTGCACGTGTGCTCGGACGGGTCGCCACCTGGCTATCTTCACTCGGCAGCTGGGGTCGGACTTGTACACACTGACCACTGAGTCCCCTCAGGTAGCTGCGTCTGCGTCTGCGTCAGGTCAGCTGTCGGCCCCCTGCTCATGTCGCTCCCTAGCGTACGAGACCGTCCTCTGGCACCACCGCCTTGGTCACCTGTCAGTGCAGCGCCTTCGTGGCATGCACAAACGGTACCTTGTCTCTGGTCTGCCCAGGGTTCTCCCTCCCCTCCCACCCTTGCCTGCTCCTCCTTGTCTTCCTTGTGTCGAGGGGCGACAGCGCGCCGCTCCTCACTCCTCCTCGTTTCCCCCGACGACTGCTCCCCTGCAGACGCTCCACATGGACGTGTGGGGCCCAGCCCGCGTTCGTGGACAGGGTCACGAGAGGAACTTCTTGATAGTTGTTGACGACTACTCGCGCTACACCACGGTCTTCCCCTTGCGCACCAAGGGTGAAGTCCCTGATGTCTTGATCCCGTTGATCCGCGCTGCCCGTCTCCAGCTTAGCGAGAGGTTCCACTCGGACTTTCCTGTCCTGCGTCTGCACTCTGACAGAGGTGGGGAGTTTTCCTCCGACCTCTTGAGGGCCTACTGCCAGGGGCAGGGCATTGAGCAGTCGTTCACGCTTCCGGCCTCTCCACAGCAGAATGGGGTTGCTGAGCGCCGCATTGGCTTGGTCATGGAGGTCGCTCGTACCTCCTTGATCCATGCGGCTGCCCCCCACTTTCTGTGGCCGTTTGCGGTCCGATACGCTGCGCATCAGCTCAACCTCTGGCCCCGTGTCTCCGCTCCGGAGACTTCGCCGACACTGCGTTGGACGGGAGAGGTTGGCGATGCGTCTCGTTTCCGGATCTGGGGATCTCGAGCTTTTGTTCGCGATACGTCCGCGGACAAGCTCTCCTCCCGCGCTGTTCCTTGTGTCTTCCTTGGCTTTGTCCCGGACGCGTCTGGTTGGCAGTTTTACCACGCCACCTCGCGCCGTGTCCTGCCCTCTCAGGACGTCACTTTCGACGAGTCGGTGCCCTATTACCGCCTCTTCCCCTACCGCACTGCCCCGCTCCCCCCCCCGCCTCTCTTCCTAGCGCCAGGTGCTGCTGTGGTAGACCCCCTCCCCCCTCAGGGTGCCGCTCCCTCAGGTGTGTCCCAGGTAGACTCGGTTGAGCCTGTGGAGGTAGCTGTCGACTCTCGTCCTGCTAGGGGTGCTGAGCCTGAGCGTGCGGAGCCTTGGGGTGCGGAGCCTGGGGGTGCGGAGCCTGGGGTTGCGGAGTCTGGGGGTGCTGAGCCTGAGGGTGCGGAGCCTGCGAGTGCTGAGTCTGGGGGTGCTGAGCCTGGGAGTGCTACGTCTGAGGGTACTGAGCCAGAGGGTGCTGCGACTGAGCGTGCTACACCTGGAGGCGCTCCCTCCTCGCAGCAGCTGCGGGAGTGGTACTTGCAGTACTGCAGCCTCCAGAGGGGCGCTTCTGGAGCTGGTGCTCGTGGTTCCCCTCCTCGTCGGGAGCCGCCCTCTCCCCAGCGGCTCCGAGAGTGGTACGCTCGGCGCTGCAGTCTTCGGAGTGGCGCTACTGGTGTCGCGGACCCTGGAGCTGGAGCTGGTACTGGTGCTGGTGCTACTGACGCTGGAGCTGCTGGAGGTGCTGCTGGCGCTGCTGGAGCTGCTGGAGGTGCTGCTGGTGCTGGAGCTGCTGGTGGTGCTGCTGGAGGTGCTGCTGGTGCTGGTGCTGCTGGTGCTGCTGGAGGTGCTGGAGCTGCTGGTGGTGCTGCGGGAGATGTCGCTGGAGACCCTGGAGCTGAGGGCGCTGGTGCTGTCTCTGCTGGTTCAGGGGGAGCTGCGCGGCCGAGACCATACTACGTTCCACTCCTTCAGCAGGTTCTTGGCCTCCCGCCCTCTCCTGGTCCTACTCCTCCCCTACCGAGTCCACCGACTGTCCAGTCGCAGTCACAGTTATAGCCAGTCTCTCCGCTGCCTGGTCCTTCTCCTTACACTGCGCCGACGAGTAGTCTTACGGAGCGTCGTGAGCCTGAGTCTCGTCCTCCGTCCCCTGAGTCTCGTCCAGAGTCGCCTGAGTCACGTCCAGAGTCGCCTGTCCGCACTGTCCGCACTGGTCGTCGTGCTCCGCGTCAGCGTCCTCCTCCTGTCCTTGGCACTCACTATATGACCCTGCGTCCTTCCACTGCTCCACAGCGTGTCCCTCTGCCGTCTCCTCCTGCGTCCTCTCTTCCTGACATTGCTGACCCACCGTCTGACTCCCTTTGTGCTGCCAGTCCTACTGTCACACGTCTCCTTGCCACTGCTGTCACTGACCCTTCCTTTGAGTCCTCTGCTGCGTCTGCTCTAGTCGCTGAGCTTGTTGACTTTGCTGCCGCCTGTCGTCTAGACTACGCTGCTAGCCTTGTTGCTGAGTCTGAGTCTGTCTGTCCTTCGTCCGTCGGGGGTGAGTGTGCTCTTGGCACGGACGTCCTTGAGGACAGACAGGAGGAGTTTGAGTGCTTTGCCGCTGCTTTACCTCATCTCGTGTCCATGCTGATTGCCCCTGAGGGAGACCCGGATGCACCAGACATCCCGACCCCACGCTCTTACGCAGAGGCGATGGAGGGTCCCTACTCCTCTCAGTGGCAGACAGCCATGGATGCCGAGATGGCTTCCTGGAAGTCCACAGGCACCTACGTCGACAAGGTTCCCCCACCTGGGGCGAACATCCTCAGTGGCATGTGGATTTTCAGGGTGAAGCGGCCGCCGGGTTCTCCGCCTGTCTTCAAGGCACGTTACGTTGCACGAGGCTTCAGTCAGCGAGAGGGAGTTGACTTCTTCCAGACCTTCTCCCCGACCCCGAAGATGACCACTCTTCGGGTTCTGCTGCACGTCGCCGCTCAGCGTGACTACGAGCTCCACTCTCTTGACTTCAGCACTGCGTTCTTACAGGGCAGCCTGCACGAGGAGATCTGGCTGCGCCGCCCACCTGGCTTCACTGGGTCGTTTCCTGCTGGTACCCAGTGGAGCCTCCGGCGGCCAGTCTACGGTCTCCGCCAGGCACCCCGTGAGTGGCACGACACACTGAGGACGACTCTTGCTGCTCTTGGGTTTGCTCCTTCTACTGCTGACCCGTCGCTGTTTCTACGCACCGACACCACTCTGCCACCGTTCTACGTTCTCATGTACGTAGACGACTTGGTCTTTGCTACTGCTGACACTGAGGCACTCGCCCACGTGAAGTCGGAGCTGCAGAAGAGACACACGTGCACAGACCTGGGTGAACTGACAAGCTATCTTGGCTTGCGTATCACCCGGGACAGAGCACAGCGCACCATCACCTTGACTCAGTCACACATGGTGCAGCAGGTCCTTCAGCGCTTCCGCTTCACGTACTCCTCGCCTCAGCCCACTCCTCTGCCTACCGGTCACTCGCTCTCAGCTCTGCCTTCGGATGAGTCCGTAGAGCCGAGTGGCCCATATACAGAGCTTGTGGGCTGCCTCATGTACCTGATGACCTGCACACGACCTGACCTTGCATACCCTCTTAGCATCCAAGCACGCTATGTCGCTCCTAGCCGTCACCGGAAGGAGCACATGGATGCCGCTAAGAGGGTGTTGCGCTACTTGTGCAGTACGTCGGGCATGGGGCTTGTGCTTGGAGGACGGAGAGACGTTGTCCTCACTGGGCACTCAGACGCTTCTTGGGCTGACGACCAGGCTACGCAGCGGTCGTCTCAGGGTTACACCTTCAGCCTTGGCTGTGGTTCAGTCTTTTGGCGTTCTACTCGCTCGTCTTCAGTTCTCAGTTCCAGTTGTGAGGCTGAGATCTACGCCACAGCCATGGCTGCACAGGAGTTACGCTGGCTCACCTACCTGTTGACCAACCTGGGAGAGCGGCCTCGTTCTCCTCTAGTGCTGTACGTCGACAACAAGGCAGCCCTTGCCTTGTGTCAGGAGCACAGACTGGAGCACAGAACGAAGCACATCGCTCTGCGTTACTTCCTTGCTCGAGAGCTGCAGCAGCGTGGTCAGCTCCGTCTTTCGTACGTGGCCACTCGGGCCAACACTGCTGATGTGTTCACCAAGGCACTTCCGCCTTGTGATCATCAGCGTTTCTGTACTGTTCTAGGCCTTGTGCCTACTGTCCCTCACTTGCTCACTTCTTGACTCTGCTTGTACTGTGATCTCTATATATATACCTGCATGCTTACACTTGCTAGGTTGTGATCACTGTACCTCTTGTTATATTATCAAACTGCATGTGAACTGGTCTTGTGACCACTTGCTTGTGCTCGGAATTTGTGTGGTATCCTTGAGATCCACCCTGAGCTTGCTTTGCTTTGCTTTGCTTCGATTGGTCTTGTGACCCCTTGTTCTCCCCCACTTTGCCTATGGGGGTGTGTCAAATGTTATAGGGGTTACATTATTGTAGGCTACAGTGGGTTAGCCTTTAGGGGGTTCACAACTCTAGGGTTGCATATTTGTACTCCCATTTCTTCCTAGTCCAACACTTCTTCTTTCTGACAGAGCCGCTGGTCCTGGGGGTGCTCGTGCTGGAGGTCCAGCTGCTGCTGGAGGCCCTGCTGGTGTTGGAGCTGCTGGATATGCTGGAGCCGCTGGTCCCGGAGGTGCTCGTACTGGAGGTACTGGAGCTGCTGGGGCTGGTGGTGCTGCAGGAGTTGGAGCTGGTGCTGCTGGAGCTGGTGCTGCTGGAGTTGGAGCTGGTGCTGCTGGAGTTGGAGCTGGTGCTGCTGGAGCTGGTGCTGCTGGAGTTGGAGCTGGTGCTGCTGGAGCTTGTGGTGCTGGTGGTGCTGTGGGAGTTGGAGCTGGAGACCCTGGAGCTGAGGGTACTGGTGCTGTCTCTGCTGTTTCTGGAGGTGCTGCGCGGCCGCGGCCGTACTACGTTCCGCTCCTTCAGCAGGTTCTTGACCTACCGCTTTCTACTGGTCCTCCTCCTCCTCCCTTACTGAGTCCGCAGCCTGTCCAGTCGCAGTCGCAGTTACTGCCAGCCTCTCCGCTGCCTGGTCCTTCTCCTCACTCTGGGCCGACTAGAGGTCTTACGAAGCGTCGTGCGCCTGAGTCTCGTCCTGTGTCACCTGAGTCTCGTCCTGCGTCGCCTGAGTCCCGTCCGGAGTCGCCTGTTCGCACTGCCCGCAGAGGTCGTCGTGTTCCTCGTGAGCGTCCTCCTCCTGTCCCAGGCACTCACTATATGACACTTCGTCCGTCTACTGCACCACAGCGTGTCTCTCTGCCGTCTCCTCCTGTGTCCTCTCTTCCTGACGGTCCGGACCCGGAGTCTGACTCCCTTCGTGCTACTAGTCCTACTGTCACGCGTTTCCTCGCCACTGTTGTCACTGACCCTTCATTTGAGTCTACTGCTACGTCTGCTCTAGTTGCTGAGCTTGTTGACTTTGCTGCCGCCTGTCGTCTAGACTACGCCGCTAGCCTTGTTGCTGAGTCTGAGACTGTCTGTCCTCCGTCCGTCGGGGGTGCGTGTGCTCTTGGCACGGACGTCCTTGAGGACAGACAGGAGGAGTTTGAGTGCTTTGCCGCTGCTTTACCTCATCTCATGTCCATGCTGATTGCCCCTGAGGGAGACCCGGATGCACCAGACATCCCGACCCCGCGCTCTTACGCAGAGGCGATAGAGGGTCCCTACTCCTCTCAGTGGCAGACAGCCATGGACGCCGAGATGGCTTCCCGGAAGTCCACAGGCACCTACGTCGACGAGGTTCCCCCACCCGGGGCGAACATCGTCAGTGGCATGTGGATTTTCAGGGTGAAGCGGCCGCCGGGTTCTCCGCCTGTCTTCAAGGCGCGTTACGTTGCACGAGGCTTCAGTCAGCGAGAGGGAGTTGACTTCTTCCAGACCTTCTCCCCTACCCCGAAGATGACCACTCTTCGGGTTCTGCTGCACGTCGCCGCTCAGCGTGACTACGAGCTTCACTCTCTTGACTTCAGCACTGCCATCCTACAGGGCAGCCTGCACGAGGAGATCTGGCTGCGCCGCCCACCTGGCTTCACTGGGTCGTTTCCTGCTGGTACCCAGTGGAGCCTCCGGCGGCCAGTCTACGGTCTCCGCCAGGCACCCCGTGAGTGGCACGACACACTGAGGACTACTCTTGCTGCTCTTGGGTTTGCTCCTTCTACTGCTGACCCGTCGCTGTTTCTACGCACCGACACCACTCTGCCGCCGTTCTACGTTCTCGTGTACGTAGACGACCTGGTCTTTGCTACTGCTGACACTGAGGCACTCGCCCACGTGAAGTCAAAACTGCAGAAGAGACACACGTGCACAGACCTGGGTGAGCTGACAAGCTATCTTGGCTTGCGGATCACCCGGGACAGAGCACAGCGCACCATTACCTTGACTCAGTCACACATGGTGCAGCAGGTCCTTCAGCGCTTCCGCTTCACGTACTCCTCGTCACAGTCCACTCCTCAGCCTACCGGTCACTCGCTCTCAGCTCCACCTTCGGACGAGTCCGTAGAGCCGAGTGGCCCATACCCAGAGCTTGTGGGCTGCCTCATGTACCTGATGACCTGCACTCGACCTGACCTTGCCTACCCTCTTAGCATCCTAGCACGCTATGTCGCTCCTGGCCGACACAGGAAGGAGCACATGGATGTTGCTAAGAGGGTGTTGCGCTACTTGTGCAGTACGTCGGGCATGGGGCTCGTGCTTGGAGGACGGGCTCGAGTTGTCCTCACTGGTCACGCAGACGCTTCTTGGGCTGACGACTTGGCTACGCAGCGGTCGTCACAGGGTTACACCTTCAGCCTTGGCTCCGGCTCTGTTTCTTGGCGGTCCACCCGCTCTTCTTCTGTTCTCAGCTCCAGCTGTGAGGCTGAGATCTACGCCGGGGCCATGGCTGCACAGGAGCTTCGGTGGCTCACCTACCTGCTGACCGACTTGGGAGAGGTGCCTCGTTCTCCTCCAGTGCTGTACGTCGACAACAAGGCCATGATTGCCTTGTGTCAGGAGCACAGACTGGAGCACAAAACGAAGCACATCGCTCTGCGCTACTTCCTTGCTCGAGAGTTGCAGCAGCGTGGTCAGCTTCATCTTGCTTACATGGCCACTCAGGCCAACACTGCTGATGTCTTCACCAAGGCACTCCAGCCTCGTGATCATCAGCGTTTCTGTACTGTTCTTGGCCTTGTGCCTACTGTGCCTCACTTGCTTACTTCTTGACTCTGCTTGTACTGTGATCTCTATATATATACCTGCATGCTTACTCTTGCTAGGTTGTGATCACTGTATTGCTTGTTCTCATTTATATAACTCTGCATGTGAACTGGCCTTGTGGCCATTTGCTTGTGCTCGGAATGCGTGGTGACGTCGTGATCCACCCTGAGCTTGCTTTGCCTCTCTTGACCGGTCTTGTGACCTCTTGTTCTCCCCCACTTTGCCTATGGGGGTGTGTCAAACATATATGCTATAGTCTGTGTAGGCTGTAGTGGGGTAGTTCATATAGGGTACAACACTTCTAGGTTTCCTACTTGTACCGAAACTGCTTGCTAGTCAATCATTCCTTCGTTCATATTCTGACACACTAACGTCTTGTTGCTCCCAAAATGTCCCGCGTATGCCACATCGTGGAACTCCTCCAGTAAGATCTGTCGGAGCGGGGCATAGTTTGGTACCCAAATCTTTCCTGATCCCTTTCTTACAGCTAAGTCCTTCTCCCACTGTAACAGCTTCTGTTTCTGTGCTGTAGCGATCTTTGCATCCACGGAGCACCAATGTTGGAATAGACCCTTGAGCAAAGGGTTCACCCCGTCGAGCTGGATGCCTGCTACATGACCGGGGCGGCTCAACGTGTCTGCTTTGTTGTGTAGCCCAGGATTGTAGACGATGTCGTAGTGGAAGTGAGTTTCCAGGAAGTCCACCCACCGCACCTGTCGTTGTGAGAGCGTCGGCTGCGAATTCAGGTATTTTAGGCTGCAGTGGTCAGTATAGCCTGTAGTCTTGGCCCCCTCTAGATAACACCTCCACGCCTTGAAGGCTATGACTATCGCTAAGGCTTCCTTGTCATGGATTGGGTAGTTCTGTTCTGCTCGGTTTAGGTTCTTACTGAGGTAGGCGATGGGCTGCAAACCGCGTCCGTGATCCTGCATAAGTACTGCTCCGACTGCCTGGTCACTAGCGTCTGCTTCCACCACATAACATCTGTCAGGATCCGGTAGGATGAGTACTGGCGCTGTAGTCAGTGCTGTCTGTAGCTGCTCCATGGCTTGCTGTTGAGGAGTATCCCATGTATAGGGCGTATCCTTTTTCAGTAGGTCGGTCAGTGGTGCTGCTATCTTAGCGTACTGTGGCACGAACCTGTTGTAGTAGTTGGCGAAGCCTAGGAACTGCTGCAACTCCTTCACGTTCTCCGGTACTTTCCACTTCTTGACGGCTTCGATCTTCCGCGGGTCCACGTGTACGCCCTCCGCACTCAACATGTGCCCGAGAAAATGCAACTTCTTCAGGGCGAAGTCGCACTTCGACAGCTTCACGTAGAGCTTGTTCTTCCGCAGGATCTCGAAGACTTTCCGCAGATGCTCGACGTGCTCCTTCATGGTCTTGGAGTAGATCAGTATGTCGTCCAGGTACACTACTACGCACTCGTCCAGCAGGGGCCGTAAGATGTGATTCATCTTTGCCTGGAATGTCGCCGGTGCGTTGCAGAGTCCGAACGGCATCACTAAGTAGTCGTAGGAGCCGTATCTGGTACGGAACGCTGTCTTGTGGATTGAGTTGTCTGCCATCTTGATCTGCCAGTAACCCGACCGTAGGTCTAGCTTCGAAAAGAATGTTGCACCACGCAGTTGGTCTAGAAGATCGTCTATGCGCGGTATGGGGTATTTGTTTTTTACCGTCTGTTTGTTCAGTGCGTGGTAGTCGATGCACATCCGTAAAGTACCGTCTGGCTTTGGAGTGAAGAGAACTGGTGCACCGTAGGGAGAGGTGAATGGGCGGATCAGTTGTCTGTCCAGTAGATATTGGATCTGTTTTTTCATGTCTGTCAGTTCGGTCGGACTCAGTCGGTATGGTGCACGTGACACGGGTTTCGCACCTGGTTCCTCCACGATCTCGTGTTCGTGGGTGCGCGGTGGAGGTACTCCTGTAGGTAGGTTGTCTGGCATGATATCTTTGTACTTCTCCAACACCTCCTTTACTGTTGCAGGTAGCTCTGAGTTCGACTTCTCCTCCTCTGCTGCTGTCATTACCAGTGCTAAGTATCCCGTGTTACTCTCGTTCACCGTCCGTTTGAACCGTGCAAGTGACGTTTTAGGAACATCTCTTGTATCCGTCCTGCTTCGCAGCTCCACACGTTTCCCATTGTTGTAGATGCACGCCTTCCGGTTGACCCAGTCTATCTCGGGGTTGAACCGCTTCAGAAAGTCATGTCCCAAGATGAAGTCTAATCCCTTGATGTTCGTGATTGGCAATCTCGGCTTCCACCTCAACGCCCCTATCTGTAGCTGCAGTGTTGACTCGCCGTGGATGGGAAGCGTCGTACCGTCCACCATCGTTGCTGTGAACCGGGTCTCCTCCGATGACTCTCCAATTTTCTCCAACGTCCCGCTGTCGCATACTGAGTGGGACGCACCACTGTCCACCAGTACCTGGAGGCGTCGTCCGTTGCAGATCACCTCGAGCACTAGTGGTTGTTGCCGCTCCGAGTAGCTGTAGACTATGTTGCTTACAGGATCATAAGGTAGATCAAATTTATCATCCCTTAGTCCTGCGCTCGAAGCTGCTGACTCAGTTTTCAACTTAGCAGGTTTAGAAGGATTTATCCGAGGCCGATTCAGCTTCTCTTGGGCCTGGAACCTTCCCCTAAGCCTTTGCAGCTGTGTAGGCTTCACCTGTGGGGAACGGCAGGGAGCCTTTAAACAGGGCTGCTGGGAGAGAATATTAACTCCTCGGAATGCTCGACCCTTATCAGCGCTCCAGAGTAGGGTCCCCATATTACCCGGTACCGGTTTAATTTTTGACTCTCCCTTAACAATGGCTTGAAAACCATGAGAAGTAATATTCTTAGTTAAAATATATTTATAGGATAACTTTAACGAATTCTTACTTGTCGGGGTGTACGGCTTCGGTTGGTGCAGAGTCTTGTTTCGCGGAGTCTACATTTGTCTCGGCGATTTCCCCTGGTGCCGGCCGGTCATGATATTCTCGCGCCATCATATTCTCCTTTTTTTGCCCTCTCCGAAGTTGCCACGTTGTCCGTTTTCTGCTTCGGGGGTGCCGCACTGTTCTTGTCCCTCAGCTCCGCACGCCTTTTCTTCATCTTCCAACATGCCAAGGTACGATGTGCTGTAGCGCCCCAAAATTCGCATGTCACATTTTTTGCTAGCCGCTGCGTCGCATCGCCCTTGTCGTTCTCCATCGGGTCGGCAGTCGTGGGTGATGCCAATCGCTCCATGCCACTATTTGGCTTGTTGCGTCATGTTCCGTAACAGCTACTGTTCAACGCGTCGAACTGTTCGATTAGTGCTGTCCGAAACTGCGCCCACGTCCCTTCGCCTTGGACTATTCTGTTGCTAATACACTATAGAGCTGGGCCTCGTAACAGTGCTGCTGCGAGCCGTATGCGCATTCCGTCTTGTGTCGGGGTCGTGCATCCAACGCCTTCGAAATCAAATTAGAGTTTAGCTACAAATCGACGAACGTCGCTCCCTTTGACTGTAGGATCGAAAGCCTCTGGTTGCCTCGGCTTCGCTGCTTTGAGGTTAACCGTAGCTGCTGCCGTTGTCGCAGATAAAATTGTCGGTGTCGTTGCCATCGCTGCTGCTGCTGCTACGGCTAGCGATTGGTTCGCAAGGAGTTTTTCGAGTCGTCGGAGCGCCGTACGTATCTGCTTATGCTCGGCACGTAACTCGTCGATTTTTCGTACGAAATGATATTTATTTCCCTCCATTTGGCGATTTAAAGGAAGATGCGCGACGCAAATAATTGAACTCTAGATGCTGGTCGACTTACTGCGAGTCGAATCGACTGTAGAATCGACGAGCGCAAATTCTGTAGGTCGCGTGAATCTCCCTTAGTCGAAATTCACGTTCGATCTCGGCCGTTGAAGAAAAACTCGATCCGACGCTCCAAATTCCAACCTTTTCGCCAATAAATCAGAGGGATGTTCGAAAACCGAATCGAGGGGGCTTAGAAAAATTGCGCGAAACTGGTTTTACATATCCGTATCGGCGTTTTCGTCGTCGCCCCCGCGGTTTTTAAAGGCCGGAACTAAGCGGTTGAAGTCCTCGCGAGTAAACCCGCTCTGATTACCAAGTGTGAGGATCTGGTTCAGGAAAGATAAATCTATTGAATGTTTCACCTGGGTACAAGGCGAGGTATATATAGGCTCGACACAAAGGCAGTAACCTATGTGTTACTAGAAGGTTCCGCGGGTCGCGAAGCGTCCCGAACGGGTCCTTCCCTAATTCGGTACAAGGCAATTCGGTGGCAACCGAAAAGCCTAGAATTCGGTGCACTCAACCTAGTTCGGTGCCCATAACTATAATAATATAGTAAAAGCAACGAACCTAGAAAATCTAGCAAAAGCAAGCAAAACAAAACAAAGCTAAGCTAGATAATGCATTGTGCAAACTAGAAACGAGGAATGAAACAGAGAAGAGGGGTTTCACTAGCAGGCAGTTGAGTACATATAGCAAACCCTAACAGGGCTGTACTCACTATAGAGTACCCCACTGCAGACTAGAGAAATATAACATTCTGACACACCCCCATAGTCAAAATGGGGTATAATCAGCACAGCAAGCAGTCACAAAATAGTTCACAAGCACAAGTAAAGCTAGAGGTAGTCACAGAGGGCAAGTGAGGAGGAGGAGGGACTGTGAGAGGAGAGGAGATGGGAGGCGACGGCGGAAGCTGCAGAAACACAGGAGCGGCTGGCTCAGTGGCTACCGAAGCAATGGCCCAGACTACAGGAGTAACTGGCTCCGCGGCTACGCCGAGCGGCTGGAGCAACTGACCCACGGGCGACTGGCGACTACCGGAGATTGTAGCCTCCGGACTACTGGCGCTGCTGGCGACACGACTGCTACCTCCGCTCAACCTCCCCCAACTGTCCCACCCCCCTTTCACACACCCCTTGCTGCACCCCTAGCTCCACTCCCACGACACCCCCCTAGCACCACTCCTTCGGCTCCCACACACCCACCCCCCTCAGCGGCAGCTGCAGCAGTGGGAGACGGAGGAGGAGGAGCAGGGGACGCCTCACACACCCGCCACCCCCATACCCACCACCCCCACACCCCAAACGCAGGCGGCGTGGGGCAGAAACGCGGGCAGCAGTTGGGGCGGCGTGCAAGCAGAAGCGGGGCAGCGCGCGGGCCCCCGGGGCGCCGCGACGGGCGACGGGAGGGGGCGATGCGCGGGCCCCCAGGGCGCCGCGACGGGCGACGGGAGGGAGGGCGACGCGCGGGCCCCCAGGGCGCCGCGACGGGCGACGGGATGGTGGGAGGGGCGCGCGCGGGTCCCCTAGGGCGCCGCGACGGGCGACGGGATGGCGGGGGGGGCGCGCGCGGGTCCCCCAAGGCGCCGCGACGGGCGACGGGATGGTGGGGGGGGGCGCGCGCGGGTCTCCCAGGGCGCTGCAACGGGCGACGGGATGGCGGGGGGGCGCGCGCGGGTCCCCTAGGGCGCCGCGACGGTTAGGGCACCGCCGCAAGCCTCGGGGCGCGCGACGGGCAGGGCACCGTCGCGCGCCACGGGGCGCGCGGCGGGCAGGGCAGGGCGTCGCGCGGCCAGAAGGGCGGCGCGACGGGTAGGGCAGAGCCGCGATGGGCAGAAAACCGCCGCGCGCCCCAAGCGCGCGACGGGAAGAAAAAACGCCGCACGCCACGAGCGCGCGGCAGGCAGAAAACGTCGCGCGCCCGGGGCGCACGACAGGCAGTACAGCAGCGGAAGCATCGGGTGGGCCCATCCACAGGATCGACCAGGGAGGGTCGACCTGCTCTGAAACCATGTGAAAACTAGAAACGAGGAATGAAACAGAGAAGAGGGGTTTCACTAGCAGGCAGTTGAGTACATATAGCAAACCCTAACAGGGCTGTACTCACTATAAAGTACCCCACTGCAGACTAGAGAAATATAACATTCTGACATGCATAATAAAGCATAATCATGCAAGTATAGCTTAGCAAAGTCGTCGTACTCTCACAAAGGTGGAGCTGAGAGCGAGTGACCTGTAGGCAGAGGAGTGGGCAGCAGGGCTAATTTTTGGATTGTAACTACCCTTATGATCAGTGACAGTGTGGTACAAGGTCAAAAACCTGACTATCAGTGTGACCCCTTATGAAAACCCTTTTACATCAGGGTTTAGGTTGGTTGTCAAAAGTTTACCCTGTCGCATCAGTGTTCTTAAATGACAAACCCTGGTGAATAGTGTTTAACGTTGCACTCAATTCAAACTTTAGTCATCCTCATCATCAGACATGCCACATGGGTGTTCATCGTGGTCACTTTCTTCTTCTGGCTCTGGGGCTTTCTATTTCCCCTTCCGGTCCACAGGAGTCGCATGCGCAACAGATTTCGCCGTCCTTCGGGGTTTCTGCTTGCGCCAGATGTCCACCACGTCTGGCCAGACGTATGGGTACTTGAGCATGTGCAGCGTCATGAGCAGGGCTAATTTTTGGGTTTTAACTACCCTTATGATCAGTGTGGTACAAGGTCAAAAACCTGATTATCAGTGTGACCCCTTATGAAAACCCTTTTACCTCAGGGTTTAGGTCGGTCTTTAAAAAATTTACCCTGTCGCATCAGTGTTCTTAAATGACAAACCCTGGTGAATAGTTTTTAACGTTGCACTCAATTCAAATCTTAGTCATCATCATCAGACATGCCTCATGGGTGTTCATCGTGGTCACTTTCTTCTTCTGGCTCTGGGGCTTTCTGTTTCCCCTTCCGGTCCACAGGAGTCGCATGCGCAACAGATTTCGCCGGCCTTCGGGTTTTCTGCTTGCGCCAGATTTCCACCACGTCTGGCCAGACGTATGGGTACTTGAGCATGTGCAGCGTCATGAGGTTGCCAAGGCGTGCATCGCACAGCGATGTGCGCATCCAGCTCTTGATGATGTCCTGGCGACTGAACCCTCTCTCACACTCTCCTGTGCTCAATGGCAGCACAGCGAGGGCCTGCCAGAGTTTCATCAGGTTCGGATAGCTGCGTCGCCAATCGCGGCTCTTCAACATGCTTTGAAGACCCTGGTGGAAATCTTCCCCCGCGTGATGACGTGACAGGATGTGACAGAAGCTCCTCAGCTCCTTCTTCGCCGCCTTGAAATCGAATCCTGATGTGGATGGGGTTTGGGGCGGTGGAATTAAAGGGGATTGGTTGTCTGGTACTGTGGTACTGTCACATGCATTATGCGAGCCGAATCAAACGCACGTAAGAAATATATCCTCACCTGAGAGCATGCCGCCAAACAGCTCATCATTTGCCGCCAGCCACTCGAGGGTCTTCAACTCGCACTGGACCTCCCTGGATGGCCACGATTCAACCTGAAACAGCTTCGCGCCGCCCAACTGCTCCAAGTCCCACATGCGGTACTTCATTCTTGCGACGATCTCCTTCGCGAAACCCGTGCACAGCTTCTCACAGTCCCCAAGCGTGCCCCCGAACTTGTGCTTCTTGATGAGTCTCTCGCTCGGCTCGAACTTGTGTGTTGTCTGCCGCCCATCCGCGTCAACCCCTTCAACCACCACCGTCCGATTTTCGCCTCTGTGTTCTTTGATGAACTTGGACAAAAGCTTGCTGTTCTCGCCGCCAAATGTCTCGCCGTACTGGATGTAACGGTGCGTGATGATGGTGATCGTGTGGTCGACTTCTTTCGCGACCTGTGTGATGTCCACCTGTACAACACCGGGCACGTCAAACATGTAAGAAAATACATAAAAATTTAATAGCAATCTTTTACACACTAAAGGACACACTTGCCTTGCGGTGCTGGAAGAACCGGTTGAGTGCGTTCAGTTCTGCAAGAATATCTGCGAGGAAGTACAAACAGAAGTGAAATTTAAACGTTTGTACTGTTGCAGCTATCTTGTGCCGGTACTCCACAATCATGACGATCGCCGCCCCGAAAACTCTGCACAGCCTCGCTATAGCGTCTCCCCGCGACAGCCATCTGACGTTGAACAGTCCTTGGTGTTTGAGGTTGGTTCGGTGTATCTCTTGTTGCAGCTCCTTGAACCTCTTGTACCAAAAGTTGGAGCGGCAGATGATCTCTCCCACAGCACGCACAGCAGCATCGATCATGTTAAGGTCTGGGAATGCCTTCGCTGCATCCTTGACCACGAGCGCCTCACTGCAAAAGATCAAGAAGGTTGATTAGAATCTCCAGAGTATTTGTTAAACAGCATCTACAGCGTGTAATAGCAAATACAACAAAGCAACTCTTACCGATGCGCTACGCAGTGACATCCGACGAGATGCGGCACGCGCTCTCCCAAGCGGCATACGAGTCCACTCTTATCCCTCGTCATCACAAAAGCACCGTCGGTGCCGATGCCGGCCACCCGCTTGATGTCCACACCGATCGAGTCCAGGTGGCTAGTGAGCACGGTGAAAATCGACGACGCATCGCACTTATGCACCGTCAGCAGCGCCAGAAACTCCGTGACGGATACGCCGTTCTTGAGGAACGTGGCAAACACAATCAAGTGTTTGCCACGCGTGCGATCGGTGCTCTCGTCACAGGTAAAACCCACAAATGGTGACGCAAGAAGATGCTGCAGCTGCTGAGTTCGCTGGTACTTTGCCATCGCCGACGCCATCTCGTTGAACCCGTACTTGCCACAAGCCGTGCGTAAGGTAAATGATTAGACGGATGCGCAGATACAAAGTTGGAAACCAAGCAATCAAAACACAGCAACAAACGTTGGCTTACTGGGCTGAAGCGGGATGTCTTCGACTCCCTCTTCCGCGAGGAACCCTACGAGCTTCGGGAACATCGCGATCGGGGAGTCATGGTCGCAGATGAACTCCACGCCGCGCATGAGACGAGTGAGCCGCGCGCCCTCCTTGTCGGTGTTGGCGAAATCGTCGATTCTCTTCTGCTTCTCGATCTCCGCCATGAGCGTCCGCTGCCTTTTCATGGCTTCGTAGTGGCGGCCGCTCAGCTCGTGACATCGCATCGATCCGAGCTGCAGGACGTGTCCCCCCGTTCTGTTGCATCCGAATTTCATGTCGTCCTTGCCGTGCTCCACGCATATACTGCATCGCAGTATGGGCAGGCCCTCCTCGTTCTTGTCAAGCAGCAGCCAGTCAAACTTCGGCAGCCACTGCGTGATCTATAGTTGCTGCGCCTTCAGAAACTTCTCCTCTGCCTTCTCGGCTTTGGTGAGTTCATGAGACACACGCTTGGGAGCTTCGACGGGAGCGGGAGGCGGAGCCGGTATCGCAGGGGGGGTGCCGAATGGGAGAACGGCTTGCGCGTAGCGACGCCTCTTCTTCGAGGCAGCAGACGATGACTCGCCAACCTCTGTGACGCCGACAGAGGCGGGAGCAGTGTCCGGCGCGCCGACATGTGAACCAGAAGGAATAGCAGGAGGCTGCTTTTCATTGCTGCAGGATGACGGGCCTGCAGTGCAGACAGGCGGAGGGTTCGCATGCAGCCCTCGCAGGAAATCTAAGCCTGTCCGCGCGGGAGCATCGTTAGGTGGCTCGTCAGCATCTTCATCATCAACGTCCTCAGTAGGAGCCATGGCTGCTCGTGTGTATCAGTAGAAACGCCTACCTCTGATGGTAAGCCCAAGTGAGAGTGAGGTCTCTCTCTACCAAAGGTAAGAACTCAACTGTGCTCGTGCCCCCAGTCCCCAGCGCATGTGTTTCCTAACGTGCACGCAAACGAACTGCAGAGCCACCCACAGTCGTGCAAGGAACGCGGTGCCCAGTGGGCTAGTGGGCGCCGACATTCTGCTGCACTCACCCAAGTTTCCAGCTAACCCGGTCGTGTTGTCATGACAGACAAACAAATTGGGCTGAGTCGGTGGCGCTGCCTACAAAGAAACTGTAAGTCTGGCCAATGGTGGCCCACTTTGAGCCAGCACATGCGTTGTCAAGGCCGAAATTACGGTTTCGCCAGTTGGCAATCGGAATTTGGGAATCCCGGGTTTCTGGAAAGGGGGGGTGGGGGAACTGGGGGGACGGGGGGAGTATGGAACTCGCTTCAGGGTAAAACTCGTTATGGAATACGGGAACCTTTAGACATCAGTGTGCCTTAAATGTAAACCCTGACACATCAGGGAAATCTTGACTCTTAAAAAAATTACCCTGGACCATCAGTGTGACTCCCAAAAACCACCCTGATTATCAGGGTATCAGGGTGATTTACACTGATAAAATTAGCCCTGGTGGGCAGTGTCGAGGAGAACTGGAAGCCGAAGCGCTGAAGGACCTGCTGCACCATGTGTGACTGAGTCAGGGTGATGGTGCGTCGTGCTCTGTCCCGGGTGATATGCAAGCCAAGATAGTTCCGCAGCTCATCCAGGTCAGTGCAGGTGTGTCTCTTCTGCAGCTCCGCCTTTACTAGGGCCAGTGCTTCAGTGTCAGCAGTAGCAAAAACCAAGTCGTCGACGTACACGAGAACGTAGAACAGCGGCAGAGTAGTGTCGGTGCGTAGAAACAGCGACGGGTCAGCAAAGGAAGGAGCAAACCCAAGAGCCCCAAGTGTCGTCCTCAGTGTGTCGTGCCACTTGCGGGGCGCCTGGCGGAGACCGTAGACTGGCTGCCGGAGGCTCCACTGGGTACCCGCAGGAAACGACCCAGTGAAGCCAGGTGGGCGGCGCAGCCAGATCTCCTCGTGCAGCAAAGTCGACTAGCTCAGTGACTAGGGCAAACGCAGCAGTAGACTCAAAGGAAGGTTCAGTGACAACAGTGGCGAGGAGACGAGTGACAGTAGGACCAGCATCACGACTAAGGTCAGAGTCAGGGTCAGGAACGTCAGGAGGAGAGGACGTCGGAGGTGACGGCAGAGGAACACGCTGTGGAACGGAGGAAGAACGAAGTGCCATAACGTGAGTGCCTGGGACAGCAGGAGGACGAGGATGGGAGACACGACGAGCATGAACTGGTGTGGAAGCACGAGTCTTAGGCTCACGACGCTCAGTCAGGGACCCAGTCACCTCAGTGTGAGGAGCAGGAGCAGGAAGTGGGGAGCCAGGCAGTAGCTATGGCTGGAACTGATCTGTCGGTGGACACGGGAGAGGTGGAGTGAGGCAAGTGGAAGACGAGAGACTAAGAACCTGGCGAAGGGCCGAGCCAGGCGGTGGTATGGACGAATGTGGCTGCGGGTAGAAAAACGGTCGGCTCGGTGCAGCACCCGTACCACCAGCAGCTCCAGCATCTCCAGCACCAGTAGCTCCAGCGCCTCCAGCACCTCCAGCACCAGCAGCTCCTCCAGCAGTACCTCCAGCACCTCTAACACCAGCAGCTCCAGCACCTGCAGCACCTCCAGCAGTACCTCTAGCACCAGCAGCTCCAGTACCTCCAGTACCTCCAGCTCCAGGACCTCCAGCACCAGCAGCACCAGCAGCACCACCAGCTCCGGCAGCTCCAGCACCTCCAGGACGAGCACCTCAAGAACCAGCAGCTCCAGCACCTCCAGGACCTCGAGTACCTCCAGCTCCAGCGCCTCCGGCACCAGTAGTACCTCCAGCACCTCCAGCACCAGCAGCTCCAACACCTCCAGCACCTCCAGCAGTACCTCCAGCACCAGCAGCTCTAGTACCTCCGGCACCAGCAGCACCTCCAGCACCTCCAGCACCAGCAGCACCACCATCTCCGGCAGCTCCAGCACCTCTAGTACGAGCACATCCAGGACCAGCAGCTCCAGCACCTCCAGGACCTCCAGTACCTCCAGCTCCAGCGCCTCCGGCACTAGTAGTACCTCCAATACCTCCAGCACCAGCAGCTCCAGCACCTCCAGCACCTCCAGCAGTACCTCCAGCACCAGCAGCTCCAGCGTCTAGGAAACTCCAAGCTCCAACACCAGAGCGGCCTCGACTAACGACCCACTCACGAAGCTGCTGCGGTGAGGGCGTCTCGAGTCGACTAGGCGGCTGCTGCTGTCCAACGCCAGGACCTGAAGTAGGAGCAACCACGGCCCCACCACCACTAGGACTCGCAGCACCCCCAGAGTCAGCACCCCCAGAGTCAGCACCCCCAGAACCCTCACCCTCAGTCTCAGCACCCCCAGGACCAGCAACCCCAGGACCAGCACCCCCAGTCTCAGCACCTCCAGAACCCTCACCCTCAGTGTCACCACCCCGAGCAGCACCAGTGTCCACAGCTACATGCTGCAAAGGCGGCGAAGATGGTCGAGGCGGAAAACCAGGTGGGGTCTTTAAGCGTGGAGAGCGGCGAGTTGCCGCCGTGTCGTCAGCAGCTGGGTCACCCCCCTCAGCGGGGCCAGAGGAGTCAGAAGAGATCTCCAGAGGCTCAACCAAGGGGGGTGGGTCTACCTGAGACACACCTGAGGGAGCAGGACCCTGTGGAGGGAGGGGGTCTACCGGGGGGGGGAATGGAACCAGGAAAAGGGGCGCCAGGGGGACCGGGTGGGACGCGTGCGGGTGGAGCCTGTAAAAACAGACCGACTCGTCAAAGGTGACGTCATGGGAGGACAGGACTCGACGCGTGCGAGGGTAGTAAAACTGCCACGGCGGGGCGTCTGTGGGGAAGCCAAGAAAGACGCAGCGGAGAGTGCGAGGAGAGAGCTTGCTCGCGGTGGTATCGCGGACAAGGGAGAGCGCGCCCCAGACCCGAAACGCCGACGCATCGCGAACCTTTCCCGTCCAACGTAGTGTGGGCGAGGACTCTGGCAAAGAGACACGGGGCCAGAGGTTGAGCTGATGCGCAGCGTATCGGACCGCATGGATCATGGAGGTACAAGCAACCTCCATGATCAAGCCAATGCGACGCTCAGCAATCCCATTCTGCTGCAGTGAGGCCGGAAGCGTGAAGGACTGGATAATGCCCTCGGCAAGACAGAACTCCGCAAGGAGGCCGGAAGAGAACTCACCGCCCCTGTCAGATTGCAGACGCAGGACTGGAAAGTCCTGCCGAAACCGCTCGCGCAGCTGGAGACGAGTAGCGCTGATACAGGGGATCAAAACACCACTGACGTCCGCCTTGCTCCGCAAGGGGAAGACCGTGGTGTAGCGCATGTAGTCGTCAACGACCAGCAAGAAGTAGCGCTCCTGGTCCGTCCCACTGACGGAGGCCGGGCCCCATACGTCCATGTGGAGAGCATGAAGGGGAGCAGAGGTCGGAGGAAACGAGGAGCAGTGAGGAGCGGCACGCTGCCGCCCCTCGATGCAGGGAAGGCACGGCGGGGCAGGCGAGTGCGGGAGGGGGAGCAGGGACCTGGGAAGCCAGAGACAAGGAGATGGGAGTGCATGCTGTGGAGACGCGGCAGAGAGGGGTGACCGAGTCGGTGGTGCCAGAGAAGAGTCTGGTGGGAGAGTACCCGACACGAGCACGACGCAGCAAACTGACCAGACGCAGACCCCTGACTCGACACAGCCGCCTGACCTGACGCAGCCACCTGTGCAGACGCAGTAGTCAGGGTGTACAGACTGGTCCCAGGCTGCCGAGTGAACATAGCAAGGTGACTTCCAGTCCGGGAGCACGTACAAATCGCCACACGCTGCCCTCCAGGGATAAAGGTATCAACCCAATCATCTTGAAGGACTGTGTTGCTCACCAAGTTAGTCGAGAACGAGTGGAGGTGGAGGCCTAAAAGAGAGCCGGAGGGGACTGCTGGACACGGGAGGACAATGGAGGCTCGTGCAATGATGGGGCCCCCAGAGGGGTCAGCCAGTGAGACTAGAACCGGTGCAGCTAGTGGTGTGACAGTGGTGCAATCACGAAAGAAGCAACGAGACGCGCCAGCGTCACGTGTGAAAGTGTGCAGGGCCTCAGCTAATTCAGCACAATCATTAGTGGCGAACTCACTAGCGGCAGCGGACTAACTAGCACCTAGAGCAGCAGCACTGACACTACCAGAGACGCGTCTCTGACACTGATGCCGCTGCTGTCCAGTACCTCTAGTATACAGGTAATCCCAAGCTCCAGGACCAGAGCGGCCTCGCCGAATAACCCACTCGCGAAGCTGCTGCGGCGATAGAGTCTCCGGCTGACGCTGCTGCTGCTGTCCTCCCCCAGACGCTGCTACGACCGTGATAGTGGCCATGACAGGCAGAGGCAGTCACGAGCAGCGGCGCAAGGGCGTCAGTTGCAGGTGAAGTAGCTGCAGCTGTAGCAGTAGCCGCAGTCGCTATGGTTGCAACAGCAGGAGCGACTGTTGGAGTGGCTGAGGAGGCCAGTAGGTCGTGCGGGTTGCAGGGCAGGGCAGCGCGCGAGCAGCAGGGCAGGGCGACGCGCGGGCTGCAGAGCAGGGCGACGCGCGGGCTGCAGAGCAGGGCGGCACGCAAGCCGCAGGGCAGGGCGACGCGCGGGCTGCAGGGCAGAGCGGCGCGCGAGCTGCAAGGCAGGGCGGCGCGCGGGCTGCAGGGCAGGTCGATGCGCGGGCTGCAGGGCAGGGCAGCGCGCAGGTTGCAGGGCAGGGCAGCGCGCGTGCGGGCAGGGCGCACGTAGGCGGCGCGCGTGCGGGCAGGGCGCACGCAGGCAGCGCGCGTGCGGGCAGGGCACGCGTAGGCAGCGCGCGTGCGGGCAGAGCAGCGCGCAGGGCAGCGCGCGGTGAGCAAGGCAGCGCACTGCGAGCAGGGCAGCGCGCGTCGAGCAAGGCAGCGCGCGACGAGCAGGGCAGCGCGCGGCGAGTTTAGGGCAGCGCGCAGCGAGTTTAGGGTTGCGCACGGCGAGCAGGGCAGCGCGCGAAGAGCAGGGCAGCACGCGTCGTGCAAGGCAGCGCACGACGAGCAGGGCAGCGTGCGGCGAGCAGGGCAGCGCGCGACGAGTTGGGCAGCACGCGGCGAGCAGGGCAGAGCGCGGGGTGCAGGGTAGGGCAGCGCGCGGCGAGTAGGGCGGCGCGGGCAGCGGCGCAGCACGCACGGCAGCAGGGCAGCGCGTGGCGGGACAGCGCGGGGCAGGGCAGTGCGATAGCGCTGGGCAGTTCGAAACTAGCGGTGGGTCCTAACGGATCGGTCCTACGGATGGACCTGCTCTGAATACCATGTCAGATGAGCACGTAGGAATGATTGACTAAGGAGCAAGCATGAGTAAAAGTACTAGGATGCAACCCTAAAGTGTTGTACTCCTTGGAATATGCCCCACTACAGCCTAGAGATAACTGATGCAATTTGACACTCTGCTCACGCACGAAGCAGCAGTAAAAATTGCGACAGATACAAACTGTATCGTAACGAGTTATCGAAGTCGGATTCGATCACGAACTCCTTTTTATAGACCAAGTAACTTACCTAACGTAGGCGCGACTCGGGATTTACTGTATAATGTCGACCTTCGGCAGTCGAACTGTGTTCGTCCATGTGCTTGATGTGAAAAAAGAAGGAAAAGATTAAAAGGGAAAAAGGAAATTTATTGGGATAGTCGACTACAAGTCGTTTTTTTTTTTTTTTAAGTTTACAATACACTCCAAAATACACTCTAAGGATCTCAAACCGTCTGCTGGACCACGCCACCCGCGCTGTTGCGTCGGCTATTTTTCTCTTATCAGGCAAGGAGTCTGTCAGAACTAGCAGCAGAAACAAGAATGAAGAAAGGAGGGTTTGCACTAGCAGCAGTTGGCATACATATAGGAAACCCTAATTGGGTTATACTCGCTATAGAGTACCCCACTGCAGGCTAGACAATAATAACATTCTGACACACCCCCATAGCCAAAGTGGGGTGTAATCAGCACAATGAGCAGGCATAGCAGTATTTCACAATTATAAGCAAAGCTAGTGGTAGTCACAGCGGGCAAGTGAGGAGGAGGAGGGACTGTGAGAGGAGAGAAGATGGGAGACGACGGCTGAAGCTGCAGTCACACGGGCAACAGGAGCGGCTGGCACAGTGGCTACCGGGACAGCGCCCCGGACTACTGGAGTAACTGGCTCGGCGGCTACGAGGAGCGGCAGGAGCAACGGACCCACGGGCGACAGGCGCAGCAGGCTCTCTGGGCTACCAGGACAGCGCCCCGGACTACAGGTGCTGCGGACGACAAGACGGCAGCCTCCTCTCAGCCTCCCCAAACAGTCCCACCCCCTTGACACACACCCCCTGCTTCACCCCTAACTCCACTCCCTCGGCACCCCCCAGTTCCACTCCTTCGGCTCCCACACACCCACCCCCCTCAGCGGCAGATGCAGCAGCGGGAGACGGAGGAGGAGGAGGAGTAGGGGACGGCGCACACAACCGGCACCCCCACAACCGCCACCCCCACACTCCTCACCCCCAAACCCTAAAACGGGTGGCACGGGGTAGGAGCGTGGGGGACGGCGAGGGGGAGGGCGCGCGGCCCCCAGGGCGCCACCACGGGGCAGTGAGGGGCCGCGCGCGACTCCCCAGGGCGTCGCGACGTGACGACGCGAACGGGGGGGGGGGGGGACGCGCGGCCCCCGTGGCGCCACGACGGGCGACGGAAGGGGGGGGGGGGGGGGGACGCGCGGCCCCCGAGGCGCCTCGACGGGCGACGGGATGAGGGGGACGCGCGGCCCCCGCGACGCCACGACGGGCGACGGGAGAAGGCGCCACGACTGGCGACGGGATGGCGGGGGGGGGGGGGGGGGGGGGGGGGCGCGCGCGGATCCACGGGGTAGAAAACTGCCGCGCGCCTCGGGGCGCACGGCGGGCAGAAAACCGCCGCGCGCCCCGAGCGCACGGCGGGATGAAAAACGCCGCGCGCTCCGGGCGCGCGGCAGGAAGAAAGGGTCACGCGCCAGGGGCGCGCGACAGCAGTAGAGCAGGGAAGCATCGGGTGGGGCCCACCCACAGGATCGACCCAAGGGGATCGACCTGCTCTGAAACCATGTCAGAACCAGCAGCAGAAACAAGAATGAAGAAAGGAGGGTTTGCACTAGCAGCAGTTGGCATACATATAGGAAACCCTAATTGGGTTGTACTCGCTATAGAGTACCCCACTGTAGGCTAGACAATAATAACATTCTGACAGAGTCGACTATATGATGCTCGTTTGAGCCACTCCCGGTTGCGTTTTGAAGGGGGCGCTTAAGCTGTTTTGCATTTTTGCATAAGTTTCACCAATTCGCAGCTAGCAAAAAAGGATTCGCCAGGTGCTTATAAAATAATTGTAACTTATCCGTTGACATTTTGACTTCAGTCTCTTCAGTTTGACTTCGGTCTGTTCGTTACTATTGATTCAGAACTACTGCACCTTGCGCTACGTGCTTGTAACGTGGGTGCAACTGGCTGGGAAAAAAACACGGGTGCAGAGTTTCCATCCGGTGCAGGGCAAATTCGCGTGCAGGGGTTGAGCATCATGTTGTATGGCTGTGATTGCATAGCACAGTGTACAGTCATGTTTTCCCCAGTTGCGACGATAGCTCACTCCGCTCGACAAAGCACGGCGGAGCCCTCACTGACTCACGACCCCATGCGCTCTGGCATGAAGCACAGGACTTGAAAGAGAGAGAAAGAACGAAATGATGCAGGAAGCATTCAGAATGCAAAATTACGCGTCGAGCTAATACTCTTGTGAAAGAAGACGGTTAGGTTGGAAGAGGGTGACAGATTAAGGTTTCAATATCAAGGCTTGTGTCACATACTTGCTGGCTTGATTTCGACATTCCCGGGCCGCTGGAATTATCTAGTTATCTGGTAGAGGTATCCTGGTCTTACTTTGATGCACTTCACACCTTATTTCGCAGTCTGAGAGCCTGACAGCCTGACAGCCTCTACGAGCGACTAATTACTATTTGTCAGAATGTTATAATTGTCTAGCCTGCAGTGGGGTACTCCATAGTGAGTACATCCCAATTACCTTTTGCTATATGTATCCAACTGCTTGCTAGTGAAACCACTCCTTTCTTCATTCTTGTTTCTGCTACTAGTTTTGACATGGTTTCAGAGCAGGTCGACCCCCTTGGGTCGATCCTGTGGGTGGGCCCCACCCGATGCTTCCGCTGCTCTACTGCTGTCGCGCGCCCCTGGCGCGTGACCCTTTCCTCCTGCCGCGCGCCCGGAGCGCGCGGCGTTTTTCATCCCGCCGTGCGCTCGGGGCGCGCGGCGGTTTTCTGCCCGCCGTGCGCCCCGAGGCGCGCGGCGGTTTTCTACCCCGTGGATCCGCGTGCGCCCCCCCCGCCATCCCGTCGCCAGTCGTGGCGCCCTCTCCCGTCGCCCGTCGTGGCGTCGCGGGGGCCGCGCGTCCCCCCCATCCCGTCGCCCGTCGAGGCGCCTCGGGGGCCGCGCGTCCCCCCCCTTCCGTCGCCCGTCGTGGCGCCACGGGGGCCGCGCGTCCCCCCCCCCGTTCGCGTCGCCACGTCGCGACGCCCTGGGGAGCCGCGCGCGGCCCCCGATTCCCCGTCGCGCCGCCCTAGGGAGCCGCGCGCAACCCCCCGCTGCCCCGTCGCGGCGCCCTGGGGAGCCGCGTGCGGCCCCTCGCTGCCCCGTGGTGGCGCCCTGGGGGCCGCGCGCCGTCCCCCTCGCCGTCCCCCGCGCTCCTACCCCGTGCCACCCGTTTTAGGGTTTGGGGGTGAGGAGTGTGGGGGTGGCGGTTGTGGGGGTGCCGGTTGTGTGCGCCGTCCCCTACTCCTCCTCCTCCTCCGTCTCCCGCTGCTGCAGCTTCCGCTCAGGGGGGTGGGTGTGTGGGGAGCCGAAGGAGTGGTGCTAGGGGGGTGACGGGGGAGTGGAGCTAGGGACGCAGCAGTGGGTGTTTGAAAGGGGTCTGCGACAGTTGGGGGAGGTTGCGCGGAGGTAGCCGTCGTGTCGCCAGCAGCGCCAGTAGTCCGGAGCCCTTGCTCTCGGTAGCCCAGCGAGCCTGCTGCGCCAGTCGCCCGTGGGTCCGTTGCTCCTGCCGCTCGTCGTAGCCGCGGAGTCTGTTACTCCAGTAGTCCGGGGCCCTTGCTCCGGTAGCCACTGTGCCAGCCGCTTCTGTTGCCCGTGTGTCTGCAGCTTCAGTCGTCGCCTCCAATCTTCTCTCCTCTCACAGTCCCTCCTCCTCCTCACTTGCCCTCTGTGATTGCCTCTAGCTTTGCTTGTAATTGTGAACTATTACTATGCTTACTTGTTGTGCTGATTACACCCCACTTTGGCTATGGGAGTGTGTCAGAATGTTATAATTGTCTAGCCTGTAGTGGGGTACTCCATAGTGAGTACAGCCCAATTAGGGTTTGCTATATGTATCCAACTGCTTGCTAGTGAAACCACTCCTTTCTTCATTCTTGTTTCTGCTACTAGTTCTGACACTATTAAGGACCGCGTAATACGCGCGCTTGTGCGCGTAGATTCTCCTTCACTCTTCGCAAGCTTTAGTTCGGTATCCGTCAGCGGTAAGATCCGTAACCCGGGTGGATCGATGGCGCCTTCCAAGGGGAGTGCCTTGGCGGTAGCGGCTGTGCTGCAGCTGCTGCTCCTACTAGCGGGTAACGCCGTGCCGTGCGCGTGTCAGGACACGAGCTTGCAGCAGTGCTTCTGGCCGCTCAACGACACGGAGAGTAAGCTCGCTATCGCGCGTGTCGGCTTTCCTTCACGCAATGTTGGCTTCGTTTCGCTCAATGTCTGCTTCTACTAGAAGCAGGAAAAGGGAAGTGCGAAAAGAAACTTAAAAGTTAAGAAACCGCAACTCTAGGGTTACTTGGAAAGCGCAAGAAAAAAGTCAAGGTTCAAAACAGTGGGTGCACGAGTGACTTGTTCTGCAACTACTGCGTCACTTTACGGGCAGTTTCGGGATACTTCAAAATTGGAAAACAGTATACGTATGCGGTTTCCAAAACCAACCCCAAAGTTGCTTGCCAAGTTACTCATCATGCTACGTGTAAGTGACGCTCGAACATCACCCGAAAGCTTCGGAAACGCAACAGAAGAGCCCCCACCCGTACTGCAACTCCCCGTGGCGAAACAGTTCAACTACCGCCACGACGTAAGCGAACACTTCCACAAGTGAACTGCATTTCACACCGTCTGATCTTTGTGCTTAAAACTCAATCCTGGCTCTACAACTGTCGCTAAACTACAACCTCGCACTATGCATTACCCCTTCGCGCGACGCAAATCGCCAATCCCGCCACCATCACACCCTCACATCTCATCCATTCATCTCTACCACTGCAATGCAGCCACGAAATGACACGTAGCCTCAACCGCAACCACACACAAAGCACCACTCCTCATGCCGAAACCGCAATCCCGTCACTATAAGTGTCGCCTCACTACAAACTCGTACGCTGAGTTACACACTCGCTATCCGCAAATCGCCATGGTCGCCAACACCGCCAACTCATATCTCATCCGCACATCTCTAGACCCAGCAGGCAGTACCCTTATGCCACGTTGCGGATACCGCAACCATACCCATAACACCTACATTGCATCATATAACCAATCGGCAGCCGACAACATACTCAGTTCAAATGCATGGCGACCGCCAATTCTTACCGCCATCGTGCCTCGACAACGCTGCAAGTGTCACACTCCCATGCTTTAGCGCGATGCGTAACTAAACCGCGACACCATTTCGCATACAACGCAACCACAGGCGCGAAAGCATTTGGACCGACCACATTTGCCCACGTCAACACAATCAGTAGAAGCACCAACCGACGCAGACCACTGACCACTAACAACCCGCCGCCGTCACCAATTCTAGCCATACCCTTGCCGACAACTGGCCCTAATCCGCGCAACGTTGCAAACCTATCACACAACTCCAAAAAATACCACTACACGTTGACGTCCGCTGGATTTTGGGTTTAGATATTTTCCAAACGTCTACGATTTCGTGTTCACACTCTAAAGTCCACCTACCACCGTATTTTCCGGCGAAAAACCCGCCGCAAATTGCGGCGCGCTCCGACAAACCACGCTATTACAGGGAATACTGTGTACGACACCCGCCGCCGCCATCCACGGATGCATATGTCAATTTCCGATCGTTAAATATGGGAAAGTGAATACTATGAAACCCAGCACAGAATATAGTACAAGAAACCGCATACTAAACCCTCCAGTTTCCGCATACCTATCCCACAATTCGTGACTCCATAACCACAACCAACCAACTAGAAAGCAAAACCCAAACAACAGCAAAGGACACACACACCCGAACTACCACACGACTTGCAGTAGAAGCATTATTGCAGGCGATTCTAGTCATCACCAAAGGACGCGGACAGCTCTTCGTCACAGCCGATATCTTCAGCATGGGATCCGCCTGCAGGCCTCATCCCTTCGAGACCACTAACCGAAGAAGCATACCGTGGCGCCCCGATATCCAGGCCTGACGCTCAGCATCCCATTCGGGATTGAAAACACCAATAGCCCTCTCAACAGCTCCTTTGGCGAGCACCTTGAGCCTATTGACGACGTGGCCGTTGCCACCAGCAGAGTTGGAAAGGCGGCCTTTGCGCTCCTCCCAATACATGACAGCATCCGTGACCTGCATCAACCATTAACCCACTTTAGCCAGCCCCACATGTGAAAAAAACCTACACGATATCCATGCCATCACACTCACCACGTGCTCGAGCCAGGCCAAGTGGTACACATTCAGCGTGAGAGGAACTCCTGGCTTCTTCGGCTTGAAGGCGGCCTTGGCGCACGCGACAAAGGCAGCAGATGCAAATGGCATGCCTTGGCGGTCGTTGCTCCAGTTTGAAAGGGCAAGAGTTTCTGCACACACCACAAAACATCGCGGGTTTAACACACTCGTAAAGACTATGACACATCGACGGCTACTACCAAGGAACAAGGACTCAACACGTACCTTCTCCCTCACCGGCCAGCCCTATGCGTCCCCGAATCTTCTCTGCGCTGCGCTCCTTCTCCAGTGCCCATGGGCTCGAAGCATCTCTCTCGTCTCGGAACAACCCGAGCTTGGGAAGCGCAATATCTCTAACTCGCGCTGCAGCACGGGTCTTCCACTCGCTCAACGTCTTGTTGAAATCAGCGCGACGTGACTTGTCTGCAGCCAGGGCCAGACATGCGTAACTGTAGGGCAGACGGTCCAAAACCGCACACACCCCGTCGGTTTTGTCGTCGCTACTCTGGTAAAACGTCATCGTTGCGAACGGCTTGCTCAGAAACAGGTAGACCCTCACTAGGTCGCATATGCGCTGCACACCACATGGAAAAATAGAAAAACCAATGCGATTTTATGTTCACTTCCGTCATCTGTATCCCAAATAACGATGCTGCACATTCAACAACCGCACGACCACAACCTGCACTAACCACAACACAAACGACCACAACCATTCACCTTGCACGCCTCACCTTCCACGCCTTGTCAGCAGGGAGCAGATCAAGTGCGCTCTGCAGCACAGGCGACCTCGATGACCTCATATGGTGCCGGCGCGAATCATCACTCTCGTCATCCTCGTCGCCTTCGGAAGCGTCACTGCGCGCCTCCACACGGCGACGTTTCGGGTTGGCACACCCGAGTCCAGGATCTCTCTGCTTCTCCGCTTTCCGACGATGTGACCCAACAGGACTCTTTGCCAAGGCTTTCAGCAATATTTCTTCCAGACGAGCCACGGTCTTAGCGTTGTCATCTTGCGCCCGCTTAAGACTATCAAACACGGCCCGCGACACGGTCACCTCCTTGGTAGGGTTTCGTGACCCCTCGGGGGATGCGCGCAAGGCGACCAGCGGGTCATCACCCTCCACGTCAAGGGGTTTATCGTTGCCCCTTTTTGTTGCATTCTGCGCTCTAGATAGAACATGTTCGACGGTCTTCGTTTTTGCCTGTCCCTCATCGCTCTCGCCCTTGCTCGCGGACTGCGCCGATTCGGATTCTTCAGCATCAGAATAGTCACGCTGTTGTGTCGCCTCCGTGGTCTTAAGCCCCTCAGTTTCCTCTGGCAAAATACCCCGGCATAAAACAAAAACCACAAAGGCTTGACTCACACCATCAACAACACACAATGGGGTGTGTGGTAATAAGCAACTAGCAAAAAAGACTGCACAGAAAAAAGGCATGTACAACCACTAACCGCATACCTTCTTCCACAGATGTTGGAATCTTCTTCAACCTCGGAAAGTTCAGCTTCTTCGGGATATTAGAACCCCGGGGACCCCTTGCACCACGACCCCTAGGAGCGGCCAGTTGATAAGACGCCCGCAAATACGCTGGCGCCTGCGTCGCCCTCCGGGATCTCCCGGCCGGCTCGGTGTTCTGGGAGGCGATGGATTTTTCCATCTTGGAGAGTGTAATGACAGGAGTGAATCAAGAGTTCTTGCTATGAGGTCTATTTCAACATCCACGTACAACCAGGGTCCAGCTTCTGGTATGCACAAAACCATAAGGGTATTCGGTAACCAATTCAACTGGTGGATTACCGCAATCCAAACGTCCAATCATAAGATGCTACATCAGCAGCAACGTGAACCGCCAAAACTATATCACAGCCGCGCGGTATGGCGCATGAAAACTTCACGCGTGTAGGAAGTGCAAAATCGCATACTACATGAAAAGAACAGTCACGAATACGTCAACACAATGCCATATTGTAACATATTTCTAAAAAACTCATGCACAACCGTGGGTTCACAACAGTTCTCCATAATATGGCTCAATCATACAAAACAATATTTGAACGAAACCCACAATCAACTGCAACCACTTTATCTGCAACTGCAACAATCTCCACATCCCTTATTAAACCACATATCCTAAGCCTTTCTCTACCACCCCTTCTCCGATCCATCTTCGTCACCATCCTCCTCACCAACGTATTCTGCATCACCCTCGTTCCCCTCATCTCCCTCTTTGCCCTCATCACCCACATCCTCATCCTCGTTGCCGCTGGCACCCACAGACTGCGCTTCGTTCTCCTTGAGGTCGGGTCCAGCATTACGTTCCGGCTCTGTTTGTCCAGTTCCAGCTCCATCACTACCCATCGTTTCAACATCCCCGTCACCAGCCTCCATGACGTTCGTTCTCCTCTTCTTTCCCCGTGTTTTAGATGACGGGGTCTTCCTCACACGTTTCTTTTTGGCATCGAGTTCCTGCACCACCTTCCCCCACTTCCTCCGCCGCCACCACATGCGCGCCCCCACGAGCTTCACAACCGCAGCCTTGTCGCACCCCTCTAGCAACGCCTTTTGTGCATCTGTTAGGGGGATGGTGTTATCCATCTCCTTACCGTGCCGCAGCACATAAGCAGCAGCGGCAAACGCCTAGCGGCCTCCTTGGGGGTTGTGTACGCTCCGAGTCGATGCTGCCGCCGTTTATCCCCTTCCCACGCCAATATCTTCGCCGCCCACTTCCAAGTGGACATCTCGATGGATATCCCGGTGTACATCGACGCCTCAACATCCTCGTCATCGACTCCCTCTCCTGCTCTCTCGTGTTGCTGCCACTTGGCTGGGTTGACCGGCCTCCGTGCCCTTCTGCACACTGGGGATGCCTTGAACGGACGAAGGCTGCTGTCTGGAAATCACCCAGTGCGGTATTGTACCGGGTTGCGGGAGTGTTCCCGCGGACGCTGGAATCTGCACACCGACCCCCATGAACTTTGCAGCAAGCGACACCCGCGTATCCGTACACTCGGCCTCCTCTGGACTCTCCAGACCGGGTTTAGCAAACCCAGAAGGGCGCTGAGGTGTGGTGGGCGCGTGTTTTGTGCGACTACTTTCTGGGATGCAAACACCGTCGGCGCCGCCGTCTTGTAGGAGTTGCACCGCTGCAGCTCGCACTTGCTCTGGTGTGTAGCCCATCAGATGCGACAGGAACGCAACTCCAGCTTCAAGCATTGCCATCTCGCGCTTCGACGAACGCTGTTCTGCCTGTAGCTGCTCCAACCTCGCGTGACAGTCAACGTGCTGAGGATGCGGAGCAGCACGGTCTTTCGTCACGGCTGGGCGCTCTTGCAAAGGGATGTCGATGTCGTTTGCTGCCAATCTTGGCAGAACGGTTCCGGCTACGTGCTCACAGATGTCCGCGCGCATTCCGCGCCTATACTTCAGAGAACTAACACCTTGAAACCAGAGCCCAGTGCACACGGTCTTGAAGCTCGTTTCCACGAGCTTCTTCAGGTAGTGGCACACAAAAATCCCAAAGTCGTGTGAGTTTGGCTGCTAAGGGCAGTGTTCCTCCTGCTCAAGTCACAAGGCATGAAACAACGACTTGCATCTGTTATTATAATGTTGCAGTAAACAAGTGTTGTCAATATGCAGGTCAAAACTCACCCCAAGCACGATGCACTTGGCTTCCTTGAGCACACTGTCCACATGAGTCAAATCCGCATGCGAATGTGTGTCTTGGGCCAGAACGGACACCACCCTGTGTAAAATAAATGTGTGAATTAGAGTGTGTTGATGAAAAAGGAGCCAGAGAATGTCATCGGTGCAACGTACAGTTTACACCCGCTGAAAATGGCCGCTGCGTCAGTTTGAGAGAGCGCGCTGTCGTATAGCACCATGACGAGGCTGTCCTCGTCCTCTGACGTCGCGGGTTTGAAGATCTTAGAGGGCTCACACACGATTACCAATGAGTAGTGATTACTGCAAGAAACACAAGATGGTATAGACAAAACGATGGTTGTTAACTGCGCAAATGACCATCGTTGAGGGGGGTTTGACACTCTGCGGGTGTGCACACACATCATGTGCTTACTTACTTCAGATACACTGGAATCGCTAGGTAATCGTGCTCCAAAAGGGGAAATCCTTCCCCAGAAGCCAAGGCCTTCTCCCACGACCTGGTATACGTGAACGCCTTTGCATCCAGCGCTGCCCATGTCTTCCCATCAGGCAGATTAGGCTGACAGATACTTAGCAATATGCGCCAAACGGCAAAACAGCAAGGACAGTAAGAACACAAGTCAGTACATAGAACAGAGACGATGAGAGATTAGGATAAACATTCGCGGTCGTCAACTCACGTGTTGTGGAAATCGATGAGTGCATCAGACACCCATTTCCCGACAGCGATAGTAAGCACATCCTCCAATTTTAGAACGCAACCGAGTCGGCGTTTGTTGTACAGCTCCAAATCCGGGAAATCAAGGGATGTTTTGCTCTGGCAGATGCGGGCAATCACGTCCGCATGCTCTGGCAACTCCTCCTTCATAAGAATCGGGGTCTCGATTTTTTTAAGACCCTTTACTGGCTTAGTCGCAGCGCGACTGCTACGGGTTCACGCACATCGTCCGCCGAGCTCGTCCTCGTTTACCGTTTTTTTTCGCCATCTGCTTTGCGAGCGCCATAGCGGCTGGGCCTACTTTAGATGCGTCGCGGACATTATTAAATTCGAGCTTGGCGAGTGATGGAACGCCTGGCAGCATTGACTAATGTCACAAAGTATGAAACGAGAATGACTAGAAACAGGACAGTACAGGGTTTGTATAGGCAAAACCTAACAGGACTGTACCCCATAAGGAGTGCCCCACTACAGCCTACAATATAGTTCTGACACACCCACATAGGCAAAGTGGGGGACAACAAGAGAACGAAGCAAGGTCAAGCTCAGGGTGGATCACAACGTCACCACGCAGTCCGAGCACAAGCAAATGGCCACAAGGCCTGTCCACATGCAGAGTTATATAAAGGAGAGCAAACAGTACAGTGATCACAACCTAGCAAGAGTAAGCATGCAGGTATATGTATATAGATTACAGTACAAGAAAAGTCAAGAGGTGAGCAAGTGAGGCCAGGTAGGCACAAGACCTAACAGAGTACAAAAACGCTGATGATCACAAGGCTGAAGTGCCTTGGTAAAGATATCAGCAGTGTTGGCCCGAGTGGCCACGTACGCAAGACGAAGCTGACCACGCTGCTGCATCTCTCGAGCAAGGAAGTAGCGCAGAGCAATGTGCTTCGTTCTGTGCTCCAGTCTGTGCTCCTGACACAAGGCAATCATGGCCTTGTTGTCGACGTACAGAATTGGAGGAGAACGAGGCGCCTCTCCCAAGTCGGTCAGCAGGTAGGTGAGCCAGCGTAACTCATGTGCAGCCATGGCCCCAGCTTAGATCTCAGCCTCACAACTGGAGCTGAGAACAGAAGATGAGCGGGTAGACCGCCACGAAACAGAGCCGGAACCAAGGCTGAAGGTGTAACCCTGTGACGACCGCTGCGTAGCCAAGTCGTCAACCCAAGAAGCGTCTGCGTGACCAGTGAGGACAACTCGAGCCCGTCCTCCAAGCACGAGCCCCATGCCCGACGTACTGCACAGGAAGCTCAACACCCTCTTAGCTGCATCCATGTGCTCTGGTCGGTGTCTCCCAGGAGCAACATAGCGTGCCAGGATGCTAAGAGGGTATGCCAGGTCAGGTCGAGTGCAGGTCATCAGGTACATGAGGCAGCCCACAAGCTCTGGGTACGGGCCACTCGGCTCTACGGACTCACCCAGGTCTGTGCACGTGTGTCTCTTCTGCAGCTCCGACTTCACGTGAGCCAGTCCAGCAGCGTCAGCAGTAGCAAAGACCAAGTCGTCGACGTACACGAGGATGTGGAACGGCGGCAGAGTAGTGTCGGTGCGGAGAAACAGCGACAGGTCAGCAGTGGAAGGAACGAACCCAAGAGCCGCAAGCGTAGTCCTCAGTGTGTCGTGCCACTCACGGGGCGCCTGGCGGAGACCGTAGACTGGCCGCCGGAGGCTCCACTGGGTACCGGGAGGAAACGACCTAGTGAATCCAGGTGGGCGGCGCAGCCAGATCTCCTCGTGCAGGGTGCCCTGTAGGAAGGCTGTGCTGAAGTCAAGAGAGTGAAGCTCGTAGTCACGCTGAGCGGCAACGTGCAGCAGCACCCGAAGAGTGGTCATCTTCGGGGTGGGAGAGAAGGTCTGAAAGTAGTCAACTCCCTGCCCCTGACTGAAGCCTCGAGCCACGTAACGCGCCTTGAAGACAGGCGGAGAACCCGGCGGCCGCTTCACCCTGAAAATCCACATGCCATCGACAATGTTCGCCCCAGGTGGGGGAACCTCGTCGACGTAGGTGCCTGTGGACTTCCAGGAAGCCATCTCTGCGTCCATGGCTGTCTGCCACTAAGAGGAGTAGGGACCCTCTATCGCCTCTGCGTAAGAGCGCGGGGTCGGGATGTCTGGTGCATCCGGGTCTCCCTCAGGGGCAAGCAGCATGGACACGAGATGAGGTAAAGCAGCAGCAAAACATTGAAACTCCTCCTGCCTGTCCTCAAAGACGTCCGTGCTAAGAGCACACTCACCTCCGACAGACGGAGGACAGACAGACTCTGACTCAGCAACAAGGCTAGCAGCGTAGTCTAGACGACAGTGAGCAGCAAAGTCGACAAGCTCAGCAACTAAGGCAGACGCAACAGTGGACTCAAAGGAAGGGTCAGTGACAACAGTGGCTAGGAGATGCGTGACAGTAGGACTAGCAGCACAAAGGGAGTCAGACTCCGGGTCACCAAGTGCAGGAAGAGAGGACGCAGGAGGAGACGGCAGAGGGACACGCTGCGGATCAGTGGAAGGACGCAGAGCCATCTGGTGCGTGCCAGGGACAGGAGAAGGACGCTGACGCGAACCACGACGACTAGTGCGAGCAGCACGAACAGGCGACGCATGACGAGACTCAGGCTCACGACGCTCCGTAAGACCTCCGGTCGGACCAGTGTAAGGAGAAGGACCAAGCAGTGGGGAGGCGGGCTGTAACTGTGACTGCGACTGGACAGGTGGTGGACACTCAAAGGAAGGAGCAGGACCAATAGAAGGCGGGAGACCAAGAACCTGCTCAAGGAGCGGAACGAAGTACGGCCGCGGCCGCGCAGCGGCTCCTGAACCAGCAGGGACAGCACCAGCACCCCCAGCGTCAGCTCAAACTCCAGCAGCACCACCAGCTCCAGCAGTACCTCCAGCAGTTCCAGCACCTCCAGGAGCACCGGCTCCAGCAGCACTGCCAGCAGCTCCAGTAGCTCCAGCTCCAGCACCTCCAGCAGCACCCGCTCCAGCAGCACTGCCTGCTCCATCACCTCCAGAAGCTCCAGCTCCAGCAGCACCACCTGGCCCAGCAGCTCCAGTACCTCCAGTACGAGCACCTCCCGGACCAGTGGCTCCAGCACCTCCAGCAGCTCCAGTGAGAGCAGGACCTCCAGTGCCAGCAGCACGGCTCCAGCGCCGAGCAAACCATTCGCGCAGCTGCTGTGGAGAGAGTGGCTCCCGCCGCGACGAAGCACCCGAAGGACCTCCAGGCTCAGCACCTCCAGACTCCACACGCGCAGGCTCAGCACCCGCAGGCTCAGCACCCCCAGGCTCAGCACTCCCAGACTCAGCACCCCCAGGCTCAGCACCCCCTGGCTCAGCACCCCCAGGCTCAGCACCCCCAGGCTCAGCACCCCCAGGCTCAGCACCCCCAGGCTCCGCACGCTCAGGCTCAGCACACCCAGGCGCCGCACGCTCAGGCTCAGCACCCCTAGCAGTACCAGAGTCAACAGCTACCTCGACAGGCTCGACTGCGTCTACCTGGGACACACCTGAGGGGGCAGGACCCTGAGGGGGAAGGGGGTCTACCTGGGGAGGACCTGTCGCTAGGAAGAGCGGCGGGGGGGGGGAGGGGGGCAGTGCGGTAGGGGAAGAGACGGTAGTAAGGAACCGACTCGTCAAACGTGACGTCCTGAGAGGACAGAACACGGCGCGAGGTGGGGTGGTAAAACTGCCAACCAGGCGCGTCAGGGGGGAAGCCAAGGAAGACGCAGGGAACAGCATGGGAGGACAGCTTGTCCGCAGACAAGTCGCGGACGAAAGCTCGAGATCCCCAGACACGGAACGCAGACGCATCGCCAACCTTCCCCGTCCACTGCAGAGTAGGTGTGGTCTCTGGCATGGAGACCCGGGGATGGAGGTTGAGCTGATGCGCAGCGTACTGAACCGCGAACGGCCACAGAAAACAGGGAGCAGCCGCATGGATCATGGACGTACGAGCGACGTCCATGACCATGCCAATGCGGCGCTCAGCAATCCCATTTTGCTGCGGAGATGCCAGAAGCGTGAACGTCTGGCGGATGCCCTCCGCACGACAGAAGGCTCGCAGAAGGTCGGAGGAAAACTCTCCACCTCTGTCGGAGTGCAGACGCAGAACAGGAAGGTCCGAGCCGAAAGTCTCGCTGAGCTGACGACGGGCACCGCGGATCCAGTCGATCAACACCTCAGTGACCTCACCCTTGCGACGCAAGGGGAAGACTGTGGTGTAACACGATTAGTCGTCAACAACCAGCAGAAAGTAGCGCTTGAGACCCTGTCCACGGACGCGGGCTGGGCCCCACACGTCCATGTGAAGAGTCTGCAGGGGAGCCTCTGTCGGAGGGAACTCGGAGGAGTGAGGAGCGGCGCGCTGCCGCCCCTCGACGCAAGGAACGCAGGTAGGGGCAGGCCCCGGGGAAGACCAGTGACAAGGACACGGGAGGCCATGCCTCGGAGACGAGGCAGGGAGGGGTGACCAAGACGGTGGTGCTAGAGGAGAGTCTGGTGAGACAGGAGGCGACACGAGCAGGGGGCAGACTGAGGACCAGACCGGGACGCTGCAGTAAACACCTGACCCGACGCGGCTACCTGACTAGACTCAGCAACCGGAGGAGACACGGTAGTCAGGGTGTACAGGCTCGACCCAGGCTGACGGGTGAACGTGGCCAGGTGCCGGCCCGTCCGAGTACACGAACAGTGGGTCACCCGCTGACCTCCAGGAGTGAACTGGTCAACCCACGCGTCCTGAAGGTCAGCTCCACTCACCAAGTTCGTGGAGAACGAGGGGAGGTGGAAGCCACATAGAGAGCCAGACGGGACCGCCGGACACGGCAGAACGGTGGAGGAGTGTGCAAGGACCGGACCCCCAGAGAGGTCAGTCAGAGAGACTGCCACTGGCCGACTGAGCGGCGAGAGTGTGGTGCAGTCGCGAAAGAAGGAGCGGGAAGCACCCGAGTCAAGGGTGAAAGTGTGCAAGACCTGAGCCGACGCGGTACCTGAGAGAGCAGACTCACCAGCACCTGGAGCAGCAGACTCACTAGCACCTAGAGCAGCAGCCTCAATGTCCGGGTCGGGCGGAACACACAGGTAACAGTCACCCTCAGCACTTATAGTCACATCATACATAGCAGCAAGGATAGCATCATAATCAAGATAAAAGATAGCAACTCCCGACCTAAGCAGATCACCCCAGCGAGGGAGCTCGGTGGCGTCAGCAAACTGTGCACGCCAGGCATCAGTCAGGCGGCCGAAACAACGGTGCGTGGCGTGCGGCCCTCCGCACGTCTCCCCACTGCGCTCGCCGGTGCGGAGAACATAAGCGCAGGGACCAGCACCCCCAGACCTCCCACACCCAGCGTACCACTCACGAAGCTGCTGGGGCGACAGGGTCTCACGAGAACGCTGCTGCTGCTGGCGCTGGCCACCACCAAAGCCTCCCCGCTGCACAGCGCCACCCCGACCAGCACCACCGCCGCCGCCACCCCCACTGCCGCTGCCGCCGCCGCCTCCCCCACTGCCGCCTCCGCCGCCACCTCCTCCTCCACCACCGCCACCGAAGCCCCCACTCCCTCCACCACCCCCACCTCCACCCCCACCCCCTCCGCCGCCTCCACCGCCACCACCGCCGCCCCCGCCGTCTCCTCCAGCACCCTTGCCCCCCTTGCTCCTGCTGCTGCGGCGCCTCCCACTAGGAGCAGACGCAGCGCCGACCGACTCAGTGCCAACGAGGTCGACAGCAGCAGCAGAGGCAACAGAGGGCAAAAGGGGGACGGGGGAGCACCCCTCAAAGAAAGTAGCACGAGGGTCACCACGAGAGGCTCCGACAGCGACTATACTCTTCTTAGCTGCTCGAGGAGGTCAACGGTGAGTGTGGTGGGGCAAAGGGAGAGGAAGTGGTCCCTGACCGAGCGAAAGGAGTCAGGGAGCCGGGTGACGAGGTAGTAGAGGGTGATGTACATCGGGGGGGGGGGGGGGGGGGGGGTTCTTGGCGCAGAACTCGGGAGGAAGCGCGGCGCGGTAGCGGGTGTCACTAGTGCGGAGGTGCGTAATGAGGTCAGTGACTGTGGCAAAGGCGGCTAGGTCAGGGAACGGGTACGGCAGCATGAGGCGGCTAAGGGCAGCAGTGGCAGGGGAGGAGTAGCGCGCAACAACAACGTCGTACAGAGTCTGAGCAGTCTTGTACTGGCTAAAGTGCGCGCGCTCAGCAGACGGCAGGTGACTACGGACAGCTAGACGGGCAGCAGCATCGCGCGTGGTCCACTGCGAGCGAACTGCACTATCAGCATCGGCAGCAGGTGCAACAGAGACGTCGGACGTGTGATCGAACAGTGAGACTCCGTCCCTAGAGTCACACTGCAGGAAAAGCTGCAGATCATCGACCCAGACTTCGAAATCGACTGCTCGACCCTCAGCATCGAAGGTAAGGACATTAGGGCTAGCCATGACAGCAGGAGCAGCAGCAGTAGCCTAGCAGCAGCAGCAGCAGTATCAGCGCGACTCGGCAGGGCGGCGGGGCTCGGCAAGGCGGCGCTGCTCGACAGGGCGGCGTGGGTGCGGCGGTGCGCTTACCAGGGGCCAGAGGGGAGGGTAGAGGCCGCGACTGGTGGGGCAGGGCCGTGGCGCGTCGGCAGGGCAGGGGCCGCGACAAGGAGGGCCGCGACGAGGCGGCAGGGCAGGGCTGCGACTCGGCTGCAAGGTTAGGGCCGCGTCAGGGCGGCAGGGCAGGGCCGCGACGGCGGGGCCTCAGCGGCGACGACGGCGGCGGTCGCACCGGCGGCTGCAGGCTCGACGGCGGCAGCAGGGCCGCTACGGCGGCAGCAGGGGCAACGGCTGCTGCAGGTCAGGGGCCGCGACGTGGGGCGGCAGGTCAGGGGCCGCGACGGCGGCTGCAGTTCAGGGGCCGCGACGTAGGGCGGCAGGGCAGGGCCGCGGCGGCCGGCAAAGCAGGGTCGCGACGGGCGGCAGGGTAGGCAGGGCCGCGACGACGGGGCGGGCAGGCCGCAAGGGCGGCGACGGCAGGGCGGGCCGCTAAGGGCGGTGACGGCAGGGCGGGCCACTAAGGGCGGCGATTGCAGGGCGGGCCGCTAAGGGCGGCGACTAGAGGGCGGGCCGCTAACGGCGGTGAGATCGGGCCTCGACGGGCCGTAGGGAAAGGGCGTGACGGGCCGCAAAGGGCAGCGCCGCTAAGGGTGGCACTAGGGCGAGGCAGGCGCGACGCGCGTCTCGAGTAGGGCAGTAAAAAAAAAACTTTAACACGGTGGGCCCTAAAAAAAACGTTCCCACTAGGGAACCTGCTCTGAAACCATGTCACAAAGTATGAAACGAGAATGACTAGAAACAGGACAGTACAGGGTTTGTATAGGCAAAACCTAACAGGACTGTATCCCATAAGGAGTGCCCCACTACAGCCTACAATATAGTTCTGACAACTAACCCTGCTACAGAGGCACGTAAATGAAGCTAGGAATTGGATTCAACAATACTACTAAAGCCTAGAATCTACAAGCCATAGAACCCCTGGTTTTGCGATCTACCATCCAAGAGAGGGGAGGTGTGGGACAAGTGTCACGTCACCATGCTTGGTTTACCGAAACTGAGGCATGCTGAGGTAAGAAAGCATCCATCCGCGTGGCGCAAACCGAATTGCCCGGCCTCAGTTCGGATTGCAGGCTTCAATTTGTTTTCTTGTAACAGACGAATTTCCTCTTCAGTGGAATCGCGCGCTGATTGGTCTACATGAACGATGTGTGGTGCTGTAAGGGTTCTCGTAACTTGTCTAAAAGGGCCCACGAATCTCGTCATTCATTGGTGAACCGAGCGTGTGGATCAATTCCGTGGACGCGAAAGGTTGGCGCGCAACTGCATAGACGAGAAAAGGTGTTACACGGTGTGTTACGAAACGTAATAGTTGTTAAAATAGGAAACATCTAAACAAAACAACCCACAAACATGTCCGTGTTCTCGTATGCTGCAGCCAGTAAATGTTCTAGAAGGTTCTGGAGGGAAGCATACAACAGCGCAGGTTCGCGATCCCAACTATCTCGAACGCGTGGTATGCGGTAAACGGCTTAGCCAATAACGCAAGACGCCAGCCCTGTTCGTTTGGCAAGGTGTAAAACGCATACCCAAGCAGACTCGGATATTCACTTCTCACAATAGCTCCTTTAGGGTTTTCGTTTCTCAGCATGACCGGCAACAGATGCGGTGCCTGCCGTACTGTTTTTAAGGACGACAACACGTTGCAGTCTCATTTGTCTAATAAAGAGAAATGCGCTGAGAAGCTGAAGCGTAATCTCGACGAGCTTCTATTGGACGCATACCTGCACGCAAGGGATTGCTATGGCGGGCGCAGGCAGAGCACTCCACCTCGTTCTAGGGCGAGGCGTGATTCCCGGCCTGTCAGCGACGCTCCTCTACAAGTCGATGGAGGGAGCGATCCGGCAACGATGTCGAGGCAAGCGATGACGTGTCCACCTGCTCTGAGGTTTCGGACGATGATGAAGTGTTTGACACTCTCACAGAGCTGTATCGTTTCTTCCGTGACGCTGACTTGTCTCGAAGGGAAGTTAATCGTCTGCTCAACATTTTCAGAAACCCGAGGTTCAACCTAAGGGCCCTTCGCCGATGGCGGAACTATGTGGATGTAAGGCGTTGGGGTAAGGCCCGTGCCCCACCAGACATGGTGCCTTGGAAAACTGAGGAGATTGTGGTGTTTGGGCCCAAAGGAGTACAACAGAAGCTGTTGCTTCATTATCGTGATACAAAGATGGTAAGATATACTTGTATATGTAAATCCTGCATTGTTTTTCTGTTTTTTTTTTCACGGATATACGCGTATTAATAGAAACTCCGCTGCAGCTTGTGAAGAAGCTAGCACGCACATTCATCACGAAAGAGGGTTTCATAACGAAACCAGCGACTATCACATGCGAGAACAGCAAGCAGCGCGTCTACCAAGGACCTGAAACGGGGGAGTGGATGCATGCAACACATGTATGCATTTTTTGCTTTGAACTAACACACCTTGTTTCATAAGGTCGGCTGAAATTGGTATTTATTGATAACATCCATTGGCGATTTGTTTTCACGTACAGCGCGAGGTGAACGACGACAGCGCCCTGATTTTGGGCGTCATCGTGTACAGCGACAGCACCCAAGCGTCCGGGAATGGAAGGCGGAATGCATGGCTTGTGCTGATTACGCTCGTTAACATCCCAGAGGAGCTGCGGTGGCTAGAACCGGGCCACACTCTAGTGGGGGTGCTGCCGTTTCCACCTGAATGGGCTTCATCCACCGAGAAAACGCGGGTCTTCCAGGAGGCAATGAAGATCATACTCGCGCCTCTAATGAGGGAGTATGCCTGGTATGCATTAATATGCAGACACATCACGCATGCCGTCTGCTTATTTTCTGCATGCCATACTGCACAGTGCATACTTGCATGTCTGTATACTACATGCTGACCTCACAATGCCCGGTACATGTCCTTTGCATTGTGATATTTGCAGCTCTCCGATCAGGTTCTTCTATGTGCCTGACTCATCGGGTGATGCTATAAAAGCGATCCCTTGCCTCTTTGGAATACCTGGCGACTTTCCGGAATCATGCAGAGCGTCTGCGACGCTTCAACAGGGCACTCATCGGCCATGTACCACATCTTACGCCAAGGAGGGTGAGCTTACTCGCCTGGTCGGCACAACTGATCCTAAGGACGCCGCACAAGCAGCGAGTAATTGTTCGCAGAATTTTGGCATGCGAGAAGAAGGACGCCAAGAAAATCAGGAGTGCATGGTCAACACATCCTATCAACATGGGTGTACCTCATGTATAACGTTCAGGGTGTTGGCATTCGTATTATAACCTGAGCGTTGCCGTTGACTTTTATTACTGCCATGTGCTAAGTGCGTCCTTCAATGATGGAATTTCGCGGACACCGATTGGGGAAACGTGTACTTGGCATGCCTCGCCGACACGTTGTACGTCCTGGACTCAGGGGTGTTCATCCACATGATGGATGAATTCCTGTCTACGCTAGGCATGGCCGAAATGCGCATATTGGAGAGGTGAGATGGGTTTCTGAGACGCGGGGTTGTAACGATTGATATCTGCTTACCCGCGAACCAGTGAACATTGTTTGATTTGGTTGTTATCATGTCCTCTACATCGCAGGTGCAAGAAGGGGGTGAAACGAGACACGCCGAGCGTCCTCCTTTGTATACCTGGAGGGAACTCGTTTTTCCGCTCAGGCGCAAACTACGCGGCATTCGAGCACCGGAGCATGATGCAGATCGTGCCCATACTGATCGCAGATCAAAGTGCTACCAAGACGGACAAGGCTGGAGAGCTGCGTGCGCTTCAGGTCCGCGCTTTCCGCATATATGCCGTGTTTTACAAGGCCTTCTTGGGCGTTGAATCGCACACCCAGACTATGCTCGCTATTGCATGACAACATGCTATCAAGTAAGACACTGTTCCGAGTTTGTTGTGTTCTGCACGTTTCTGTGTGCAACATCTCAGTTGGATTGTGGCGTGGACACATGTGTGACTAATGTGTGGGGTATTCGGCCATTTGACTCGGCCTTGTCACACAGACTCGCGGATTTGCTGCCACGGGCTTTCAAGAATCAGAAGTCGCACTGGGTACTGCCAAAAACACCTGCTAGAGAACGTCGTGACATGGGGGATGCCTCACCACTACAACACTGAGATGTGATAACGGACGCACAAAAGCACAGTGAAGACACCCGTGAGGGGGAGCAACTGGAAGGACATTCCACGATGTATTGTGGAAGAAGATGTGCAGCACGGGATTAGAGAAGTGGCTGCGGATGCGGGTGGTGGTCGGCAATACGTCTCTGCTTTACGTGAGGTGCGTACATTGGATGGAGGGGTGCATAGTGGGTGCAGGCGATGTTATGCGGGCAAGCGCGTTATATAAACCCTTTGCAATCCCGGTCCTGGTTGGTTATTGATGGCAGGCTGCTCGCACCAAGGAACTTGTGGTGACCAAGAAGTTTCGTGCAATGCGGGTATGCGGTCCACCAGATGCAGTAATGACGGAGTTCATTTGTGCATTGGGGGAGGAGATGCTGTTTCTGAGTGCAGAAATTGAAGCTCTTGGGTTGAGTGGGGCCGCAGTGCAGGTAAGATATTAAAATGTTTCACTGTTGGAGATGGGATCATTTTCAGCCGTTGACCATGATTCCGGTTTACCATAACCTGATGAGGTGACTTGCGACTGAGTTGCGGTTTCGTATGCAGGTGCACAACGCTCTGGCCATTCCACGGACCCGTGGAGGAGCTTTAGTACCCAAAGGGACGTTCGTTAAGGCCTCTCCAAGAGAGAAATGGTTCTCAGACGTGGCAGTCATGGATTCCACATGCAAAGGAGAGTGGTACGCAAAGTGTCTGTGCATCTTCACCACAACTGACGAAGATGGTGCTAGGAAGGCATTCGTGTACCTGAGGTATTACGAGGAGGTTGGACAGTGTCCGCTGACCACATGCAAGCAGCTCTGCCCCAGACGAGATGACGGCAGATACGCTGTAATGGAGGTGGAAAGCATATTGCGAGTGGTGCATGTGTGCCCCTCTTACAGCAACTCCAAGGTTTTGTTGCTGAACAAGTTCTTGTTGTATGAGTAAGGCGTTGTGTTAGCAAGATCGTGATAGGTTAATGTCGCAGCTTTTGTTTTGTTCGTGGGCGTGTGTTTTGGTTTTGGGCTTTGTTTTCTATTTGACCATTATGGGTTTGGATGGGCTTGCGTGCTTTTGTAACGCTTTTTTGAACGTTTGCAATAAACTGCATCGAGCATTGTGAATGTAGGCGTTGTACTGATGGTCCATATAGAGCAAACATGTGTTGTTGCAATGGATAGGATTTCTGTTAGGCCCTATGTGGTAATGTCGCAAGTTGTTGTTTGTTACGATACAAGGATTGATTTGTTCGGTTGGTTCTATCCGAGCATTATCGCGTACTATTGTGGTATGCATTTCCATTGGCATTGGCGTGCCTCAGAATTGTGGTCCTTGTTTGCGGTTTTGTGTATCTGGTTAAGCTGGAACCAACGGGTCTGTACGTGGTTGGTCAATATTTGAGTGGGTGGCTTAATGTCCGCTCGGGTTGACCAATTGCAACGCGTCAAGTCCCTTGGTAGCTGTGCAGGTGTGCTGTGCGTTCGTTAGTGAGCTAGGTGAGTTCGTGTGCTTGTAGAGGGTTTTTGTGATGTTGTGGTGTTGGATTTCATGGTCTGGGATACGTTCGTTCGTTTCGATTGCGTTTGCGTGGATTTGCGTTTGACGCTGCTGTAACTGGCCAATGGTTGTGTTACATCTGGTGTGACCAAGTTCGTTTTTTATCGGCGTTGGGTTGCGGTTCCCTGGCAGGCACTGGTGGAGTGCAGTTCATGTTAGCCGTGCAGTTTCACATAAGAAGCGGGCTCAACTCCATACTGCATATCGGTTTTGCATTTCTTATACCTGTTTGACACGGTTCCGAAAGTCAACCCCGCATATCAGGATGGCTAGTATCAAGGGTCTCATCCTGGAGATGAAGGCGCGACCTGATGATGTGTTTTGGTTTGTCGAAATACACTTCCTTCCTTCACGGCTGCCGAAGTGGTCACTCCAGAACTATCCCCGTAGTCTCATATGCGGCGAGCGCGTCATCACAGTTGGCATCCTCTTCAACACGGCCGGCAACTGCACTGCGTTGCCTCTCGTCGTACTGCGGCCGGATGAGCGCCCAGAAAACAGTGGGAGCAGGTCGGGTGAATCCGAGGTGGTCGTGCGCTACACGAAGAGCGGAAGACTTACCCCCGATGTACGTGAGAGCTGTTGCATTGAAACTCGCGATGTGGGAGCCTGATGGCGCTTTTTATGGGTAACGTCAGAGCGGGATTCTAATGGAGTTTCGTACTACGTGTTGTGTTTGGGTTCAGATCTTCACGGAGTACATGGACAAGATAAACGACGATCACTTCAGCAAGGACAGGAGAGTTGCCGTCCTTGTGTGCAACGATGGGCATCGCATCACCGCGCCCGTGTCCCCGCCGACCGTGGAGCACGGCTTTCCGGTGGAGCACCTCCTTTGTATGCGGTTTGTGAATGTGTCTGGCGCCGTTCCCGCTATGTGCATGCCTCACATGAACGGAGTCGTTGATGCGTTCAAAGCGCAGTACCGTGTTTTTCTCATGCAAAGGGCTGTGCGCAAACCCGAGTGTCAGCACATGCTATGCTGGATTGGTGGATATGTCAACATATATTTTATATGTGTTGTTTAGGTTAGTCTAGGTGTTACGTTTCTACTTACTTGCATGATTAGGGTTTGCTATATCTAGGGTTGTACTTCACATTTTCTATCAATTCATTTTTATCGTAACATGGTATAGAGCTAGGTTTCCCTTAGGCGATTTTTCCCCTAGGCAATTTTTCCCTTAGGCGAAATTTCTCTCGATAGTCTATGGGCCCACCACCCGCGCGCCTCGTAGCGACCCATAGCCCGAAGCGCCCTGCCCCGTAGAGCCCGAGTAGGTCGCGCCCCCCCGTCGACATCGCGCGTCACCCGTTTCTGCCCTGCGCCCCACCCGTTTTTGCCGTGCGTCACTCGTTTTCTGCCCCGCGCCCCACTCGTTTTACCCCGCGCGTTTCCCCCCAGCCCTCTAGCGCGCAGCAGACGAACGCGCGTAGCTGCGCGCGCAGCCTTAGTCGCACCCGCAGCTTCGCGCTAGTACGTCGCGGCCGCGCGCACGTGCAGCCCACCGTCTTAACCGCCCCCCAGACCTGAAAACCCGCCATTACAGACCTGAAAACCGCCGCCGAACTTGGAAACCCGCCGCCCCAGACCTGAAAACCGCCGCCCCAGACCTGACAACCGCCGCCCCACCTGGAAACCTGCTGCCCCACCCGTTCCAGGCACCTCACCCGGGATCAGCCGCCCCACCCAGTCCTCTCCACCGCATTGAACCGCACAGAACCGCACATAACTGCACAGAACCGCACAGAACCGCCGCCTTAACAGCTTCCCCACCTGAAAACCACCGCCCCAGACCTGACAACCGCCGCCCCACCTGGAAACCTGCTGCCCCACCCGTTCCAGGCACCTCACCCGGAATCAGCTGCCCCACCCAGTCCTCTCCACCGCATTGAACCTCACAGAACCGCACAGTACTGCACATAACCGCACAGAACTGCACAGAACCGCCGCCTCACCCGTAGCCCGCTGCCTTAACAGCTTCCCCACCTGAAACCTGCCTCCCCACGACCTACCACACCCGCCGTCAGTAGCCCCAGCCGATTACACTGCCGCCAGCTACACCAGCAGCAGCATAGGCTGCCCCCAGCGCACCAGCAGCAACGTAGGCTGCCCCCAGCAGAACCAGCAGAACCAGCAGAACCAGCAGAACCAGCAGAACCAGCAGAACCAGCAGAACCAGCAGAACCAGCAGAACCAGCAGAACCAGCAGAACCAGCAGAACCAGCAGAACCAGCAACAGCATAGGCTGCCCCCAGCGAACCAGCAGCAGCATAGGCTGCCCCCAGCGCACCAGCAGCAGCTTAGGCTACCGCCAGCGCACCAGCAGCAGCTTAGGCAACTGCCTGCGCACTAGCAGCAGCATTGGCTGCCCCCTGGAGAACCAGTAGCAGCCTAGGCTGCCTCTCAGCAGAACCAGAAGCAGCACAGGCTGCCCCCAGCGCACCAGCAGCAGCTTAGGCTGCCCTCAGCAGAACCAGTAGCAGCATAGGCTCACATGGAATGTACTAGGGTTCTACAGCAGCAGGGCCAGCCGCAGCACTCCCGTCAGTTGGGGCCTGCGGGTCCAAAGTGTGGCGCCCCCAGCAGTGGCTCAGCTAGCAGTGGGCGAGACGTCGGCCCCTGCGGGTACCGGGCCCTGACAGGCCCTGGTGCTGGCACTACCTGCTGGAGTCCTGACCACACTGCGTCCAGCTGCTACCGTCGACTCGACGACCTCCACCGTGAGCGTTTTGGTCCTCACGCTATTACACCGCACTGGCCTTCGCGCCTTCGCCAGCGCACTACTGCACCAGTTGAGTCTCACCTGCCTGGTCTAGGACCCTTTCCGGCTGCACAAGTAGAGACCTGTGTTTCCAGTCTTGGTGCGTGTGTTGTTTCCAGTCCCGGCGCCTCTGAGGGTCTTTGTGTAGAAGCTGCAGCTACCACTAGTCTAGCACTAGCCTTTGTAGCTGGTTCGGGTGCGACCCCACAGACTGCACAGCTTTCCTTCACCCTAGATTCTGGAGCGTCCAGCTGCTTCTTTCGCGACTGTACCGACCTCACACCACTGCGCACTCCAGTCACTGTCGCCTTGGCTGACCCCTCTGTGGGACGTGTAGTTGCTAGCAGCACCACCACTCTTCCGTGTCCGGCGGCTCCCTCAGGTTTTCTTACAGGTTACTACACCCCCTCGTTCTCTAGGAACTTGGTGGGTGTCAGTCACCTTCACGACCTAGGCGTAGTCACTACTTTCCCACTGGACGAGCCTGTTGCCTCCTGCACTGTCGGTGCCACTGGGGCGCCCCTGGCCACATTCCACAGAGAGCCGGGATCTGGTCTGTACTCACTACACACTGGGTCCCACCACACTGAGTCGGGTCAGGTCAGGTCAGGTCAGGTAGCTGCTGTGTCGTGTGACTGTCGGTCCCTCACCCACCCGTCGGTCCTCTGGCACCACCGTCTAGGTCACCCGTCGTTCCCGCGTCTCAGTAGGATGGCACGTTACTGTCTGGTCTCAGGTCTCCCAGGGTCGCTTGCACCGCTTCCCCGCTCTCCTGCGCCGCTGTGCACTCCTTGCGTCGAGGGTCGGCAGCGCGCTGCCCCTCACTCCTCCTCGTTCCCCCCCACCACGGCTCCCTTCGAGACCCTGCACTTGGACGTCTGGGGCCCCTCTCCGGTCCTTGGCCCACGTCAGGAGCGCTACTTCCTGATTGTGGTGGACGACTACTCCCGCTACACCACGGTTTTCCCCTTGCGACGGAAGGCCGACGTGCCTACCGTCCTCGAGCCGTGGCTACTAGCGTGGGGTGGCGCCCAGGGCCTGTGTGGGCTTCGCCTACACTCGGACCGTGGTGGTGAGTTTTCTTCCACTCGCCTGGAGACGTTCTGTCAGGGTCGGGGGATCATCCAGTCTTACACGCTACCAGCATCACCGCAGCAGAACGGGGTAGCCGAGCAACGCATCGGCCTGGTCATGGAGGTTGCCCGGACCTCCATGTGCCATGCCGGTGCCCCCCAGTTCTTGTGGCCCCAGGCAGTCCGCTACGCCGCGCACCAGCTGAACCTGTGGCCCAGTGACGCACGGCCAAGGGTGACGCCGGTCTCCCTTTGGACAGGTTCTCCGGGCGTAGCAGCTGACTTCCGCGTCTGGGGTTGTCTGGCTCACGTTCGCGCCCCTGGCGCGAACAAGTTGTCTCCGCGCACTCGTGCCTGCGTCTTTCTTGGCTTCCCTTTGGACGCCTCCGGCTGGGTGTTCTACGACCCGGTCACCTACCAGTTCTTCGCTTCGCAGGACGTCACGTTCGACGAGTCTGTCTGCTACTACAGGAGTCGCCCCCACCGAGGTACTCAGGCCTTTTCCCCCCCGCTGTTCCTCACCCTTGAGCCCCCACCAGTCGCCCCGGTAGCCCCCCCCCCTTCGCGTCCTGCCCCGTCAGGTGTGTTGCACGTCACTCCGCAGTCTTCCCCCCCGCAGCGTCCAGTCCCTGTCGTGTCTGGGGGTGCGGGAGGTGCAGTTGCGGAGGGTGAGGGTACTGGGGCTGCAGGAGCTGGTGGTGTCGGCTCTGGGGGTGCAGGGGTTGTGGGCGTGGAGGTCACTCCTGTGGAGGACACGGCAGCCTCGACTCGGCGGCCTCGCCCTGCCTCACCCCCTAGCTTCCCGTCCGTCCCGCAGTTTCCTCCTCCTTCTTCTCTGCGGTCGGTTGCTGCGGAGCCTGGGGGTGTTCCTGCGGGAGGTACTGGAGGCCCCGGGGGTGTCGGTGGTGGAGGTGCTGGTTCTGGGGGTGCTGGAGCTGGAGGCACTGGCACTGTGGCGCCTACACCGCGCACTGTACGTTTCCTGACCCGTGAGCAGCGTCTCCTCCGGTTGGAGAGGGAGGAGCGTGAGCGATTTGAGAGGGCACAGCAGCAGCAGCAGCAGCAGCAGCAGCAGCAGCAGCAGGAGAGAGTAGAGGAGGAGTCACAGCAGCAGCACGAGAGGGTAGCGCAGGAGTCCCGGTCGCAGCAGCGGGTGCAGCTGCAGCCGCAGCAGGAGAGGGTAGAGGAGGAGTCACGGCCGCACCAGGAGAGGGTAGAGCAGGAGTCCCGCCCGCAGCAGCAGGTGCAGTTACAGACACAGCAGGAGAGAGTAGAGGAGCAGTCACGGCCGCACCAGGAGAGAGTAGAGGAGGAGTCACGACAGCAGCAGGAGAGGGTAGCGCAGGAGTCCCGGTCGCAGCAGCGGGTACAGCTGCAGCCGCAGCAGGAGAGGGCAGAGGCGGAGCCACAGGAGCAGCAGCAGGGGCCGGTACCGTCGCAGCAGACGCCAGAGGAGGCGGAGCAGCAGCGACTGCGACTACGCGACCTCCCTGACCCAGCACCTGCACGCTTTGTTCGTGGTCCCCTGTCGTCCCCTCCTGTTCCACCAGTTGAGTCCCTTTCCTCCTCCCAGTGGACTCGTCGTCCTCCCCTCAGTCGTGCTGTGTCTCCACAGCCCCGTCGGTCCCGTTACCGTGCAGACGGTCCGTTTCACCTTGTTCTCCGCTCTCGTGTTCCACCTCCTCCTGTCCTTCCACAGCCCCCTGAGTCGTCTCTCACTGTGCTTCACGACCCGTTGTCCGACTACCTCCGTGCCTCCCGTCCTGTCGTCTCCCGTGTTTTGTCCGCGTTGGTCACTCACCCGACTGCACCTCTGTCGTCTGTCTCAGCACTTGTTACCACTGTCTCTGGCTTTGCCTCTTCCCACCGCCTTGACTACGCCGCTCACTTGGTGAGTGGCCCTGCACGTTCTCCGTCCTCTGGGGGTGCTCCTGTCTTTCCCCTGGAGGTCGTAGAGGGCAGGCAGTTCGAGCTTGGTTTTCTTGCGGCCGCTGTTCCTCATCTCTGCGCCATGCTGCTTGCCCCTGAGGGGGATCCAGACGCCCTTGACATCCCGATCCCTCGCACTCACGCCGAGGCGGTCTCGGGACCCTGGGCTTCGTACTGGATAGCAGCTGAGGAGGCAGAGATGGCATCTTATAGGTCCACAGGCACTTACGTCGACGCAGTCCCACCACTTGGGACGAATGTCGTCAGTGGCCGATGGCTCTACAAGGTGAAGCGGCCGCCTGGATCACCACCTGTGTTCAAGGCACGCTATGTTGCGAGAGGCTTCAGTCAGCGAGAGGGGGTGGACTTCTTCCAGACCTTCGCTCCCACCCCGAAGATGAGTACTCTTCGGGTGTTGCTGCATATTGCAGCCCAGCGCGACTACGAGTTGCACTCCTTGGACTTTTCCACCGCGTTCCTTCAGGGGAGCCTGCACGAGCAGATCTGGCTGCGTCGCCCGCCTGGCTTCACTGGCTCTTTCCCACCTGGGACCCAGTGGCAGCTGCGTCGACCAGTCTACGGCCTGCGTCAGGCCCCACGTGAGTGGCACGACACACTTCGCTCGACCCTTGCAGCTCTTGACTTCTTTCCGTCGTCTGCTGACCCGTCACTGTTCGTTCGCCGTGGCTCGACCCCGTTCTTTGTCCTGGTCTACGTCGACGACCTAGTGTTCGCCACTCCCGACCGACGCGCGCTGGCCTCCGTGAAGGAGGAACTGCAGAGGAGACACACTTGCACTGACCTTGGTGAGCTGCAGCACTACCTTGGCCTGCAAATCACCAGGGACAAGGCAGCTCGCACCATTACGCTGACTCAGTCGCATATGGTCGAGCTGATCCTCACGCGGTTTCGCTTCCCGTTCTCCAAGGTACAGCTCACCCCTCTTGGTGTGGATCATGGGCTCACGGCTCCACATTCGGACGAGTCATTTGAGTCCAGTGGTCCATATCCTGAGCTGGTGGGTTGTCTCATGTACCTGATGACCTGTACTCGCCCAGACCTAGCTTACCCTCTTAGCGTCCTTGCGCGCTTTGTTGCGCCTGGGAGACACCGACCTTCCCACTGGTACGCTGCTAAGAGGGTGGCGAAGTATGTGGCGAGTACATCCGGCATGGGACTTGTCCTTGGAGGGAAGCAGCCAGTTACACTCACAGGTTACTCGGACTCGTCGTGGGCCGACGACGCGGAGACGCGTCGGTCTACACAGGGGTACTCCTTTAGCCTCGGGGCAGGTGCTGTTTCGTGGCGGTCGACTCGGGCGTCGTCTGTCGCCGGTTCCAGCTGTGAGGCAGAGGTGTACGCTGCGGCCATGGCCGCTCAGGAGCTTCGCTGGCTGTCTTTCCTTCTCACCGACCTTGGTGAGCGGCCTCGCTCTCCCCCAGTCTTGTTCGCCGACAACAGGTCTGCTGTCCTGTTGTGTGAGGAGCCCCGACTGGTTGGGAAGGCGAAGCACATCCAGCTTCGTTACTTCCTTCTGCGTGAGTTGCAGCAGCGTGGACAGGCACTCGTTCGACGTGTGGTCTCTGAGGCAAACACGGCAGATATCTTCACCAAGGCGTTGCCGCCTTGTGACCACCAGCGTTTCTGCACCCAGCTTGGCCTTGTGCCTGCCCGTCCTCACTTGCTTGCTTAGAGATGCCTTGTTCTGCATGTCTTGTACTCTTGCATCTCTTTATATTTGCTATATACCTGCATGTGGACTGGCCTTGTGGCCCCTTGCTTGCTCTCGGAGTGTGTGGTGACTTTGAGCTCCACCCTGAGATTTGTCTTGTTCTTGTAGACTGGTCTTGTGACCGTTGCTTGCTCTTGTTGTTTCTACAGGACTTCCGTCACCTAGACTATGGGGGTGTGTCAACATATATTTTATATGTGTTGTTTAGGTTAGTCTAGGTGTTACGTTTCTACTTGCATGATTAGGGTTTGCTATATCTAGGGTTGTACTTCACATTTTCTATCAATTCATCTTTAACGTAACAGGATAACTACGACATGCTATGCTGGATTGGAGAGGCATGGCAGCATGTTTCAAGTGCGACCATGCAGCGAAGCTGGTGGCGTGCTGGATGTGTTCCAGACACGTGGACTCCCTGTATGGGACACCTGCACGGCACATTTGCAGCGGGGATGTACGAGCCGTTGGTGTCGACCACAGTTGATTTACAGGTGTTGATCGAGGACTTCAAGATCGAGCTCGGTACTTTTATGACCGCATGTGAATATGTGGACTGCGACGAGACCCTGTTAGAGGAAGCGGGTATCGAGTTTGAGCAAGTTTCTAGCGGCTCTAGTGGCGGTGGAGGGGAAATGTGCATACCTGAAGGCCCACTGATGCGCGATCCACGTAGCCGGAGGCGCGTGATACATTCTGTCACTCATGCGTACACACGCCAAGCCGATGCGCTCGGCATACCCCCTTCGGCTGTGCCTGCGGAAGTTGGGGCGCTGAACCAGGAGGTGATAAGCCGTTTACGTAGGACCCCGCTGAAGAGTTCCCGCAGCGTCGTGACGCCTGACAAGGTTTTAAGCAGGGGCATCGTTAGGCGTTTCGTTGGCGAAATGTATGCTCTAATGTGAGCCCATTGTAGTGGTTGGTGATCTGCTGCTGATTGTTATCTTGGTGGGTGGTTTGAGGTTTCGTAGTATTGGTTTCTGTAGGGCGTTTTCAGTTGATGGTCTAAGGTGTGAGGTATCCACGGGGTATGCGCTTTGGGGTGTGTGTTGCTTAAGTTCCGTTTTTTGTATTATAATTTTGCGTATTTGGAAGTTGTTGAATTTGAAGACGCTTTGAGCTTTGCGAATCAGTGTGTGTAGTGTCCAAGTTCCTTCTTCGTTGAAGATGTTTGGCGTGTTCTGCTGTGTATGCCGTTCTCGTTGAAGCGAATGATACAATGTCGAGTATGCGGTTTGGGGTTAACGCCGAGGCGCATGTCTTATCGAGGAACAGTTGGGTGCGACGCGACCTTGGGCGGTGTTAATGGTGTTGCAACATTTCCGTGACATTGGATCACTGGTATTCGGTTTCGCAATTGGTATGCGGTAAGTCACTTTTGCGGGTAGGTGGTTTTTGGACACTCCTCGCGACATAACCGCAACATTTTTGCAGAAAAACCTTCGCGCATAAAAAAACGCAGATTCCCTTTTCCGCGATGTGTTCTCCATCCCAAAATGTGTGAGGTGGGGGTGGGATGTTTTTTAGGGCTTACGAGAGAGTCACTTTCCTGAACCTACCTGCAGGTTGCTTTTCTGGGTTCGCGACTCAGGAATCAGTGGGGCGCGGCATCACTGAAATTTCTGTCAGAAATGTGAAGTGAAAAATGACTAGAAAGAGGGCAGTACAAGGTTTGTATATGCAAAACCTAACTTGGGCTGTACCCCACAAGGAGTGCCCCGCTACAGCCTAGAACATATAAGCATAGTTCTGACACACCCCCATAGGCAAAGTGGGGGACAATCAAGTGAACGAGACAAGGTCAAGCTCAGGGTGGATCACAACGTCACCACGCATTCTGAGCACAAGCAAATGGCCACAAGGCCAGTTCACATGCAGAGTTATATAAAGCAGAACAAGCAGTACAGTGGTCAAACCTAGCAAGTGAAAGCATGCAGGTATAAGTATATAAATCACAGTACAAACAAAGTCAAGAAGTGAGTAAGTGAGGCCAAGTAGGCACAAGGCCTAGAACAGTACAGAAACGCTAATGATCACAAGGCTGAAGTGCCTTGGTGAAGACATCAGCTGTGTTGGCCAGAGAGGCCACGTAGACAAGACGAAGCTGACCACGCTGCTGCAACTCTCGAGCAAGGAAGTAGCGCAGAGCGATGTGCTTCGTTCTGTGCTCCAGTCTGTGCTCCCGACACAAGGCAATCATGGCCTTGTTGTCGACGTACAGAACTGGAGGAGAACGAGGCGGCTCTCCCAAGTTGGTCAGCAGGTAGGTGAGCCAGCGTAACTCCTGTGCAGCCATGGCCCCTGCGTAGATCTCAGCCTCACAACTGGAGCTGAGAACAGAAGACGAGCGGGTAGACCGCCAAGAGACAGAGCCGGAGCCAAGGCTGAAGGTGTAACCCTGTGACGACCGCTGCGTAGCCAAGTCGTCAACCCAAGAAGCGTCTGCTTGACCAGTGAGGACAACTGGAGCCCGACCTCCAAGCACGAGCCCCATGCCCGACGTACTGCACAAGTAGCGCATCACCCTCTTAGCGGCCTTCCAGTGCTCTGGTCGGTGTCTCCCGGGCGCAACGTAACGAGCCAGGATGCTAAGAGGGTAGGCTAGGTCAGGTCGAGTGCAGGTCATCAGGTACATGAGGCAGCCCACAAGCTCTGGATACGGGCCACTCGGCTCTACGGACTCATCCGAAGGCAGAGCTGAGAGCGAGTGACCGGTAGGCAGAGGAGTGGACTGTGGCGAGGAGTACTCGAAGCGGAAGCGCTGAAGGACCTGCTGCACCATGTGTGACTGAGTCAAGGTAATGGTGCGCCGTGCTCTGTCCCGGGTGATCTGCAAGCCAAGATAGCTGCGCAGCTCACCCAGGTCTGTGCACGTGTGTCTCTTCTGCAGCTCCGACTTCACAAGGGCCAGTCCCTCGGTGACAGCAGTGACAAAGACCAAGTCGTTGACGTACACGAGGATGTAGAACGGCGACAGCGAAGTGTCGGTGCGTAGAAACAGCGACGGGACAGCAGTCGAAGAAGCAAACCCAAGAGCCGCAAGCGTCGTCCTCAGTGTGCCGTGCCACTCGCGAGGCGCCTGGCGGAGACCGTAGACTGGCCACCGGAAGCTCCACTAGGTACCTGCAGGAAACGACCCAGTGAAGCCAGGTGGGCGGCGCAGCCAGATCTCCTCGTGCAGGCTGCCCTGTAAGAGAGCTGTGCTGAAGTCAAGAGAGTGAAGCTCGTAGTCATGCTGAGCGGCGACGTGCAGCAGCACCCGAAGAGTGGTCATCTTCGGGGTAGGGGAGAAGGTCTGGAAGAAGTCAACTCCCTGTCGCTGACTGAAGCCACGTGCAACGTAACGCGCCTTGAAGACAGGCGGAGAACCCGGCGGTCGCTTCACCCTGAAAATCCACATGCCATCGACTATGTTCGCCCCAGGAGGGGGAACTGCGTCGGTGTAAGTGCCTGTGGACTTCCAGGAAGCCATGTCTGCGTATATGGCTGTCTGCCACTGAGAGGAGTAGGGACCCTCTATCGCCTCTGCGTAAGAGCGCGGGGTCGGGATGTCTGGTGCATCCGGGTCTCCCTCAAGTGCAATCAGCATGGACACAAGATGAGGTATAGCAGCTGCAAAGCACTCAAACTCCTCCTGTCTGTCCTCAAGGACGTCCGTGCCAAGAGCACACTCACCCCCGACGGACAGAGGACAGACAGAGTCAGACTCAGCAACAAGACTAGCAGCGTAGTCTAGACGACAGGCGGCAGCAAAGTCAACAATCTCAGCAACTAGGGCAGACGCAGCAGTGGACTCAAACGAAGGGTCAGTGACAACAGTAGCGAGAAGACGCGTGACAGTAGGACTGGCAGCACGAGCAAGGTCTGACAGCGAGTCAGCAACGTCAAGAAGAGAGGACGCAGGAGGAGACGGCAGAGAGACACGCTATGGAGCAGTGGAAGGACGAAGCGCCATCTGGTGCGTGCCTGGGACAGCAGGAGGACGCTGACGCGGAACACGACGACCAGTGCGAACAGCGCGAACAGGCGACTCAGGACGAGACTCAGGCGACTCAGGACGAGACTCAGGCGACACAGGACGAGACTCAAGCTCACGACGCTCCGTAAGACCCCTAGTCGGCCCAGAGTAAGGAGAAGGACCAGGCAGTGGAGAGGCTGGATGTAACTGCGACTGCGACTGGACAGGCTGTGGACACAGTAACGGAGGAGGAGGACGAGTAGAAGGCGGGAGACCAAGAACCTGCTGAAGGAGGGGAACGAAGTACGGCCGCGGCCGCGCAGCGCCTCCTGAACCAGCAGAGACAGCACCAGTACCCCCAATGCCAGGGTCTCCAGCTCCAACTCCTGCAGCACCACCAGCTCCAGAAGCTCCAGTACCTCCAGTACGAGCACCTCCGGGACCAGCGGCTCCAGCACCTCCAGCAGCTCCAGCAGGAAAAGCGGCGGGGGGGGGAGAGGGGCTGTGCGGTAGGGAAAGAGACGGTAGTAAGATACCGACTCATCAAACTTGACGTCCTGAGAGGACAGAACACGACGCGAGGTGGGGTGGTAAAACTGCCACCCAGGCGCGTCAGGGGGGAAGCCAAGGAAGACGCAGGGAACAGCACGGGAGGACAGTTTGTCCACGGAAGTATCGCGGACAAAAGCTCGAGATCCCCAGACACGGAACACAGACGCATCGCCAACCTTCCCCGTCCACCGCAGAGTAGGTGTGGTCTCCGGCAAGGAGACACGAGGCTGAAGGTTGAGCTGATGCGCAGCGTACTGAATCGCGAACGGCCACAGAACATGGGGAGCAGCCGCATGGATCATGGACGTACGAGCGACGTCCATGACCATGCCAATGCATCGCTCAGCAATTCCATTTTGCCGTGGGGAGGCCGAAGCGTGAACGTCTGGCGGATGCCCTCCGCACGACAGAAAGCCCTCAGAAGGTCAGAGGAAAACTCACCACCTCTATCTGAGTGCAGACGAAGAACAGGAAGGTCCGGGCCGAAACTCTCTCTGAGCTGGAGACGGGCAGCGCGGATCCAGTCGATCAACACATCAGTGACCTCACCCTTGCGGCGCAAGGGGAAGACTGTGGTGTAACGCGAGTAGTCGTCAACGACCAGCAGGAAGTAACACTCGTGACCCTGTCCACGGACGCGGGCTGGGCCCCACACGTCCATGTGGAGAGTCTGCAGGGGAGCCTCTGTCGCAGGGAACTCGGAGGAGTGAGGAGCGGCGCGCTGCTGACCCTCGACGCAAGGAACGCAGGTAGGGGCAGGCGGAGGAAGGGGAGGGAGGGACCTGGGGAGACGAGAGACAAGGGTACGGGAGGCCATACCTCGAAGACGAGGCAGGGAGGGGTGACCAAGGCGGTGGTGCCAAAGGAGAGTCTCGTGTGACGGAGGTCGACACGAGGAGGGAGCAGACGCCGGACTAGACCTGGACGCGGCAGCAAACACTTGACCAGACGCGGCTACCTGACCAGACGCAGTAACCGGAGGAGACGCAGCAGTCAGTGTGTACAGGCTCGATCCAGGCCGACGGGTGAACGTGGCCAGGTGGCGGCCCGTCCTAGAGCAAGTGCAGTGGGTCACGCGCTGACCTCCAGGGGTGAACTGGTCAACCCACACGTCCTAGAGGTCAGCTCCACTCACCAAGTTCGTAGAGAACGAGGGGAGGTGGAGTCCCGACAGTAAGCCTGACGGGGCCGCAGGACACGGTAGAACCATGGAGGAGTGCGCAAGGACTGGGCCCCTAGAGGGGTCAGCCAGGGAGACTGCAACCGGCCGACTGAGCGGCGTGAGTCTGGTGCTGTCGCGAAAGAAGGAGCGCGAAGCACCTGAGTCAAGTGTGAAGGTGTGCAAGGCCTCAGTAGGTGCAGTACCAGAGAGAGAAGACTCACCAGCACCTGGAGCAGCAGACTCACTAGCACCTGGAGCAGCAGACTCACTAGCACCTGGAGCAGCAGACTCTCTAGCACCTAGAGCAGTAGCCTCAATGCCCGGGTCGGGCGGAACACACAGGTAACAGTCACCCTCAGCACTATCAGTCACAGCATACATGGCAGCAAGGATAGCATCGAAATCACGATCAAAGATAGCAACATTCTGCTTAAGCAGATCACCCCAGCGAGGGAGCTCAACGGCGTCAGGAAACTGGGCGCGCCAGGCGTCAGTCAGGCGACCGAAGCAGCACTGCGAAGTGTGGGGCAGTCCGCACGTCTCCCCACGGCGCCCGCCGGTGCGAAGAACGAAGTACAGGGACCAGCACCCCCAGACCTCCCACGCCCAGCGTACCACTCACGAAGCTGTTGGGGCGACGGGGTCTCACGAGAACGCGGCTGCTGCTGGCGCTGGCTACCACCAAAGCCTCCACGCTGTGCGGCTCCACCTCGACCAGCACCACCGCCGCCGCCACCTCCACCTCCGCTGCCGCTGCCTCCACTGCCGCTGCCGCTGCCTCCACCACCCCCACCGCCGCCACCGACGCCCCCACTCCCGCCACCACCCCCACCTCCACCGCCACCCCCTCCGCCTCCTCCACCACCTCCACCGCCGCCCCCACCATCCCCTCCACCACCCTTGCCCCCCTTGCCCTTGCCGTTGCGGCGCCTCCCACTAGGAGCAGACGCAGCCCCGACCTCCTCAGTGCCAACGAGGTCGACAGCAGCAGCAGAAGAAACAGAGGGGAGAAGGGGGACGGGAGAACACCCCTCAAAGAAAGGGGCGCGAGGGTTGCCGCGAGAAGCACCTACAGCAACTATACTCTTCTCAGCTGCAGTGAGACGCTCGTCTAGCAGGTCGACGGTGAGCTCGGTGGGGCGAAGGGAGAGAAAGTGGTCCCTGACTGAAGGAAGGGAGTCAGGGAGACGGGTGACTAGGTAGTAGAGGGTGATGTACATGGGGAGGGGTTTCTTGGCACATAACTCAGTGGGAAGCGCAGCGCGGTAGCGGGCGTCACTAGTGCGGAGGTGAGTAATAAGGTCAGCGACTGTGGCAAAGGCGGCCAGGTCAGGGAACAGGTACGGCAGCATGAGGCGGCTGAGGGCAGCAGTGACAGGGGAGGAGTAGCGCGCTACGACAGCGTCATACAAAGACTTAGCAGTCTTGTACTGGCCAAAGTGCGCGCACTCAGCAGACGGCAGGTGACTACGAACAGCAAGGCGAGCAACATCGTCACGAGTAGTCCACTGCGATGGAACCATACTGTCAGCAGTGGCAGCAGGTGCAGGAGAGACACCGGACGTGTGATCGAAAAGGGAGACTCCGTCCTTAGAGTCGCACTGAAGAAAGAGCTGTAGGTCGTCTACCCAAATGTCAAAGTCAACCGCACGACCCTCAGCATCAAAGGTAAGAACATTAGGGCTAGCCATGGCGGCAGTAGCAGCAGTAGCAGCAGTAGCAGCAGTAGCAATAGGAGCAGCGCGGGCAGGGCAGGGCGGCTCAGTAGGGCGGCGCGGCTCGGTAGGACGGCTCGGCTCGGCTGGGCGGCGCGGCTCGGGAGGGCGGCGCGGCTCGGCTGGGTGGCGCGGCTCGTCTGGGCGGCGCGGGTGCTTACCAGGGGCGGGTGCAGGGCAGGGCCGCAGCTGGCGGTTAGGTCAGGGCCGCGACTGGGGCGGCAGCAGGGCAGGGCCGCGACGAGGCGGCGGCAGAGCAGGGCCGCGACAGGGCGGCGGTAGAGCAGGGCCGCGACTGGGGCGGCTGTAGGGCAGGGCCGCGACGAGTCGGCGGCAGAGCAGGGCCGCGACAGGGCGGCAGCAGGGCAGGGCCGCGACTGGGCGGCGGTAGAGCAGGGCCGCGACGAGCGGCTGAGGGCAGGGCCGCGACGGGGGGCGGCAGGGCAGAGGCCGCGACGGGCGGCGAGGTCAGGGCCGCGACGAGGGGCGGCAGGGCAGGGCCGCGACGGGCGGCTAGGTCAGGCCGCGACGGGCGGCAAGGCAGGGCCGCGGGTGGCGGCAGGGAGGGCCGCGACGGGGTGGCGAGGTCAGGGCGGCGACGAGGCGGCGACAGGGCCGGGCCGCGACGGGCGGCTAGGTTAGGGCCGCGACGGGCCGTTAGGGCAGGGCCGCGACGGGCCGAGAAGGCAGGGCCACGACGGGCGGCACTAGGGCAGGGCGCGCGACGGCGCAGGTGAGACAGGCGCGAAGCGCGCTTCGGGCAGGGCAGGAAAAAAAAAGTTAATCGTGGTGGGCCCTAAAAAAAACGTTCCCACTAGGGAACCTGCTCTGAAACCATGTCACAAATGTGAAGTGAAGAATGACTAGAAAGAGGGGAGTACAAGGTTTGTATAGGCAAAACCTAACTTGGGCTGTACCCCATAAGGAGTGCCCCACTACAGCCTAGAACATATATGCATAGTTATGACAATTTCGACGCCACACTTGCAAGCGATATTATTGGTCGAACTATTTCAACTTTTTCTACGAAACTTCTACAGAACCATTCTCGCGATTGCCATTGGTCGTTCGATTCAAACCTACTGCTCTGTAAGATTAGGGCGTGGATATACTCCTTCCAAGAAGCAGCGGCTTGCGATGGTTTGGCACAAAGCTGGTTTGGCTTGACCCGCTAAAGATCGTCTCCGTTACAGTACTCGCTGAAACTACTTTGATGGAAATTGTTTGCTGTAATGTCCCTTTAAATTGTAAAAAGGTTTGAATGTAAAGACATGCATTTTTAGAATCCTAATTGTCGTCCAAACATTCTATTAGTTTAAACTAAATGTGAGCAGTTGTCTGTTGAGATCGATGGGACGTTAACTTCACTACAAATTTATTTTACTATTAACTAATTGAGAATACCGTATGCCGGCTCACTATGTCGTTTCAACGTTGTGTTTTTTTTTTTTTTTTTGCAAGGTTTATTCGCACCACTTATTCATAAATGATATCAGAAGGGTGTCAACCTTATTTAATGTCGGTTGCACGATGGCAGATGATGTCGTTTCAACGCTGCGTAGCCTTTTTTTTGCAATGTTTCTTCACCCCCCCCCCCCCCCCTCCCCGGTCCACTGGTCAGGAGGGTGTGGGGGTGGCGGGTGTGGGGGTGATACGTGTGCGTCGTCCCTTCCTTCTCCTCCTCCGTCTCCCACTGCTGCAGCTGCCGCTGAGGGGGGTGGGTGTGTGGGAGCCGAGGGAGTGGCGCTAGGGGGGTGTCGTGGGAGTGGAGCTAGGGGTTCAGCAGGGGGTGTGTGAAAGGGGGGTGGGACAGTTGGGGGAGGTTGTGCGGAGGCTGCCGTCTTGTCGTCCGCAGCACCTGTAGTCCGGGGCTCTGCCGCTGGTAGCCCAGAGAGCCTGCTGCGCCTGTCGCCCGTGGGTCCGTTGCTCCTGCCGCTCAGAGTTAGCCGCAGAGCCAGTTACTCCAGTAGTCCGGGGCGCTGTCCCGGTAGCCACTGTGCCAGCCGCTCCTGTCGCCAGTGTGTCTGCAGCTTCAGCCGTCGCCTCCCATCTCCTCTCCTCTCACAGTCCCTCCTCCTCCTCACCTGCCCTCTGTGACTGCCTCTAGCTCTGGTTGTGCTTGTGACTTATTCTATGACTTCTTGCTGTGCTGATTATACCCCACTTTGCCTATGGGGGTGTGTCAGAATATGTTATTTGTCTAGCCTGCAGTGGGGTACTCAATAGTGAGTACAGCCCTTTAGGGTTTCCTATTTGTACCAACCTGCCTGCTAGTGCAATCATCCATTCTGTTTCCATCATTCTCGATCCTCCTTGGCACAACCTTCTAGTCTCACCGTGGCCTAGGCTACTAAGCCTAGGCCCTACACTTGTTTATTCTGACATCAACCTTATTTAATGTCGGTTGCACGATGGCAGATGATGTCGTTTCAACGCTGCATAGCCTTTTTTTTGCAATGTTTCTTCACACCACTGAGTTATTAATGATATATGAATGGTGTCATCCCATTTTGGTGTCATTCGCATGACACCATTATGAGTGACGCAAATTTGAACATCCAATGAGATGAAACTGTTGAAGTATAGACATAGATGTCACATGATGAATTTCCGTGTTTTTTTTTTAAGTTTGCAAATGTTTTTATTTTTGTGCTACTTCGTTGACTAGGCCTAGGGGAGGCTGGAAACCCACATTCAAATCGATTTTAACAACAAACAGGGCCGCGAGCGATACTTTCTGCTGGTTGTTGACGACTACCCGCGTTACACCACGGTCTTCCCCTTGCGCAGCAAGGGGGAGGTCCCTGATGTTTTGATCCCTTGGATCCGCGCTGTCCGTCTCCAGCTCCGCGAGCGGTTCGACACAGACCTTCCTGTCCTGCGTCTGCACTCTGACAGAGGTGGTGAGTTTGCCTCCGACCTCTTGCGGGACTTTTGTCGTGGGGAGGGCATTCGCCAGTCGTTCACGCTTCCGGCCTCTCCGCAACAGAATGGGGTTGCTGAGCGCCGCATTGGCTTAGTCATGGAGGTCGCTCGTACCTCCATTATCCATGCGGCTGCCCCCCATTTTCAGTGGCCGTTTGCGGTCCGGTACGGTACGCTGCGCATCAGCTCAACCTCTGGCCCCGGAGACCTCGCCGACACTGCGTTGGACGGGTGAGGTTGGCGATGCGTCGGTGTTCCGGGTCTGGGGATCTCGTGCCTTTGTCCGCGATACCTCCGCGGACAAGCTCTCCTCCCGCGCCATTCCCAGTGTCTTCCTTGGCTTTCCCCCTGACGCGCCTGGCTGGCAGTTTTAAGACCCCACCTCGCGTCGTGTCCTACCCTCTCAGGACGTCACGTTTGACGAGTCGGTTCCCTTTTACCGTCTCTTCCCCTACCGCACTGCCCCTCTCCGCTCTTCCTCGCACCAGGTCCTCCTCCGGTAGACCCCCTCCCCCCTCAGGGTCCTGCTCTCTCAGGTGTGTCCCAGGTAGACCCTGTCGAGCATGTCAAGGTAGCTGTCGACTCTTGTGCTGCTGGGGGTGGTGCTGCTAGGGGTGCTGCGTCTGGGGGTGCTGAGCCTGAGCGTGCGGAGCCTGGGGGTGCAGAGCCTGGGGGTGTTGAGCCTGAGCGTGCGGAGCCTGGGTGTGCTGAGCCTGGGGTTGCTGAGTCTGAGGGTGCGGAGCCTAGGGGTGCTGAGCCTGAGCGTACGGAGCCTGGGGGTGCTGAGCCTGAGCGTGCTGAGCCTGTAGGTACTTTGTCTGCTGGTCGTCCTACGGGTGCCTCGTCACGGCGGGAGCCTCTCTCACAACCGCAGCTGCGCGAGTGGTTTGCTCGGCGCTGGAGCCTTCAGAGTGGCGCTACTGGAGCTGGGGGGCCTGCCGCTGGAGGCCCTGGAGCTGGAGGCCCTGGAGCTGGAGGCACTGGAGCTGCTGGTCTTGGAGGTGCTCGTACTGGAGGTACTGGAGCTGTTGGAGCCGGTGGTACTGCAGGTGTCAACGTGAGTTGTTGTTGGCCCCGTCCTCGCTTGGGCGGAGCCTATTTCGTTGTCGGGTGTGTGGGGAGCGCAGCCGATCAGCTGCAGTGGCGGGTGCCGAGCTGGAGGGCACCTGGCTGGAGGGCGCCTAGCAGGAGGGCGCCGAGATGGAGGGCGCCTGGCAAGAGGACGCCGAACAGGAGGACGCCGTCCTGGACATCTGGACGGCGTCCTAGGAGCCTGTACGCCGACCTAGGCGCCTGGACGGTGTCCTGGGAGGTTGGACGCCGATCTGGGCGCCTGGACGGCGTCCTAGGAGGCTGGACGCCGACCTGGGCGCCTGGACGGCGTCCTGGGAGGATGGACGCCGACTTGGGAGTCTGGACGGCGTTCTGGGCGCCTGGACGCCGACCTGGGGCGTCTGGATGGCGCCTTGGGTGCCTGGACGCCGACCTGGGCGTCTGCACGGTGTCCTGAGCACCTGGACGCCGACCTAGGCGTCAGGACGCCGACCTGGGTGCTGGGACACCTCTTCTAGGGACGCCGGTCATGTGTAGCCGGCGACCAACTGAGCTGGGCGACCAGGCGTTGTTGCCCGGTCAACCTGGATACCCGGGCGATGTGTGCGAAGGTCGCCGAGGAGGCTTCTGCGAGGCCGACCTCGGAAGTGGTATCCCGAGGCCGACGTGGCTGGTAGGCGCAGTCGCTGGCGTGGACTCGACCTGGGCGTCTGCGCTGTGCACGTGACAAGGAGTGGTGCACCAACCAGCTGCACGCACCTGCGAAGCAGGTGCACCGTTGTCCTGCGGGTGCAACGCTGTGCAGCCGACTTGCTGCAGTGTTGGCACACTGTGGACTTGCAACGTTGGCAAACCGCTAGTCTGCAACGCTGGAGCGGTGCGAGCTCTGCTGCGCTGGATGGCGGTCGACCATGCTGCGCTGGAGGTCGACCAGCAGCCTAGCTAGCTCTGATATAGTCTGTGTTGCCAATGTTGTATCAATCATTGTTGTGAACTTTTGCTAGTGGAACTCTTGCCAAAATTTCCCTGTGAACAAGCAAGTAGTGCAAGCACGAGTAAACGACTAAGGAACGAATGCAGAGATCACACGAGCAACCGTGCCTATCCTGTAGTCTAGCTCCCGTTGCTAAAGTTATCTCTGCGTGGTGCGGTGAGCGTGGACGGCACCGCGACGTAGTCCAGTCTAGCCGACTTTGCACCAACCGTGTTCGTAGGCCGGAAGCCGTGCAGTCACTAGCGTGCGCGTAGGTGACGCCGAGGTGATGGACACCCTGGAGGCACAGCTGGAGGATGCGAGGAGACGTCATGAGGCCCAGGAGTACGGGGCGATACCCTGGGAAGTCGTCGAGGCAGGACTCCGCTCCGTGTGGGCAGCGGAGCACCCCCCTTCTCGACCAGCTTCTCCTCGACCGGTGAACAACGACGGTGGCGTCGACATGGGCGTCAACGCCGGTGGCGGACAAGTCGGCAGCAGTGCGGGAGGCACGTCGAGGCAGCGAGGTGTGATACACGCCGGTGAAGCCGGCGGCGTTTAGGCGCGAGGGATGCAGTCGTCGGCGGCTGCAGGCTCCTCGCAGGGCGACGTCGGAGGGCGTCGGAGCGGTCAGTCGCCGATGTCGGCGACCCAGGTGACGGCGGGCGGGATTACACCGAGCTATGGATACTTCAAGTTTACGCTGGATAGGATCTTCGTCACCCCGCCGCTCGTTGGTCGACCGGACATACTCACCTGGAAGGAAGCCATCGAGCCCCAGCTGGAGATGGCCGGGCTGATTGGCTTCGCCCGATGGACTGTGGCGACGCCGGAGGAGCACCACTGTCAACGGGAGTTGTGTGTTGGCCCCGTCCTCGCTTGGGCGGAGCCGACTTCGTGGTCGAGTGTGAGAGGAGCAGCCGACCTGCAGCAGTGGGCGAGCTGGTTGACGAGGAGGTCGACCTGCACGGGGGCCACTGCACGGGCGCCGACTTCAGGGTGGCGCCGACTTCAGGGAGGTCGACCTGGGAAGTCGACCTGCGGAGGACGTCAACTTGGTGACGTCAACTTGGGGGCAGCCGACTTGGGTGGTCGGCTAACAGGACTGCTGATCACCTGGTGGTTGGTCGACCAGGCCTGCTGGTCGACTTGGTGGTAGGTCGACCAGGAGTGATGTCGACCTGGTGGTCGACCTGACCTGGTGGTCGACGGAGGAGGGGCCGACGCCGACCACGAATCAGGACGCCGAAGCAGCTGGGCGTCGAGTAGCGGGGCGTCAAATTGGTGACGCCGACTTCGGGTAGCCGACTTGGGTGGTCGGCTGACAACTGCGCTGGTCGACATGGAGCTGGTCGACCAGAAGTGCTGGTCGACGTGGAGCTGGTCGACCAGGAGTGCTGGTCGACGTGGAGCTTGTCGACCAGGAGTGACGTCGACCTGGAGCTGGTCGACCAGGGGTGTGGTCGACCTGGTGAGGTCGACTAGAGGCGGCCGTCGACATGGGAGGTCGACGGGCACATACAGGAGCAGCTGGTCGACGTGGTTGCCCGGTCGACCAGGTTACCTGGGTGACGAGGTTCTGCGGAGGAGTGCGACGGTCGCCCAGGCGAAGTTGGCGAGTCCGAACTCGGTGGTGGTATCCCGAGGTCGACGTGGCTGATCAGATGCAGTCATTAGCGCCAGGTTGACTTGGTGTGTGCGCTGTGCACGTGACAAGGCTCCGCACGCCAATCATCTGCGAGCACCTGCGAAGCTGGTGCGATGCTGTACTACGGGAGCTACGCTGGCACGCCGTCTACCTGCAGTGTTGGCACGCAGTCGACTTTGCACTGCTGGAGCGCGGTCGACCAAGTCGTTCTGGAACGCGGTCGACCATGCTGCGCTAGCAGTCGACCGACCTGAATGCTAGCTCTGATATAGTCTGGCCATGCCAACTTCTTTGTACCATTGTTGTCAACTTTCTCTAGTGAAACTCTTGCCAAATTTCCCCGTGAACTAGCAAGCAGTGTGTGCACTGGAAAAACGACTAAGGACCAACGAACGCAGAGATCACACGAGCACCCGTGCCTAGCCCGTAGTCTAGCTCCCGTTGTAGTAGTTATCTCCGCATGGTGCGGTGAGCGTGGACGGCACACGACTTACCTTTCAGTCAGGTCGACGTAGAGGTCACTTACCTAAGTTGTTCGTAGGCCGGCAGCCGTGCAGTCACTAACGTGCGCGTAGGTGACACCAAGGTGATGGACACCCTAGAGGGACGGCTGGAGGATGCGAGGAGACGCCATGAGGCCCAAGAGTACGGGGCGATACCCTAGGCGGTCGTCGAGGCTGGACTCCGCACCATGTGGGCGACGGAGCATCCCCCTTCTCGACCAGCTTCTCCTCGACCGGTGACCAATGAAGGCGGCGTCGACGTGGGCGTCAACGCCGGTGGTGGCCAAGTCGGCAGCAGTGCGGGAGGCACATCGAGGCAGAGAGGTGTGATTCACGCCGATGAAGTCGGCGGCGTTCAGGCGCGAGGGGTGCAGTCGGCGGCGGCTGCAGGCTCCTCGCAGGGCGACGTCGGAGGACGACGAAGCGGTTTGTCGCCGATGTCAGCGACCCAGGTGACGGCGGGCGGGATTGCACCGAGCTACGGCTACTTCAAGTTTGCGCCGGACAGGATCCTGGTCTCCCCGCCGCTCGTTGGTCGACAGGACATCCTCACCTGGAAGGAAGCCATCGAGCCCCAGCTGGAGATGGCCGGGCTGATCAACTTTGCCCGAGAATCCGTGGTGACGCCGGACGACCCCGACCTACGTGCGGAGTTTCGCGTCGTGCAACTGTTGACCTTCATGGTCATCTCGCGGTGCTGCTCGCCGGGCGTGCAGATCGCCTTGAAGTGGTGCCGAGAGTACCTCGACGCCGGCCACCGGGCGTGGCACTTCATTGAGTCGACCTACCAAGTCACCGACGACATGTTCATCTCCCAGCTGGAGGGGCAGCTGACGCACCTGCGTATGGGCGACGAGGAGACGGCGACCGACTACTGCAACCGAGCCCGGCGAATTCTCGCCACTATCAGGATGGCCGGCGCGCAGTACTCGACGGCGTCGTACGTCACCCACGTCATGCAGGGACTCTCGAGCAGCTACAACCTCCTGAAGCGGCTATCAATGGCGCCGAGCACGGGGACGACGCTCAACGAGGACAACTTGACCTCGTACATCTTGCAGGACGAGGCGATGCAAGAGGCTGAGCGGTCACAGGAGCTCTTGGCGCAGGCCAACTTCGTAGCCCCGGCAAAGCAAGGAGGTCGACCGGGGCAGCGCGGATAGTCTGGCGGCGGAGGGAGCAGTGGCTGGAAGTCGACCAAGGAAGTCGACAAGAAGTCGACCAAGGACAGCGGTCGAGGAGGAGGAAGTCGACGTCGGGAGTGCTGGCTGTGCGGCGACCCCGACCACCTCTCCTTCGAGTGCCCCGACCGCAGTGACTCCGACGACGACGACGCCAAGGGAGGCCGCGGGAGGTCTGGCAGTCGTCGTCCTCGACGAGGGGGAAACAAGCCGCGCAAGGAGAAGCAGTCGACGAAGTCGACCTCGGCGAAGGACGCCGACTCTTCTGCTGGCGGCAAGGGGCGGGACGACAAGACGGCGTCGTGCTCGCTGGTCGGCGGCCGGAGAGGACTTCCAGGCGGTGGCGGCAGCTGTGTAGGCAAACCCGGCGGTGGTCCTGCTCGACAGCGGCTGCTCCCACCACCTGATGGGGACGAAGGAAGTCTTCGTCGACCTGCAGCCGAGCGGCTCCATCAAGCACGTGCGCGGCTTCAATGGGGCGCTGCAGGACGTACAGGGCCGCGGCACCGTTGCCCTGCAAGGGGAGGCCGGGAAGCAGGTGCTCATCCCCGACGTGCTGTACGTCCCGGGTGTGCGGGCCAACCTGCTGTCATCCGGCCATCTGAAGGAGCACGGCGTGAAGCTGCAGAAGGATGGCGACGGGATGCTGCTCGTCTCGGCAGCGGGAGAGGTGCTCGGTCGGGCGACGTACTCCGGGCGTGTTCTCTGCACCGACCTGCGTCCCTGCTCAACGAGGTCGACGTCGCCCACGCCGGAGGTTGTGGCCCTTCGGGCAATTGTCTCCAAGACGAGGTCGACGCCGGACAGGATGCATGCGAGACTTGCGCACGTCGGCATGGACACCATTCGGAGCTCGGCGAAGAACGAGGTCGCCATTGGGCTGGACCTCAAGTCGACGCCGGGGGCCGACTCACAGCGCCGACCGACTCGGTGCCAACGAGGTCGACAGCAGCAGCAGAGGCAACAGAGGGCAAAAGAGGGACGGGGGAGCACCCCTCAAAGAAAGGGGCACGGGGGTCACCACGAGAGGCTCCGACAGCGACTATACTCTTCTCAGCTGCAAGGAGGCGCTCCTCGAGGAGGTCAACGGAGAGTGTGGTGGGGCAAAGGGAGAGGAAGTGGTCCCTGACCGAGCGAAGGGAGTCAAGGAGCCGGGTGACGAGGTAGTAGAGAGTGATGTACATAGGGGGGGGGTTCTTGGCGCAGAACTCGGCAGGAAGCGCAGCGCGGTAGCGGGTGTCACTAGTGCGGAGGTGCGTAATGAGGTCAGCGACTGTGGCAAAAGCGGCTAGGTCAGGGAACAGGTACGGCAGCATGAGGCGGCTAAGGGCAGCAGTGGCAGGGGAGGAGTAGCGCGCAACAACAGCGTCGTACAGAGTCCTAGCGGTCTTGTACTGGCTAGATTGCGCGCGCTCAGAAGACGGCAGGTGACTACGAACACCAAGACGAGCAGCAGCATCACGCGTGGTCCACTGCGAGCGAACAGCACTGTCAGCATCGGCAGCAGGTGCAACAGAGATGCCAGACATGAGATCGAACAAAGAGACTCCGTCCCTAGAGTCGCACTGCAGAAAAAGCTGCAGATGATCGACCCAGACCTCGAAATCGACTGCTCGACCCTCAGCATCAAAGGTGAGCACATTAGGGGTAGACAAGGTAGCAGTAGCAGTAGCAGTAGCAGGAGCAGCAGCAGTACTAGCGCGACTCGGCAGAGCGGCGCGGCTCGGCAGGGCGGCGCGGGTGCGGCGGTGCGCTTACCAGGGGCGGGAGTGGGGTAGGGCCGCGACTGGTAGGGCAGGGCCGTGGCGTGCTGGCAGGGCAGGGGCCGCGACAGGCAGGGCCGCGACTCGGCTGCAGGGCAGGGGCCGCGACAGGGGGGGCCGCAACAAGGCGGCAGGGCAGGGACGCGACTCGGCTGCAGGGCAGGGCCGCTTCAAGCAGGGCCGCGAGAAGGCGGCAGTGGAGGGGCCGCGACGAGACGGCAGGGCCGGGCCGCGACTGGGCGGCTGCACGGCGGGGCCACGTCACGGCTGCTGCAGGGTAGGGCGGCACCGAGGCCGCGGTAAGGCAGGGCCGCGGCAAAGCAGGGCCGCGGCAGGGTAGGGCCGTGCGGGCGGCGAAAGCAGGTCGCAGCAGGCGGGTGGGGCAGGGCCGCGACGACAGTGCGGGCGGGCCGCTAGGGGCGGCGACGACGACAGCGTGGCGGGCCGCTAGGGGCAGCGACGACGCGGGCGGACCGCTAAGGGCGGCGACGACGAGGGCAGGCCGCGAAGGGCAGGGCCGCTAAGGGCGGGCCGCTAAGGGCGCGACGGGCCGCTAAGGGCAGGGCCACTAAGGGCAGAGCGCGCGACGGCAGGGCAGGCGCACGGGGCGCAGATAAGGCAAGCGCGAGGCGCGCGACGGGGGCAGAGGCGCGCTTCGGGCAGGAAAACAAAATTTTCAGTGGTGGGCCCTTAAAAAAAAAAAAAAAAAACGGTCCCACTAGGGAACCCGCTCTATACCATGTGAAGAAACTATGAGGAATGAATGGACTAGGAATGAGAAAGGTACAAATATGAAACCCTAGGAAAGCTGTACCCCATATTGTCTACCCCACTACAGCCTACACATGCTATATCATATATGTCTGACAAGGTCGCCGTCGACCGAGGTGGTGGCTCTGCGGACGATTGTCTCGGCGACGAAGTCGACCCCTGACCGGTTGCATGCGAGGCTCGCGCACGTCGGCGTCGACACGATCAAGAGCTCGGCAAAGCATGAAGTTGCTACTGGGCTCGACATTACGCCGTCGACCGGAGCAAACCCGCCGTGTGTTTCGAGCGTCGAAGGAAAGCTGGCGCGGCACACCTTCCCTGATAAGGGCTCAGACGCCGAGGAGGCACTGGCTGTTGTGCAGATTGACTTGTGCGGGCCATTTCTGGTGGCTGTCAAGGATGGCAGCTTGTGCTTCCTGCTGCTGAAGGATCGCCACACTCGGTTCGTGTGGGCAATGCCGGTCGCTAAGAAGAGCGATGTGCTGCGGGAATTCCAACAGTGGCTGGTGCTGGTAGAGCGACAGACGAAGAAAACGGTGCTGTCGCTCCACTCTGACCGAGGAGGGTAGTTCCTCGGGAAGGCGTTCACCGACTTCGTCAACGGGAAGGGCATCGTCCACGACCTGTCGTGCCCCTACACTCCGTAGCAGAACGGCATGGCTGAGCGGGAGATGCGCACGGTCGTCGAGTCCGTGCGGACGATGCTGCTGCACATGGGCGTGCAGCACCACTGGTGGCACCTCGCTCTTCGACAGGCTGTCTGGGTGCGCAACTGCTTGGAGCGGTCGACGACGCCGCCGGGGACGACGCCGTACCAGCTGCAGACCGGGAAGAAGCCCGACCTCACGCTGGCGCGGGTGTGGGGCTGCATGGTGCAGTTCATGATTCCCGAGCAGCAGCGCGGTGGGAAGCTGGTGCCGAAGGCTCGTTGGGGGCTTCACCTGGGTGTGTCGCCGGAGAGTAAGGGCTAGGAGGTGCTCGACCTGACCGACAACAAGGTGGTCACGTCGGTCGAGGTGATCTTCTACGAGACGCTGTCGCTGGAGGTGTGGAAGGCGAAGTATGGGCCGGCGTCGGGGCGAACGCAGACACATCCACCGACGGACACCTCGACGGCAATGGTCCCACTGCTCGCTGAAGTCGACGAGCCTGCTGATGAGGATGTTCTGGAGGTTCTTTCACCTCCCCCAGTTCTTGCTCCTCCCTCCCCCGTTGCAGATCGACCTTCGTCGACACCTGTCTCGGCCGCCGACGATGAGGGGAGCCTTGAGGCGTCGCCTGTGGCGCCGGCCAGTGGCATCGCCGGCGGTCGACAAGGCGCCAAGCACGTCGACCAGGATGGGAAGCCGGGGCGGTCGACAGGTGAGCCGGACGAACAGGAGGCAGCAGCAGGGGTGCAGTCAACAAGGGAGCAGCAGCCAGGGCGGTCGACAGGGGAGCTGTCGAAGTCAGCATCAGTCGAGCAGCTGGTCGAAGGGTCGAAGCAGCTGGTCGACGACGATGATATCGACGAGGAAGGGGAGCAGTCGGCGGGTGAGGAGTCCACCGACAGCGACGTGGTGGAGGTGCCGATCACGAAGCCTTAGCTGCGACGCACAGGTCGAGCTCGACGGCCGCCGGAGAGGCTGATCTTCCACGCCTGCCTACTGCCAGCTGCCTTCACCACGGAGTACGACGAGGTCGACGACGACCTGTTGTACGACGACGCCGAGGAGGATGAAGAACTGCCGGAGCTCGACCCCGACGTGCATGCCGACCCCGAAAACCGCTGGGACATCGCCACGATGACGGTGAAGGAGGCGCTGGCGAGCTGGAAGGGCGAGGCGGTGAAGGCCGCCATGGAAGAAGAGATCCGCAGCCTCATCGGCATGGGCACTTGGGAGCTGGTCGAACGCCCACGCGAGGTGAACATCATGAAGAACCGGTGGGTGCTGACAACCAAGTACCGCATCGACGACACTGTCGAGCGCGAGAAGGCGAGGCCGGTCTTGAAGGGCTTCACGCAAGTGTACGGCGCCGACTACGACGAGGCGTACTCGCCGGTGCGCAGCTACGTCACGCTGAGGATCTTCCTCAGCATCATCGCCGTCCTCGACCTCAACCTGATGCAGCTCGACATGAAGAACGCTTTCCTGCAGAGCAAGCTCGACAGGGTGCTCTATATGTACCAGCCGGACTACTTCGACGATGGGACCGGCCGGGTGTATAAGCTGCTGAAGAGCCTCTACGGGCTGAAGCAGTCGCCGCTGCTATGGTAAAGGGCTCTCAACGGTGTGCTGCTGGGCGCTCGCTGGAAGAAGAGCCAGGTCGACGAGGCGCTCTACTTCAAGGCCGGCGGCGACAGAGTGACCTGGTCTACGTCGATGACCTGCTCGCCGCCAGCAGCAGCACCGTGATGCTGAAGGAGCTGAAGGAGCTGCTGGAGGCCTCCTTCGAGCTGCGTGAGATCTCGACGGTGGTGAAGTACCTTGGGCTGGAGATCGTGCGCGACAGGCCGGCCTGGAAGCTGTGGCTGCACCAGCAGGGCTACGCCGACAAGCTGCGAAGGCACTTCATCGACGAGGAGCAGGGCGGTCGAGTCCTGAAGACGCCGGTCTCGGTCGACGCCTACGCTGAGCTGACGTTCGACGACGAGGAGGCCCAGGAGCGCGAGGAGGAGGAGTACCGGCAGAAGGTCGGCTCGCTGCAGTTCGCGGCGACGACGACGAGGCCGGACATCGCCTTTGCCTGTAGCAAGCTGGGGAGCGGCCTCACGGTGAGGAGAACCAGCATTGGCGCGAGGTTGATCACTGCCTCGCCTACCTCGCAGACACCCGCGACACCGCCCTGGAGTTCGGCGGTGGACCATAGTCGCTGGAGCTGATCGGCCATGTGGATGCCGACGACGCGGGCGACAAGCAGAAACGGACGAGCACGGATGGCTACGTGTTCGTCTACGGAGGGGCCGTTGTCTCCTAGTCGAGCTCGCGCATCAAGTGCGCAACGCTCTCCTCGACCGAGTCGGAGTACGTCGCGACCACGGACGCCGGCAAGGAGGGGCGTCGACTTCGCTTCCTCCTTGCAGAGTTCAAGCAGTTCGATGCTGGGAAGCCGACTGTCCTCCGTGTGGATAACAAGTCGGCAATCACGGTCGCTGAGGGCCTGGGGCTGACTGGCAACCTCAAGCACATGGAGCGATGCTATGCCTGGCTGCAGCACATGGTGAAGCGCGGGAAGTTCGTGCTGAAGTACATCCTGACCACCGAGCAGCCGGCTGACTCGGACAGTGGGGTCAGTCCGAGTTTTGCGAGTTTGGAAGATGGTGAGTGGTGCAGCGAGTTCTCCATCCCGCATGCCAGTTGGGTGGGGAGTGTGCCATTCAGCTTCCTCGACGATGTCCATACCAGCAGGCCAAATAACTGGTTCGTCCTCTTCTGCATGGAGCTCATCTGCTTCGTCTGTTGTGTCTACTGCTGTGGTGGACAGACGCCTTGCTGCTGGAGCTGATGATTCTCCTTCGTCAGCTGGTGCTTTCCCCCTGTTGGATGGTGGGCGGTCACTGTGTGTGGGTGGCTGTGCCCTGTCTGTCCTTTCTTCTGTTGTGGAGGCAGTTGGTGTGCGGCAGTTTCGGTAGAGGCCGTCAGGTCCAGCTGCGTGAAGGTCAATCTCCCTTGGATGAGCGTGATGCTTGATGCCAGTTCACATGTGGGTATATAGCAAATATAATGAGATGCAAGAGTACAGGACAAGAAGGACAAAGCATCTCTACGTAAGCAAGTGAGGACGGGCCGGCACAAGGCCAAGCTGGGTGCAGAAACGTTGGTGGTCACAAGGCGGCAACGCCTTGGTGAAGATATATGCAGTGTTGGCCTCAGAGACCACACGTCGTACGAGTGCCTGGCCACGCTGCTGCAACTCACGCAGACGGAAGTAACGAAGCTGGATGTGCTTCGCCTTCCCAACCAGTCAGGGCTCCTCACACAGAAGGACAGCAGACCTGTTGTCGACGAACAAGACTAGGGGAGAGCGAGGCCGCTCACCAAGGTCGGTGAGAAGGAAAGACAGCCAGCGAAGCTCCTGAGCGGCCATGGCCGCAGCGTACACCTCTGCCTCACAGCTGGAACCACTGACGGACGACGCCCGAGTCGACCGCCACGAAACAGCACCTGCCCCGAGGCTAAAGGAGTACCCCTGTGTAGACCGACGCGTCTCCGCGTCGTCGGCCCACGACGAGTCCGAGTAACCTGTGAGTGTAACTGGCTGCTTCCCTCCAAGGACAAGTCTCATGCCTGTTGTACTCGCCACATACTTCGCCACCCTCTTAGCAGCGTACCAGTGGGAAGGTCGGTGTCTCCCAGGCGCAACAAAGCGCGCAAGGATGCTAAGAGGGTAAGCTAGGTCTGGGCGAGTACAAGTCATCAGGTACATGAGACAACCCACCAGCTCAGGATATGGACCATGTCAGAAATGTGAAGTGAAGAATGACTAGAAAGAGGGCAGTACAAGGTTTGTATAGGCAAAACCTAACTTGGGCTGTACCCCATAAGGAGTGCCCCACTACAGCCTAGAACATATAAGCATAGTTCTGATAGACCACTGGACTCAAATGACTCGTCCGAAGGTGGAGTTGTGAGCCCATTATCCACACCAAGAGGGGTGAGCTATACCTTGGAGAACGGGAAGCGAAACCGCGTTAGGATCTGCTCGACCATATGCGACTGAGTCAGCGTAATGGTGCGAGCTTCCCTGTCCCTGGTGATCTGCAGGCCAAGGTAGTGCTGCAGCTCACCAAGGTCAGTGCAAGTGTGTCTCCGCTGTAGTTCCTCCTTCACGGAGGCCAGCGCGCGTCGGTCTGGAGTGGCGAACACCAGGTCGTCGACGTAGACCAGGACAAAGAACGGGGACGAGCCACGGCGAACGAACAGTGACGGGTCAGCAGACGACGGAAAAAAGTCAAGCGCTGCAAGGGTCAAGCGAAGTGTGTCGTGCCACTCACGTAGAGCCTGACGCAGGCCATAGACTGGTTGACGCAGCTGCCACTGGGTCCCAGGTGGGAAAGAGCCAGTGAAGCCAGGCGGGCGACGCAGCCAGATCTGCTCGTGCAGGCTCCCTTGAAGGAACGCGGTGGAAAAGTCCAAGGAGTGCAACTCGTAGTCGCGCTGGGCTGCTATAAGCAGCAACACCCGAATAGTACTCATCTTCGGGGTGGGAGCGAAGGCCTGGAAGAAGTCCACCCCCTCTCGCTGACTGAAGCCTCTTGCCACATAGCTCGCCTTGAACACAGGTGGTGATCCAGGCGGCCGTTTCACCTTGTAGAGCCATCAGCCACTGACAACGTTCGTCCCAGGTGGTGGGACTGCGTTGACGTAAGTGCCTGTGGACCTATAAGATGCCATCTCTGCCTCCTCAGCTGCTATCCAGTACGAAGCCCAGGGTCCCGAGACCGCCTCGGCATGAGCGCGAGGGATCGGGATGTTAAGGGCGTCTGGATCCTCCTCAGGGGCAAGTAGCATGGCGCAGAGATGAGGAACAGCGGCCGCAAGGAAACCAAGCTCGAACTGCCTGTCCTCGAGGACCTCCAAGGGAAAGACAGGAGCACCCCCAGAGAACGGAGAACGAGCAGGGCCACTCACCACGTGAGCGGCGTAGTCAAGGCGGTGGGAAGAGGCAAAGCCAGCGACAGTGGTAACAAGAGCTGAGACAGACGACACAGGTGCAGTCGGGTGAGTGACCAACGCGGAAAAAACACGGGAGACGACAGGACGGGAGGCACAGAGGTAGTCGGACAACGGGTCGTGAAGCACAGCAAGGGACGACTCAGGAGGCTGTGGAAGGACAGGAGGAGGTGGAGCACGAGAGCGAAGAACAAGGTGGAACAGACTGGCTGCACGGTAACGGGACCGACGACGCTCTGGGGATACAGCACGACTGTGGGGAGAACGACGAGTCCACTGGGACGAGGAAAGGGACTCAACAGGTGGAACAGTAGGGGACGGTAGGGGACCACGAACAAAGCGTGCAGGTGCTAAGTCGGGGAGGTCGCTGCTGCTGCGCCTCCTCTGGCGTCTGCTGCGACGGTACCGGCCCCTGCTGCTGCTCCTGTGGCTCCGCCTCTGCCCTCTCCTGCTGCGACTGCAGCTGCACCCGCTGCTGCGACCGGGACTCTTGCGCTACCCTCTCCTGCTGCGGCCGTGACTCCTCCTCTACTCTCTCCTGCTGGGTCTGTAACTGCACCTGCTGCTGCGGGTGGGACTCCTGCTCTACCCTCTCCAGGTGCGGCCGTGGCTCCTCCTCTACTCTCTCCTGCTGTGTCTGTAACTGCACCCGCTGCTGCACTCGTGACTCCTCCTCTACTCTCTCCTGCTGTGTCTGTAACTGCACCTGCTGCTGCGGGCGGAACTCCCGCTCTACCCTCTCCTGGTGCGACCGTTACTCCTCCTCTACCCTCTCCTGCTGCGGCTGAAGCTGCACCTGCTGCTGCGACCGGGACTCCTGCGCTACCCTCTCGTGCTGCTGCTGTGACTCCTCCTCTACTCTCTTCTGCTGCTGCTGCTGCTGCTGCTGCTGCTGTGCCCTCTCAAACCGCTCACGCTCCTCCCTCTCCAAACGGAGGAGACGCTGCTCACGGGTCAGGAAACGTACAGTGCGCGGTGTAGGCCCTTCAGTGCCAGTGCCTCTAGCTCCAGCACCCCCAGAACCAGCACCTCCACCACCGACACCCCCGGGGCCTCCAGTACCTTCCGTAGGAACACCCCCAGGCTCCGCAACAACCGGCCGCAGAGGAGAACGAGGAGGGAACTGCGGGACGGCCGGGAAGCCAGGGGGTGACGCGGGGCGAGGCCGCCGACTCGAGGCTGCCATGTCCTCCACGGGAGTGACCTCCAAGCCCACACCCACTGCACCCCCGGAACCAACACCACCAGCTCCTGCAGCCCCGGCACCCTCACCCTCCGCAACTGCACCTCCCACACCCCCAGACACGACAGGGACTGGACGCTGCGGGGGGGACGACTGCGGAGTGACGTAAGACACACCTGACGGGGCAGGACGCGAAGCGGGGGGGGGCTACCGGGGCGACTGGGGGGGGGGAAAGACCTCTGTACCTCGGTGGGGGCGACTCCTGTAGTAACAGAAGACTCGTCGAACGTGACGTCCTGAGAAGCGAAGAACCCGCAGGTAACCGGATCGTAGAACACCCAGCCGGAGGCGTCCAAAGGGAAGCCAAGAAAGGCGCAGGCACGAGTGCGCGGAGACTACTTGTTCGCGCCAGGGGCGCGAACGTGAGAGAGACAACCCCAGACGTGGAAGTCAGCTGCTACTCCCGGTAAACCTGACCAGAGGGAGACCAGCGTCACCCGTGGCCGTGCGTCAATGGGCCACAGGTTCAGCTGGTGCGGCGTAGCGGACTGCCTGAGGCCACAAGAACTGAGGGGCACCGGCATGGCACATGGAGGTCCGGGCAACCTCCATGACCAGGCCGATGCGTCGCTCGGCTACCCCGTTCTGTTGCGGCGAGGCTGGTAGCGTGTAAGACTGAATAACTCCTCGACCCTGACAGATCGTCTCTAGGCGAGTGGAAGAAAACTCACCACCACGGTCCGAGTGTAGGCGAAGCCCACACAGGCCATGGGCGCCACCCCACGCTAGTAGCCACGGCTCGAGGACGGTAGGCACGTCGGCCTTTCGTCGCAAGGGGAAAACCGTGGTGTAGCGGGAATAGTCGTCCACCACAATCAGAAAGTAGCGCTCCTGACGTGGGCCAAGGACAGGGGAGGGGCCCCAAACGTCCAAGTGCAGGGTCTGGAAGGGAGCCATGGTGGGGGGGAACGAGGAGGAGTGAGGGGCGGCGCGCTGCCGACCCTCGACGCAAGGAGTGCACGGCGGCGCAGGCGAGCGAGGAAGCGGGGCAAGCGACGCTGGGAGACCTGATACCAGACGGTGACGTGCCATCCTACTAAGACGTGGGAACGACGGGTGACCTAGACGGTGGTGCCAGAGGACCGACGGGTGGGTGAGTGACCGACAGTCGCACGACACAGCAGCTACCTGACCTGACCTGACCTGACCTGACTCAGTGTGGTGGGACCCAGTGTGTAGTGAGTACAGACCAGAGCCCGGCTCTCTGTGGAAAGTGGCCAGAGGCGCCCCAGTAACACCGACTGTGCAGGAGGCAACAGGCTCGTCCAGTGGAAAAGTAGTGACTACACCTAGGTCGTGGGAGGTGACTAACACCCACGAGGTTCCTGGAGAACCTGGGGGTGTAGTAACCTGTGAGAAACCCAGAGGGACCCGTTGGACACGGAAGAGTGGTGGTGCTGTGGGCAACTACAGGTCCCACGCTGGGGTCAGCCAAGGCGACAGTGACTGGGGTGCGCAGTGGTGTGAGGTCAGTACAGTCGCGAAAGAAACAGTTGGACGCTCCAGAGTCTAGGGTGAAGGAAAGTTGTGCAGTCTGTGAGGTCGCACCCGAGCCAGCGACAAAGGCTGGTGCTAGACTGGTGGTAGCTGCAGCTCCTACACAAAGACGCTCAGAGACGCCTGGACTGGAAACAACACACGCACCAAGACTGGAAACACAGGTCTCTACTCGTGCAGCCGGGAAAGGTCCTAGACCCGGTAGGTGAGACTCAACTGGTGCAGCAGTGCGTTGGCGAAGACGCGAGGGCCAGTGCGGTGTAATAGTGTGAGGACCAAAACGCTCACGGTGGAGGTCGTCGAGTCGACGATAGCAGCTGGACGCAGCAGGTAGTGCCAGCACCAGGACCTGTCAGGGCCCGGTACCCGCATGGGGCGGACGTTTCGCCCACTGCTGGGGGCGCCACACTTTGGACCCGCAGGCCACCACTGTCGGGAGTGCTGCGGCTGGCCCTGCTGCTGTAGAACCCTAGGACACGCCATGTGAGCCTATGCTGCTGCTGGTTCTGCTGGGGGCAGCCTAAGCTGCTGCTCGTGGGCTGGCGGCGGCCTCAATTGCTACTGGTGCGCTGGGAGCAGCCTATGCTGCTGCTGGTTCTGCTAGGGTCAGCCTATGCTGCTGCTGGTTCTGCTGGGGGCAGCCTAAGCTGCTGCTGGTGCGCTGACGGTAGCCTAAGCTGCTGCTGGTTCTGCTGGGGGCAGCCGACGCTGCTGCTGGTTCAGCTTGGGGCAGCCTATGCTGCTGTTGGGTGTAGTTTAAGTTGTTGCTGGTGCGCTGACGGCAGTGGAAGCTGCTGCTGGTGCTACTGGCGGCAGTCTAAGCTGGTGGTGGTGCTCCTGGCGGTAGCCTAGGCTGCTGCCAGTGCGCTGGCGGCAGTGGAAGCTGCTGCTGGTGCTACTAGCGGCAGTGTAATCTGCTGGTGCTACTGGCGGCGCGTGTGGCAGCTCGTGGGGAGGCGGGTGTCAGGTGGGGCGGTCGTTAAGGCAGCGGGCGACGGGTGGGGAAGGTGAGGCGGCGGTTCTGTGCGGTTTTGTGCAGTTCTGTGCGGTTATGCGCGGTTCTGCAAGGTTCTGTGCGGTTCTGTGCGGTGGAGAGTACTGGGTGGGACGGCTGATTCCGGGTGAGGTGACTGGAACGGGTGGGGCAGCAGGTTTCCAGGTGGGGCGGCGGTTTTCAGGTCTGGGGCGGCAATTTCAGGTCTGGGACGGCGGGTTCAGGTCTTGGGGCTTAGTTTGCACGGGTGGGGTGGCGGGTTTGCAGGTGGGGCGGCGGTTTTCAGGTCTGTGGCGGCGGTTTTCAGGGGTGGGGCGGTTAAGACGGTAAGCTGCACGTGCGCGCGGCTGTTGCTGCGCGTGCGTGCGGCTGCGACGTACGTGCACGAAGCTGCACGTGCGGCTAAGTCTGCGCGCGCAACTACGCGCGTGCGTCTGCTGCGCGCTATCGGGCTGGGGGAGCAATGCGGGGGGTAAAACGTGTGGGGAGCGGGGCTGAAAACTGAGTGACGCACGGGGCAAAAAATGGGTGGGGCGCAGGGCAGAAACAGGTCATGCGCGGGGGCAACGGGGGGCTCGATCTACGGGCTCTACGGGGAAGGGCGCTATGGGCTACGGGGCGCTACGAGGCGCGCGGGTGGTGGGCCCATGACTATCGAGAGGAACATCGCCTAGGGGAAAAAATCGCCTAGGGGAACCTAGCTCTATACCATGTTACGATATGAAACTCAATGAATTTATAGAAAATGTGAAGTACAACCCTAGATATAGCAAACCCTAATCATGCAAGGAAGTAGAAATGTAACACCTAGACTAACCTAAACAACACATATAAAATATATGTTGACAGTGAAGGCCACCATGGAAGAAGAGATCCGCAGCCTCATCGCCATGGGCACTTGGGAGCTGGTCGAACGCCCACGCGGGGTGAACATCATGAAGAACCGGTGGGTGCTGACGACCAAGTACCGCATCGACGACACCGTCGAGCGCAAGAAGGCAAGGCTGGTCGTGAAGGGCTTCACGCAGGTGTACGGCGCCGACTACGACGAGACGTACTCGCCGGTGAGCAGCTACGTCACGCTGAGGATCTTTCTCAGCATCGTCGTCGTTCTCGATCTCCACCTGATGCAGCTGGACATGAAGAACGCCTTCCTGCAGAGCAAGCTCGACCGGGTGCTGTACATGTATCAGCCGGACTACTTCGACGACGGGACCCGCCGGGTGTGCAAGCTGCGGAAGAGCCTCTACATGCTGAAGCAGTCGCCGCTGCTGTGGTACAGGGCTCTCGACAGTGTGCTGCTGGGCGCTGGCTGGAAGAAGAGCCAGGTCGACGAGGCGCTCTACTTCAAGGCCGGCGACGACGGAGTGACCTGCTGGGTGTTGGTCTACGTCGACGACCTGCTCGCTGCCAGTAGCAGCACCGCGATGCTGAAGGAGCTGAAGGAGCTGCTGGAGGCCTCCTTCGAGCTGCGTGAGATCTCGCCGGTGGTGAAGTACCTTGGGCTGGAGATCGTGCGCGACATGCCAACCAGGAAGCTGTGGCTGCACCAGCAGGGCTACGCCGACAAGCTGCGCAGGCGCTGCGAAGGCGACTTCGGGTTGGTATCCCGAAGTCGATGTGGCTCGTCATGCACAGACAACAGCCGACGGATACACAACAGTGCAAGTCGGGCCCATCGTCTGCGCGCACCTGCGAGCGTGCGCACTGCTGTCTTCTACGGGGCAAAGCTGGACAGCCGTTCTGCTGCAGCGTTGGCACGCCGTCGACCTGCAGTGTTGGCAGGTCGCCTTTCTGCAGTGCTGGCGCGGCTCCTCTACGCAACGCTGGCAGGCGGTCGACCATGCAGTGCTGGCGGTCGACCACTAGCTGCAGAGTTGCTAGGTGCTTGATGTAGTCATTCTTGTCATTGTGAACTCAACCATTCTGTAATTTCGACTTTGCCTAGTGAGCGCAAGCACTAAGGAACTAAGCAAAGCTACGATCGCTCCTAGTAGTTCGTGCCTACCCCCGTAGTCTAGATCACTACCTTTGTCGAGTGACTCTCCGCAAGCTTCCTACCGCGCTGCTGCTCGGGAATCATGAACTGCACCATGCAGCCCCACACCCGCGCCAGCGTGAGGTCGGGCTTCTTCCCGGTCAGAAGCTGGTACGGCGTCGTCCCCGGCGGCGTCGTCGACCGCTCCAAGCAGTTGCGCACCCAGACAGCCTGTCGAAGAGCGAGGTGCCACCAGTGGTGCTGCACGCCCATGTGTAGCAGCATCGTCCGCACGGATTCGACGACCGTGCGCATCTCCCGCTCAGCCACGCCGTTCTGCTGCAGAGTGTAGGGGCACGTCAGGTCGTGGACGATGCCCTTCCCGTTGACAAAGTCGGTGAACGCCTTCCCGAGGAACTCCCCTCCTCGGTCAGAGCGGAGCGACAGCACCGAATTCTTCGTCTGTCGCTCTACCAGCACCAGCCACTGTTGGAATTCCCGCAGCACATCGCTCTTCTTAGCGACCGGCATTGCCCACACGAACCGAGTGTGGCGATCCTTCAGCAGCAGGAAGTACAAGCTGCCATCCTTGGCAGCCACCCGAAATGGCCCGCACAAGTCAATGTGCACGACAGCCAGTGCCTCCTCGGCGTCCGAGCCCTTGTTGGGGAAGGTGTGCCGCGCCAGCTTTCCTCTGACGCACGAAACACACGGCGGGTCTGCTCCGGTCGACGGCGTAATGTCGAGCCCAGTAGCAACTTCATGCTTCGCCGAGCTCTTGATCGTGTCGACGCCGACGTGCGCGAGCCTCGAATGCAACCGGTCGGGGGTCGACTTCGTCGCCGAGACAATCGTCCGCAGAGCCACCACCTCGGTCGACGGCGACCGCGTCGAGCAGGGGCGAAGGTCGGTGCAGAGGACTCGTCTAGTGTAGCGTGCTCGACCGAGCACCTCCCCGGTCACAGCGACGAGCACCATCTCGTCGCCGTCGCTCTGCAGTTGCATTCCGCTCTCCTTCAGTTGGCCAGCTGACAGCAGGTTCGCCTGGACGCCCGGAACGTAGAGAACGTCGGGGATGAGGACCCGCTTCCCAGCCTCCCCTTACAGAGCGACGGTTCCGCGACCCTCGACAGGCTGCAGCGCCACGTTGAATCTACGCACATGCTTCACCCCGTCGCTCGGCGCCATGTCGACGAAGACCGCCTTCGTCCCCATCAGGTGGTGGGAGCACCCGCTGTCGAGCAGCACCGCCATCGGGTTGGCCTGCACAGCTGCCGCCACCGCCTGGAAGTCCTCGCCAGCCTCCGGCGCCAGCGAGACCGTCGGCTCCACCACGCCGATCATCGAGCACGACGCCTCCCCGTCGCCTCGGCCCTTGCCGCTGGAGCTGTCGACGTCCTTCGTCGACGACATCTTCTTCGACGTCTGCTTCTCCTTGCGCGGCTTCTCATCTCGACGGGGGCGACGGCTGGTCGACCGGCCACGGCCTCCCTTGGTGTCGTCCTCGTCGATGTCGTCGCTGTCGGGGCACTCGTAGGAAAGGTGGTCGGGGTCTTGGCAGATCCAGCACTCCCGCCGTCGACCACCACCTCCACGGCCCTTGTCCCTCGTCGACCTCTTCTCATCAACGTCCTTCGTCGACCGCCCACCTCCGCTACCACCTCCGCCCAGCTTCCCGCGCTGCCCTTGCTGCCGATTCAGCTTCGTCGGAAGGAGCTCCGTGGGCTATTCGGCCTCCTTCATCGCCTCATCTTGCAGGATATAGCTGGCGATGGAGTCCTCGTCGAGGGACTCACGCATGCCAGGCACCATCATCATCTTCTTCATGAGGTTGTAGCCGCGCGGCAGGCCCTTGACGATGTGGGTGATGTAGGACGACGTCGAGTATTCGACGCCCGCCATCCGCATCTCAGCCAGGATCCGTCGAGCACGGTTGCAGTAGTCCGTCGCCGACTCCTGCTCGCCCATCCAAATGTGTGTCATCTTCTCCTCCAGCTGTCCGATGTACAGGTCATCCCTAACCTGGTACGTCGACAGGATGAAGTGCCATGCCTGGTGACCAGCATCCAGTCGCTCTCGACAGCTCCTGAGCGACATCTGCACCACCGCCGAGCATCACCTCGAGATGACCATGAAGGTGAGCAAGTGAGCCGCACGAAACTCCCCACGCAGCTCGACATCTTCCACGGGCGGAATTGGCACGGTGACGTCGGCGAAGCCCTTCAGCAGAACGGCTGTACAGTTCGACTGGGAGGTCGACGAATCAGCCCATCGACCTGCAGTTCGACCGGGAGGTCGACGGAGCAGTCCGTCGACCTGCAGTTCGACCGCGAGGTCGACGGAGCAGTCCGTTGACGTGCAGTTCGACCGGGAGGTCGACGGAGCAGTCCGTCGACCTGACAAGTGAGCAGCGGTCGACGAGGGGAGCTCGGCGACAACAGCTGACAGTTCCGGTCGACGGAAGGGGTCCGTCGACCAGGGGGTAGCTCAACAGGAGCTGTGGTCGACCAGAGGCACCTGGTGGTCGACCAGAGGCAGTGGTGGTCGACTAGAGGCAGTGGTGGTCGACCGGTAGCATCTGGTGGTCGACCAGGTCGACCGGGTAACCTGCTCGACGAGTTCTGCGGAGGCACGCGAACGTCGTCGAGGTCGCGATGGCTAAGGCGACTTCGGGCTGGTATCCCGAAGTCGATGTGGCTCGTCAGGTGCAGACAACAACCGACGGATGCACAACAGTGCTAGTCAGGCCAATCGTCTACGCGCACCTGCGAACGTGCTCACTGCTGTCTTCTACGGGGCAACGCTGGACATCGGCTCTGCTGCAGCGTTGGCACGCCGTCAACCTGCAGTGTTGGCAGGTCGCCTTTCTGCAGTGCTCGCGCGGCTCCTCGACGCAACGCTGCCAGGCGGTCGACCATGCAGTCCTGGCGGTCGACCAAGCTAGCTGCAGGGTTGCTAGGTGCCTGATGTAGTCATTATGGTCATTGCTTGTTCAACCATTCTGTAATTCCAACTTTGCTAGTGAGACTCTTGCCAACTTCTCCCATGAATGTGCAAGTGCTAAGGAACGCAAGCAAAGCTACGATCACTCCTAGTAGTTCGTGCCTACCCCCCCGTAGTCTAGCTCACTACCTTTGTCGAGAGTCTCTCCGCATGTACAAATATATGTGTGTGAACTCTTGAACAGGCCTTGTGGCCCCTTGCTTGCTCTCAGGCTATGTGGTCTTGAGACCTGTTGAATTTCTTGCTCTTTGTGGATGTCCCTCACTTAGCCTATGGGGGTGTGTCAAATGTTGTACTAGTTGTTTAGGCTACAGTAAGTACCACTTTAGGTAGTACAACCGTTTTAGGGTTGCTATTTGTATGCCTTGTTCCTACTCACACATCGCTCCGCTATTTTTACTTTGAGATTCGTCACCAAACCGAACAATGTCGTCGCATCGGCCACGCTGCCTGTCACGCGCGACGTTCGAATACTGTATTTTTAACGCAAGGCGAAAGGAGCTCCGAACACAAGCACGGACGACGACTCCAATTGGACACGACACGACGGGATACGTACGACTCCCTTTCCTGACTGCGACACTCCTCGTTGGTCGCAATGTGCTCGCACGTCCAGACCTGAAGCGCCCCTAGTTGACCAACAAACGAATCGCATCGCGAAATGTTTGAGACCTACGAATCCCTCTCTTCCGACGCCCTCTATTCCAAACCACCAACCATGGCCCAGCCCATCCTCCGCACAGTCTTTGTACCAACGCAGGAGACGAGAACCATGTTGACAGTCACTGCGGAGACACTGCGGAGAGTCACTCTACACCGGGAGCTGGACTACGTGGGAAGGCACAGGTTCTAGAAATGGTCGTAACGTCCCTTAGTGTTTGCTCGTGTTCTCTCTACACACACATTCACGGGAAGAATTGGCAAGAGTTTCACTAGGAAAAGTTCATAACAATGACAGCAACAAAGTTGGCAACTACATCAAAAGCAAGTCTGCCTACCACTCAGGCAAATCGACCTCCAGCGCAGCAAAGTCGACCGCGCTCCAGCACTGCAAGGTCGACCGCGCTCCAGCACTGCAAGGTGACGACTTGCCAACGTAGCAAGTCGGCAGCGTGCCAATGCTGCAGCAAGGTGACCGTCCAGCGTTGCGTTCGCAAGTGACAGCAGTGCACACACGCACACCTACTTCGCTGGTGCTTGCAGACGGTTGGTGCGACGTGCACCGTCATGTGCACGGCGCAGGTGCCAGGTCGGCCACGTGCCGTTGACTGCGCCTGATCAGCCTTGTCGACCTCGGGATACCACTCCAAGGTCGGCTTTGCTAGAATCTCCTGGGCGACTGTCGCGCAACCTGCAGAACCTCGTCGCCCTGGTAACTTGGTCGACCGGGACACCACCAAGTCGGCGTCGACTTGTGCGGCAGGAGTCAACCAACTACTATACGTGCTCGTCGACCACCCAAGTCGACGACCACCAGCCAACTTCACCAAGTCAGCCACTCCACAAGTCGACCAACTCCAGGTCGACCAGACCAGCTCGCCGACTGCACCAAGTCGGCTTCCCCAGGTCGGCCTCCCTACTTGGCGTCCACAAGTCGCCGTCGACTTGGGCGGCAGGTGCCCTCCAACTACTGTACGTGGTCGTCGACCACCCACATCGACGACTGCCCTCCGGCTTCATGAAGTCGGCGTCACCAGGTCGGTGCCCACAAGTCGGTGCCCCCTGCCGGGTCGACGAGTTTCTTCGTTGACCACTAGGTTGAAGTCGACCGCAGTCTTCCCGTCGGCGGCGGCTTCGCAGTGGCCCCGCGCAGGTCGACCAAGTCTGTCAACCTGCTCGCAAAAGTCGGCGCTGCCAATTGCAGACGGTCGCTGCACCTCCCGCACACCCAACCACGAAGTCGGTTCCGCCCAAGCGAGGACGGGGCCAACACCCAACTCTCGCTAACAGACACAAAATGCTCCTGTAGGCACTAAAACACCTCGACCTGCGAACGGGCCGCTCCACATAGATCTCACTAATGATCCTGACTGGTGGGGTAAAAACATACCTCCGCCAACTGCTCCATGACCGATGTAGGTGCTACTCTGGACGAACCAGAGCAGCCCGAAATTGACGAGAAAACCGACCTCGCCACCATGAGCACTGCAACCGTTACTGCGTCTACCCCAAGGCGACGTGGTGATGCACGCTCCCAAACCCGCTGTACGCTGCGGGAGGAGTACAACCTCGCTGTGGCCAGACAAGACTTGGACGACCAGATCAATCCCATGATGGGCCAACAAGACCGGTCGTGGTATGTCACCTTGTACGAGGAGTTGCGGGAACGTCATCCCATGTGGCGACATAAGGTTGCCACCATACGGGCCAAATTGTTTCGTATGAAAGATGCATTGCGGCGTTGGTGCGACCAAACTGCCACATGGAGTGGTGTTGGTCGTCCTCGCGGAACACCTGAGTGGTTCCCGATTTTCGACCACATTTTGGGCAGTAGGCCTGCAGCTGCGCCCGTCGCTTTGGGAGGCAATGCGTTAGTTCAGGGTTTAGGGTTTGTTGGCGGCTCCGGCTATTGTTGGCGGTCGCAACTGGCGGCTCGAGCTTTTGTTGGCGTGGCACCCAACCCTCCCGTACTCAACCTCCCTGCGCCCAATCCTCCCATGCGCCCAACCCTCCAGCGCCCAACAATTCCGTGCCCACCCCTCCAGCAACCAATGGGGCTGCGCACAACCCGATAGTTCCCAACCCTCGTGTGCCCCACAATCCGCGCCCACCCCTCCAGCGACCAACGGGGCTGTGCGCAAGTCGACAACGCCCGACCCTCCTACGCGCAACCCTGTCGCAACCACCCCCGACCCTCCCACGGCTAGCGTTGTCAACACAGCAGCAACCCATCCAGGCCATCCCGTCAACCTCGCGCCTTCGCAGGCACGAATGTGTACGCGATACCTTCCCTCATCGCTAGCGGAAAATGCTGGAATGTACTTGCACATGAAATTATGGCAATCAGCAATTTGAGTCAGTTCAAGAACCAACACCCTTACACATATATAAGTAAATAAATTAGACACTTCAATCCGTTCATTAACATATTAAACTTGTCAACCACTCAAGCATAGATCGCGGAATGAAGACAATAGATTCGGCATCGACCGTGCCGGTAGGTGCTGGTTCGAGCTCCCCATCTTCACGTGTGCCCGGTTTGGGCATGGGTGTTTCGCTGCGCTCCAGGTGCCTGACTTGGGGCTTCACGCCGCCAACTGATGGAGCGGAAGGCACGTCGCGGGGGACAGCAACAGGTCGCACTAATGAGCGGAAGTCATCATCCCGGCAAAAGCTGGCTCGCTGTCTTCCTTGGTTTCCCCCTCGACGCCCCTGGCTGGCTGTTCTACCACCCTTCGTCTCATAGGTTCTCTAGCTCCCAAGACGTCACCATTATTGTTCCTCGCTACGCGGCTATACCTCATTTTATGATTGAATCCTCACAATCACAATCACGAACATGCCAAGTAGACTCCCTCAAGCCTGGGATCTAAACCCTCGACTTTTGAATCTTAGCCCAGAACCTTGAGCAACCTCGAACCCCAAGGACTTTCCTTAGATTCCAATCACAATCCACGCGCCCAAATTCATCCCACATGCATGGCGTTGCATCGGATTTCATGGCGTATGGTTGGGATGGCATAGAATGGGATGGCATAGAATGGGATGGCATGGCATGCATGGCATACAGTAGCATCTCATGGGATGGCATGGCATGCATAGCAAAGCATCTCATGGGATGGCATGGGATAAAATGGCATGGCATGGCATGAGATGGGATGGGCATGACATGGGATGGGATAGCATGGCATGGGATGGCATGGCATGGGATGGCATGGGATGGCATGGAATGGGATTTCATGGGATGGCATGAGATGGCATGGGATGGCATGGCATGGCATGGTGGCATCAGGTGGTGGCATTGGCAAATCTGCTGCCATCAGATGATGAAACGGACGAGCTTGACAGTCACATCGTGCCAGAGGTGCGGCTGTCGAGGGTGCGGACACTGAGGGTGCTGGCGCTGGAGATTCTAGCTATGGGGGTGCTGACGCTGGTGGTGCTAGCTCTGGGGGTGCTATCGCTGGAGGTGTTATGGGGGTGCCGATGCTGGAAGTGCTGGCTCTGGGGGTGCTGACACTTGAGGTGTTGGCTCTGGAGGTGTTGGCTCTGGAGGTCCTGGCGCTGGCCGGCGACGTTTGACGAGGCTCCGGCAGCAGCATTAGCAGCAGTAGAAGGCACAGTCGCAGCAGCAGCAGCCAACAGCCGCGGCAGCAGCAGCACCAGACGCCGCAGCAGTAGCAGCCGCAGTCGTGCCCGGTCGTGCTTGGTCTTCCTTGCCCTTCCTCAGATAATAAGACTCCCTCCTCCCTTCCACTGCCTCTCCTGGACACGTCTCTTACTCGTTTTCCTCCTTGATCACAACTGTCTCCTCCTCTCCTTCCTGACCCTCCTATTGTCTCTTCCACTTGGGCTACTCGCCGTGCCCATGGTGTTGTCACTCGTCTCCTGTTCCTGGTTTTTACTCTATGGGCCTCCGTCCTCTTCCTCCTCGTGGCCCTCCTCCTATCATCCTATCACCTCCTAGTCAACTCTTCCCGTCTCTCTCATCCGTTCTCTGACATTCTTCGTGTCGCTCATCCAACAGACTTCTGCGTTCTTTCCTCCTTAGTCACTGAACCTACTACTACTTCGTCGCTTGTCTCGACTCCTGACACTCCAGTCGTTGACTTTGCCTCCACCCACTTCCTTAACGACGCCACTTAGATGGTGTCTCGTATTGCCTATCCTCAGTCCCTCATGTGTGCTCCTGCTTTTGGCATGGAGATCCTAGATGATAGACAGTTTGAGCTGGCTTTCCTTACGCTTGCTGCTCCTCACCTCCGTGCCGAGCTACTAGCCCCTTAGAGTGACCCATATGCTCTTGACATCACGACTCCTCGCACTTATGCTAAGGCATGTCAGGATGTTGGGCCTCTTAGGGATAGCAGCCATGGACGCAAAGATGACATTTTGGAGGTCCACGGACACCTATCTCGGTATTTCCCCCTCCTGACGCGAACGTAGTCGATGGCATGGGAATTTTCAAGGTAATGCGGCAACCTGGATCGGCGCCTGTCCTCAAGGTGCGCTATGTGGCGAGAGGCCTTAGTCAGCAAGAGGGGTTAGAATTCTGTCGGACCTTCTCCCCCACCTTGAAGATGATCACTCTTTGGGTGTTGCCGCACATCGCAACGCAGCGTGACTACGAGCTGCACGCACCTGACTTTTTCACTGCCTTTTTCAAGGGCAGTCTGCACGAGAAGATCTGGCTATGGCTCTTTCCCTCAGGGGACCCAGTGGAACCTTCGGCGCGCTATCTACGGTCTGCGCCAGGCACCTCGTGAGTGGCTCGACATGTTATGCACCACTCTCGCTTTTCTTTGCTTCTTCCCGTCTTCAACTAAGCCGACTTTCTTGGTTCGCACTGGCACGACACCGTTCTACATCCTTGTCTACGTCGTTGACCTGGTCTTCGCCACTAGAGCCGCACTGGCCTCACTGAAGGCCGAGATGTAAAGGAGACATACTTGCACTGACCTTGGTGAGCTGCATCACTCAGGTCGCCAGGGACATATCATCGTGCACCATCACTCTGACACAGTCACACATGGTGCAGCAGGTCCTCAAGCGGTTCCGCCTTTAATAGGTTGCAACTTTAGCAATAATACTTTATGTATGCCTTGCTCTTAGTCTGTTGTGTTCACTTCTCTCGCTAACATGGACAGCTGCCGTGGTTGAGAGGATGGCCGGCATTGGTGACTCCGGAGGCTGTGGTCTCGATGGGTTTCTTGTGGTACTTATATTCGGCGAGGTTAAGTGGATCTTCGCTATCCACGTGGTTGCCATATTCATAAAAAGCTCCAACGAAGAGAGCGTCGTGCGGAGTAATACGACCTTACACCGCTAAAGAATCCTGCAACCCAATCTGGTTCGCGGTAAGGATGTGCGGGTGTGCCATTCTAATAGGCGAATTGGTATCGCAGGGGCATTAGTATTTAGTACTCTAGGCATCGGTCTGATTGAACAAAACCTCTCTGTTACATAGTGTCCACGCAGCAATTTATCTAGGCATCGGCCTTGCTTAATCTAGTATTGTTTTTGCACACCCACTTGTGGACGCGAAATCAATGGTATACTGGTGTTGGTCGTGATGCCACATGGCCCGTTGCGGTTTATGACACATGGTTCTTAATGCAGTAGCCCGCGCCGCATAGGCGTGTCGTGGTTGGAAACCAAAGTGATTAGCATAGTTGGGTTTGCAATATAGCCAGCAAAGTACGGTAGTTGGTTTTTAGTGCCCTTAGAGGCGACGCTGTGGCGTGGCACATAAGTGGCTGCGTATTAATGCCAGTGTAGGGGCCGTGGTAGTCATGGCTTTCTGTTTTATTTAAATGGCAACTGGACTTTGGGCGCCAGTAACGGCGTACCTGACTGCGATTTGAATGTTGTGCAACCCCTAGTGTCGAATGACGCCTTGCTGGAATGTCGTTCTCGTGAAAATCGAAGTGTCGAGTTCAGATTTTAATAATGAATCATGGGTACGACTACGTGGCTATATATAGCACGATACAAGGTAGGTAACACTGGTATTATGCGAATCTTCCGTGCACCGGGAAAAGTCGGGAACGAAAAAATTGCGAATTTGGTAGAAGAAATTCTATCGAAATCACGCGCACGCAAAGTCAAGCGGGAATACCCGAAATCTCACAGAATTCGGTGCACGCAACCTAAATCGGTGTTATAATTATAATAAATATAATAAAGCAACGATAATTGAAGACTTTCAGTAATTTGCAAGCAAGCATAAACAAGCACAAGAAAATAGAAATGAGCAAGATAATGCAAGTATAGGTAAGCGTAGCTGCTGTACTCCCACAATTCTTCTCAGTGTTTTGTTATGTGGTGCGACTCGGGCACACAAGTGACATTCGTTATTTTCGCATGTGTAGGGTTGGGCAAGTTTTATGTTTGGGGTAACTATCTCAGGAAACGCGCTCAAAAGTTGGGCACAAAGGTAACAAAGGTTTGTACCTACACTAAAACTATAACTACAGGCAGTTACAGAAATATATATATATACAATATATAATATATAATATATAATATATAATATATAATATATATTATATAAGTATACTTTTCAACACACCCGCACACCTGCCTACGGCAGGACTTTGTGCAGCTACACCCCCTGAACGGGTACACCACGGGCGTATGTTAAATGAGGAGGAGGAGAGAGAGGAAGGAGAATCATGGAAGGCAAGATCGTCAAACTATATTTGTTATAGTTTTTATTGTTTAACGTCGCTCCGCGGCCCAGTACGCCCCGTCTCCATGCAGCCCAACGCGTCCCGTCACCCGTACGCCCAGATGTCCCGTACGCCCCGTATCCCCGTAGCCCGCACATCACGACCTAGACAGGCCCCCACGGGCCCACCAATTCGCGTGCTAGAGAGACCCCCGAGGGTCACCCCCCATGTCGCGACTTAGACAGGCCTCGCGGGCCCGCCGAATTGCACGCTAGCAGGACCTGCCGCGGGTCCCCTCCCGTCGTCCTGTAACCATCCCGCCACCCGCTCGATACCCGCCGCCCCGCACTCGTGAACGCACCCCACACAGCCGCGCGCGTAGCTCGCACGCACGCGCGCACGCAACCGCACGCACGCACACGCGCGCAGCTGCACGCACGGACTCCTGCCCGCCTGTAGCCCACCGCCAGCAGCAGCTTAGGCCGCCACCAGCGAGCGCCTGCAGCCTATGCCGTTGCCAACTAGCACCAGCAGTGCCCAGGCCATTACCAGCAGCTTAGGCTGCCGCCAGTAGCACCAGTAGAGAAACGACAAAATTGCTCGCTGACCGCGGGCAAAAACAAACAATTACCCATAGGGAATGGCATGCCAATTTTGTCGGCATCAACCCTAAAATCCTTGCCGCATGGTGTTTAGGGTTGAGGACGAATGTTGCATGCCATTCTGAGAGTGTAATAGTTTTTTTTCTCCCGGGTCAGGTTGACGCTCCCGAAAGCATCACCCCAAAGCGTCATCCCAGGCAAAACGGAGCGTCACCCTCGATTCTGTTGAGAGATATAGCAGCAAGCAAGCGCCAATCTCCCCCCCCCCCCCCCCCGCTCACGACCCCTCCTAGCTGCTACTGACCACACTCCACCGCTCACGACCCATCCCAGCCGTTTTCCACCACATCAGACCGTATGTGACCGCTCCTAGCCGCTCCCCATCGCACCCGACCGCTTCTAGCCGTTTTCCACCGCACTAGACCGCACTAGACTATACCGGGCTGCTCCTTGCCGCACCCAACCGCAACCGACCACCCCTAGCCGCTCCCCACCACACTCGGCCGTCGCTAGCGCCTAACATGGCGTCCACACGAGTTCTACAGCAGCAGGTGCAGTTGCAGCAGCAGTAGGAGAGGGGAGAGGAGGAGCCACACCCGCAACACCAGGCTCATTTGCAGCCACAACTGGAAAGGGTAGAGGAGGAGTCACGGCCGCAGCAGTAGGTGCAGCTGCAGTCGCAGCAGGAGAGGACAGAGGAGGTGCCACGGCCGCAGCAGCAGGTGCAATTGCAGCCGCAGCCGGGGAGGGTAGAGGAGCAATAGCCGAAGTAGCACGAGCAATAGCAGGGGCAGGTGTCGCCGCAGTAGACACCAAAGGAGGCTGAGCAATAGCGACTGAGAGGACTGCCCGACCCAGCACGTGCACGCTTGGTCCGTAGTCCCCTACCGTCTCCTTCCGTCCCCCTGTCCAGTTCCTTTTCCTTGTCTACGTGGTCCCGTCGTGCTCCTCTTAGTCCTACTATATCTCTAGAGCCTCGTCGGTCCCGTTACCGTGCCGATGGCCCGTTTCAACTTGTTCTCCGCTCTCGTGCTCCACCTTCTATCCTTCCGCAGCCTCCTGAGTCGTCTCTTACTGTGTCTCTCGCCCCGTCTTCCGACTACCTCCCTGCCTCCTGTCCTGTCATCTCTGGTGTTTTGTCCTCGTTGGTCACTCACTTTTACTGCCCCCTTGTTGTATGTCTCGGCTCTTATCACTGCTATCGCTGGCTTTGCCTATTCCTACCGCCTTGACTATGCCGCTCACCTGGTGAGTGGCCCTGCTCGTTTGCCATCCTGTGAGGATGCTCCTGTCCTTTGCTTGGAGGTCCTGGAGGACAAGCAGTTTGAGCTTGCTTTCCTTGAGGCCGCTGTTCCTCATCTCTGCGCCATGTTGCTTGCCCCTGAGGGGGATCCAGACGCCCTTATCATCCCGATCCTTCACACTCACACCAAGGCGGTCTCGGGACCTTATGCCTCTTAGGCCACAGGCACCTACGTCGACGCAGTCCCACCACCCTGGGCAAACGTCGTCAGTAGCATGTGGCTCTACAAGTTGAAGCTGTCGCCTGGAGCACCACGAGTGTTCAAGGCGCGCTACGTGGCGAGAGGCATCAAGCAGCGCAAGGGGGTAGACTTTTTGCAGACTTTCGCTCCCACTTCAAAGATGACCACTCTTCGGGTGTTGCTGCACATCGCAGCTCAGCGCGACTACGAGTTGCACTCCTTGGACTTCTCCACAGCATTCCTTCATTGGAGCATGTACAAGCAGATCTCATTGCGTCGTCCGCCTGGCTTCCTGGCTCTTTCCCTGCTAGGACCCAGTAAAAGCTGCGTCGACTGGTCTACGGCCTGCGCTAGCTCCCCGCGAGTGGCACGACCGCGCCCCCGCAACTTACGTCACCGTCGCCAACAACGAGCAGCTGCGCGCCAATGCGCAAGGCATTGTGGTCCTGCAAGCACGAGACAGCAACACACACATCTCGTTCAACGACGTACTCTACGTCCCAAACCTTCGCTTTAATCTCCTCTCGGCAGGACAACTTCGCGACTGCGGCGTCATACTCACCACGGGCCTAACCACACGCGATCTCATCCTCACCTACGCTCCCCCGGACACCCCACCCGAGTCATTCAAATACCTCGGACGAGCCCGCTCAATCAACGGAATTTACGTCCTAGACTTCGACGTACCCTCCTGCCAAGCATCATCCAATGAGCTCGTGGACCTCGTCCCTCTCGAGTTCGCCTACATAGGCAAATGGGAGCACCCAGACGGACGACCATGGGTTCGTCGCAGCCCTCATCCCCGCGAGATCAATCTGCACGATACAGACATCAATGGTCTCTGCACCACCTGCCACACACCCACGGCGAGCCACACAAAGCAAGTTGAAAAGGAGTACGCGGCAATCCAGGAAGCGGAGAGTGCCGAGGCAGAACAAACAGGCATGACTGAAGAAGAAATTGCTGTGTCGTCTTACCGCATCTTCGGCGAAGCAAACGACAACCTCGGACTTCAGCGAGAGGAGCGAACAGCACCATCCCCGGAAAACCTCCGGTTCTTCCTAGAAGCTAACACCACCACCTTCGACGAAGATGGACGACCGCGCCCGTACACCCGTGAAGTCTACCGCCGCGAGATTGACCCGACTTGGAAGGATCCTGACGCAGAAGGGGAGCTGAGCGTCAAGGAAGAGCAAGACAAGGCCCGGGCGGAAAAGAAACAGAAGCTGTACGAACAACGCGTTGCGGGTGGATGGGACGAGGATTTAGCACGACGAGCCGCATGGGGAGACGAAGATTACGAACCAGAAGAAGGCGCAACCTGGGCATCAGCCACTGGAGCATGGGGACCCAGCGCCAGCGGCACAGTCACCACGGGAGGATGGGGCAACACCGGCGGATGGGGGGGAGACGAATACGGGGACGCTCCGCTTACCAAAGAAGAAGAAGAAGAAGAGATGGAACGAGAGATGCAAGCTGAGCGCGGAGAACAGTCTCCTCGTGTCGCTATTCCACTCGGCGACCCCCGCGCATCCGCTCACCCCCTCCTCCCCCTATCGGTGGAGGGATCCTCGGTCGGAGATTGAGGAGGGGAATGTACCGCCAACTCCCCCCCGTGACTCTCTTGGTCCAATCTCCCGCCCAGATCCGTTCGCTCGGTTCATTGAAGGCACCACGATCCCGCTCACCATCATCCCCGACCGCGAATTTCTCGCCCTCTACCTCACAATTGCACCTGCAGAAGGGGAGACAACGGCGGAAGCAAAAGCAGAGGAGCCGGACAACGAAGCGGAACCAGGAGAAGAGGAAGAACCCCCACTCCAGATCCCGCAAGTTACGGAAGCAGAAGCAGCATAACACTACGCTCGCTACAAGCGCACTTCCGGCATTCGCGCCGAAGATGATCTTTGGCACCAGCGGCTGGGACATCTCTCGCGCCAGACCCTCGCCAACTGCCTCCGCACTAAGGTCTTTCCGCCAGGAGCACTGCTGCGCCCCGACGGAACAGAGCCACACAACACCGTCCACCCAGTCACTTGCACTGTCTGCCCCACAGCTTCGCTCTCCCACAGCGCCTACCCCTCCCTGGAGCCGAGCACCAACCGTTACAAGAAGCTGGAGAAAGTATACAGTGACTTCATCGTGCTCACCCATGACGGCATCAACGGCGAAAAATATACTCTCACCTTCATCGACGCTTACTCGCGCCATGTGTGGATCGCCAACGTCGACGCCCGCTCCAAAGCTCCATAAGTGTTCCGCATCTTCCTCGCGCACGCGCAACGACAGTCAAGAAGGAAGCTGAAAATCTGGCAGAGTGACGGGGCCAAAGAATTCCGCAGCAACGAACTGGAGAGCGTCCTTACTGAGAAGGGGATCAAACACGAGATTTCTCTCCCGTACGCACATCAACAGCAAGGTGTCGCAGAGAGGGTTAACCGCACCCTCATGACAAAAGTGCGCGCCCTCATGAACCAGTCCGGCGTGCCAAAGAAGTTTTGGCCCTACGCCATGAACCACGCGGTGCGCCTTCACAACCTCCTCTCCACCACCGCCAACAGAGACAACCTGTCCCCTCACATGAAGTGGACCGGCTCAAGGGGAGACCCCTCCATGCTAAGAGTCTTGGGGTGCATGGTGCAGTACCGACCGACCTCGGCCACAATCGGCAAGTTCGTTCACCGCGCGCGCTGGGGTATTCATCTGGGGCTCAGTCACGAGCACAAAGGGTGGCTTGTTCTTGACATTGACAGCACGGAGGTTGTTCCCGCGCGTGATATCCTCTTCTACGAACGACTCACCTTGGAGCAGTGGATCGAGGACGAGCGACGCAATGAGGCACGCGGCTACGTCAACAGCGGTCGCAGCTTTGAGACTCCAGAAGATGAAGCAGCAGCAGCAGCACTGGACCGCGACGACACCGACGAACACCCCAACATCCCGCCTCGCCCGCGTGAGGACGACGACGATGACAGCGACGATGACCCCGCGCCAGGGCCGTCACGGCGCCAAGCAGAACCAAGCACGACAACGCCCGGCTACGAAAGCGGAGATGACGACGTGGTGGAAGTCCCCACCAACACAGACACCACCAATGTGTCAGGCCTACAACTCCTCGGCCTACACACGTCTGTCACTACTCTCGCACGGGCCGTGGAGCCAAATAATTCTCGCCAGGCTCTAACCGGCCCTCACGCTAAGGAGTGGCGTGCAGCGATGGATGCGGAGCTGAAAGCGCTGGAATCTCGAGACACATGGGTCCTAGTCGATCGTGCAGCAGTGAAGGGGAGGAGGGTACTCAGCAGAAAATGGGTTTTTCGCTTGAAGACCAACGCTGACGGCACTATCGAACGTTTTAAAGCACGCTGGGTTGTACGTGGGTACGATCAGCGCCACGGCATCGACTTCGACCAGACCTTCGCTCCCGTCAGTCGTCACACCTCCGTCAGGATTCTACTCGCCATTGCCGCCGCTAAGCACCTGCCACTGCGACAGATCGACATGAAGAACGCGTTCTTATACGCGTTGGTGGACGCTACCATCTTCGTGGAGCAGCCTTACACCTACGGAGAAGGGGACCCTAGGGTCTGTCAGCTGAAGAAGTCCCTCTACGGGATCAAACAGGCGCCTCGTCTCTGGCAGCAGCATCTGCACAAAATTCTCCTGGAGATCGGTTTCAAGCAGCTACCGCACGACTCGGGAATGTATCGCCTTCACTTTAGCGGCGACTACATTCTCCTGACAGTTTACGTCGACGACCTGTTGTATACGGGCACGTGCAACAAACTTCTTAATCAGTTCGAGGAGAACCTGGCGCAGCGCGTTGACATCACCATCAACCACAACGTGAAGCAGTTTTTGGGTCTGAACATCACCTACGCGCCAGAAGCGATTCACTTGTCAGCGTCCAAGTACGCAGAGCAGCTGGGGGAACGTTTCAACATCTCACCCGCACCACTCTCAACTCCCTACCGCAACCCCAGCGCCAACTACAAACCGGACAACAAACCTCTGTCACCCGCAGGGCTCCAAATGTACCAGCATAAGTTGGGGTGCCTGCTATTCGCCTCTGTCACCTGCCGACCCGACCTCTCGTACATCGCTAGCCAACTGGCGCAGTATTCCCGCAAGCCAGTAGCTGAGAACCAGCTGGACTTGGAGCGCGCCCTGCAGTACTTCATCTCCACACCTGACATTGGCCTCTCCTACTCCACGCTGACGACAACCTCCTTCAACCTCAACGGCTACGTGGACGCAGATCATGCAGCTGACCCTGCAAATCGACGGTCCCGAACCGGCTTCGTTTTTCGCCTGGAACCAACTGGGCCAATCTCCTGGAACTCGCAGAAGCAGGAGCTGGTTGCCCTGTCATCGGCTGAAGCAGAATACATCGCCGCGACAGCAGCAGTTCGCGAAGGCCTGTACCTGCAGGAGTTGCTACAGGAGGCGAAAATCCCAACCTCGCCTACTTTTCGCCTCCACTGCGACAACCAGAGTGCCATCAGGATCGCGAACAAGCCCGGTTTCGTGAACCGCACGAAGCACCTCGCACTTCGGTACTTTTTCGTCAAGGACGAAATTGACCAAGGAAAAGTTGACCTCGCCTACTGCCCGAGTACTGAGATGGCAGCAGACTTCCTCACCAAACGCCTGCCACGTCAGCAGTACAAGCACTGCTCTGACCTCACCGGAGTAGTCAAACGAGTCACCTCCTCCTGTGCCCAGGAATGGAGGGGAGTGTTACGATATGAAATTACATGAGTAGGCATTCCTGTATGCTGCAGGAGCCGACTCTACCGAGTACGAAGTCGAGGAGTCAGAAGAGTCGAAGCGACGCAGCAACCGCCTGACCAAGACCGATGCAGGCAGAAACATTTGAAGTGAAAAGAGCGGGAACAGGTTCAAAACGGGTTCCCGCGCCGCACGGTTTGAATTTCGCTGTAATAAGGGAATGTACCCCTTAGAGTACATGGCTAGTCTAGGTCTTTTCGTATTCCCCTGTATTCTTATATAAACCCGATGTATGCATGCTATTATCAACTCAGTCATTTACATTCACTCTGACCTGAGATTCAAACTTCCGCTGCAACACTACTCTGCGATCAACCCTGAGCGATCCTTCGCTAAGTCCCACTTGGGATTGTAACAGGAGGCAAGCACACAAGGGGGGTCTCGTGTTCCCGTGTTCTCATGTTGCGTTGATGTGGTGTTGCAGGACTCTCACCTGTGTACCCTGGGAACTGGGTGCCATCACATCTTACACACGTCTGCGAATATCTTGCACTACTTTCTCATTACACACCTACGCCTTCAAATGAAAATGAGTGCTCTGATTGGGAAATTACATATAACGATAAAGAATGGTTGTCCTACAAAGAGTTACATTTTCGGTGTTGTGTGATCTAACACACACGCCCTGTACCGCCCCGGCAACTGCACCACGGCCCTGACATCCTGTTCCCCAGAACCACTGCCCCTCACACCCTGTCCTGCTCGTCCGCCTCCCGAGCTGCCTTGTTGGCTGCTTGGATCGCCAGATACAGCAGGTAGCCCTGGGAGAGAGGGGGCGGGCCAGGAGGGTGGCAGCATAAAAAGTGGTTTGGGTTGAAGCAGTGCAGAGCCAGAGCAAGGTGGGAAGGGAATGGAGGACAGAGCAGTGCAGCGCTGAGGAACGGGAGACGCTGTGCGGTGCAGCCTGCAGGGATTGAGCAGCGGAGGGTTGGGAAGTCAAGCATGCACTCTAGGGTACTCCTATCAGCCGCTACTAGATGGAGACGTGTGACAGAATGCACGGGGCGCGTGGCATGACACATGAGTGACGCATGCACGACACAGGGGAAGAGCGAGACAGGGATAACGCCAGGGAGAGATAGGGGCGGATGGAAGGGATGGAAGAGGGAGGGAGGAAGGGGGGGAGGGAGGGGGGAGGGAGGGAGCGAGGGAGGGAGCGAGGGAGGGAGGGAGGGAGGGAGGGAGGGAGGGAGGGAGGGAGGGAGGGAGGGAGGGAGGGAGGAGAGAGAGAGCGATTAGTAAGGGGAGGAGAGAAGGAAACGGGAAGCGCAGAGGGTGGGGCGGAGAGGGGTATGGGGAGGGCTCACGGAGGAGGGGATGCCGGTGGTGGCGAAGAGCAGCAGCGTGGGCGCCCAGATCGGGCTGTCGCTGCTCACCACGCCGAACAGCGGGTTGCCCGCCGTGAACTCAAAGATGGACCCCACCTGCACATGCGGTTCACAGGGGTTCACACGGGTGCAAGGAGGCAGCCTGAGAACGGAGGGCGCTCGGAGTGGTGGAGGCATGCGCATACGCGCGGTTCCCCTCGCTCATCAACTCGCCCTCTAGCCACCGGGCCTCTATGCTCGTGTGCCTTGCCACATTGACTACCCCCGTCCGCTGGTGCGCCGCCTCTGCCGTGGTGGCCGGTGCTCGGGGTGCAGCGTTGCGGCGCGGGTGGAGGAACACGCACAGCAGCGCGCGAGTGCGGTACGCCTGTTAGTACTCCAACACGCAGCCCAGCGCACCCATCATCACCAGCCCCGGCACCACATGCGACCTACCGCGGCGATGGCGACGAGGACGGACGCGAGGAGGTACGCCCAGAACGGCACTTCAAACGGCTTGTCGCGCTGCGCCTCGGCGCGCGCCCACGGCGGTAGCTCCCCGCTCCCGGGCTGCGCCCACCCCGGAACCTTTTCAGCGTCCTTCCCTAGAGGGTACAACATTTGTAGGACTCCTATTTGTATGCTTGCAAACCCTAATCCCAAGCATTCCGTTGCATGTAGATTCTGAGATGGTATCACGAGTAGGTATCGATCCTCCCTCCCCGCCCTAGCCGGCACGCCCTCCGTTCCGCGCCCTCGCGCCCTCCGTAGCGCCTAGCGCCCTCCGCGCCCTCCGTCACGCCTCGCGCCCTCCGCGCCCTCCGCGCTCCTAGCGCCCTCGCGCCCCTTAGTGCGCCCCTCGGCCCGCCCCTCCGTGCCCTCCGCGCCCTCCGCACGTTCGTGCCCTTCGCGCCCTCCGCACGTTAGTACCCTCCGCGCCCTCCACGCCCTCACCGCGCACCTAGCCCGGCCCCTCCCACTGTCGCGCCCTCCCCCTGCCCGCCGCGCCCTCCCCCTGCCCGTCGCGTCGCCTCCCTTCCCCCTGCTCGTCGCGTCGCCTCTCTTCCCCCTGCCCGTCGCGTCGCCTCCCTTTCCCCTGCCCGACGCGTCGCCTCCCCTTCCCCTCCCCATCGCGTCGCCTCCCCTCCTCCTGCCCGTCGCGTTCGCCTCCCCTCCTCCTGCCCGTCGCGTCGCCTCCCTCCCCCCTGCCCGTCGCGTCGCCTCCCCTCCTCCTGCCCGTCGCGTCGCCTCCCCTCCTCCTGCCCGTCGCGTTCGCCTCCCCTTCCCCTGCCCGTCGCGTCGCCTCCCTTCCCCCTGCCCGTCGCGTCGCCCTCCCCTCCCAATCCCGTCGCCCTCCCTTGCCCGTCGCGTCAACCTCCCCTCCCCGCCCATTTCCCACCGTCAGATCCTCCTCCCGCCCATTTTCACCGTCGCATTCGGCCTCCCCGCCCCTCTCTCACTGTTCATCACCTTAGCCCCACCACCGCCTTGTGCGCGGGGCCCTCCCCAGCTCTGCTGACACTGGTCTATCCCTCAGCGGCTGGCAGCCGCTCTCTCTCGCCGGTCACCTAGGTTAGAGCCGTTTTAGCCGCTCATACCTCGCTCCTCGCACCTGTAGCTGGCGATCCACGATTTCACGCCTAGTCTAGGTCGCTCGGTACTCCTAGTCTCTCGCTCCGCCGCTTTCTCTCCTGGCGCTCCGTAGTTTTCCTCCTCGTTCTTAGCTCCGCCTCCGCCGTGCTCCAGCCGCCTCTAGCATGGGCTCCGCTATGGAGGCCCGTCGCCTCCGTTTCGATGCGGAGGGACGCCCAATCGAGTTCGGTACCTGGCAGCGCCAGACCACACGCTTACTCACCAGCCAGCGACAGGACGGCGCCACCCTGTGGGCTCACGCGTCTGGTGCCCTACAGGCCCCCCCGTCCCCCGCCGCCCTGCTGACCACCCCGTAGCCGACCCCTATGGCACAGGCGGACTACGACCGTCGGGTCCTGGCCAGGGACGTGTGGCTCTCGCGTGACGCAACCGCCGCTCTCACTCTGTCGGAGCTTCTCCCCCCGACTGAGGCCGCCCACTTTGACCAGGTGGAGACTGCACAGGGGGTTTGGGAGGCTATTGTTGCTCGCTACTCCACCCCCTCCTCTGCCTCCCTCAGTCGCCTCCTCATGCCGTTTGTGTTTCCCGACCTAGGCTCGTTTGCGACTGTTTCCGACCTAGTGACTCACCTCCGCTCGCTTGACGCCGGTTTCCGCGCTGCCTGTACCGACGCACAGCTTCTTGTTGCTCCCCCCCCCATGTGGCTCACTGTTCACTGGTTAGTCACCCGCCTCCCTGACCGCCTTGCCACTGCCCGCGACGCGCTTCTTCAGAAGCACCCCACTGAGCTCACTATCGACCTCCTAGCGATTGCTCTAGGGACCATCGAGAGCAGTCTCCTCACCGTTGCCTCCGCCACTGATGCAGTGGCCCCCCGTCTCTTTGCGGGGTGTGCCGCCCCTCAGCTTCCCACTTTCACCGCTACCCGCGCCTCTGCTGCTGTGTCGGTCTCTGAGGACACTGCTGCCGTTTCTGCCGCAGACTGGCAGAAACGGGGCAAGAGCGGCAAGAAGGGCGGGAAGGGGGGGGGTGGGGGCAGAGGCGGCGGCGGTGGAGGGGGCGGTGGAGGAGGCGGTGGAGGTGGGAGCGGCGGGGGTGGAGGTGGCAGCGGCGGCGGTGGTGCACCGGGAGGAGGGGGCCCTGGAGCGGGCGCCGGACAGCCGGGCCCTCCCACTGGTGGAGGCCCACAGCAGCAGCAGCCACAGCGGTACCCACAGCAGCACCCGCCACAGCAGGGACAGCAGCAGCAGCAGGGACCGCAGCAGCAGCAGGCACCCCAGCAGTGGGGGCCCCCGCTGCAGTGGGGTCCGCAGCAGCACTGGGGTCCCCCGCCGCAGTGGGGTCCGGGCGGCCCTGGGAGCACCAGCCGCAGCAGCAGTACTTCCAGCTGGGCCCCTCGCCCCCCTCGCCGTGACGCTGGCACGTGCACCCACTGGTGCGTCACCGGGCCGGGGAGCCCCTGTCTCTGTGGTCGCGACGACCACTCTGCCGCGCGGTGCTTCTGCCGCCTCGACGGCCTCTACAGGGCTTGTTGGGGCCCGCTGGCGGTCACGCCTCGCTGGTCTCGTCATTTAGCCCGTAAGATTTATGTCTTTGATTTGTCCATGGACGATGCGCGTCAGCATGCTTTGTATGTTGATGCTGACTTTAGTGCTGATGGGTCTGTGTGCTCGCGTGTTCGTAGGTTAGCCTGCTTGCCTCCTGCTAGCCTTGTGCCTGTCTAGCTTAGGTGCTTGTGTTGCTGCTCTAGGTGCTTGTGTAGCAACTGGGTCAGGTGACCCGCCGGCTGAGGCCTCTCTGTCGTTCACGCTGGACTCGGGCGCGTCTTAGTGCTTCTTCCGCGACCACACGACCCTTACACCACTCCTCACACCTGTGTCGGTGGCTCTGGCTGATCCTACCTCTGGACCAGCCGTTGCGCGTAGCTCCACCACCCTCCCGTGCCCTGTGGTCCCCTCTGGTGTCCTGCGCGGCCTCCACATCCCCTCGTTCACTCGGAACTTGGTGGGTGTTGGATACCTCCAGGACAGGGGGATCACGGTTACCTTCGTGGGGGGTGGGCGGACTGCAGTCTGTACAGACGCTACCACAGGTGCTGTTCTGGCCACGTTCACCAGGGAGCCCCGCTCCGGTCTCTACGTTCTCCACACCGAGCGCTCCCCGGTCGCGTCCTCCCCTCAGGTCGTTGCGTCCCCTCCAGCCCAGGTCCCCAGTCCAGTTGCTGTGTCTAGCCAGGTAGTAGTGTCCGGTCCGGTCGCTATGCCCAGTCCAGTCGCGGCGTCTTGCTCCTGTCGCTCTCTCACCCACCGCACCGTCCTGTGGCACCACCGCCTTGGCCACCCGTCGCTCCCTCGCCTACGTGGCATGCTCAGTCAGGGACTTGTCTCAGGTCTCCCACGCACCTTCCCGTCGCTCCCTCTCTCGCTTGCCCCTCCTTGCTCTCCGTGCGTCGCCGGTCGCTTACGCGCCACTCCCCACTCCTCCTCCCTTCGTCCGGCCACCGCTCCCTTCAAGACTCTCCACTTGGACGTCTGGGGCCCTGCCCCGACGCAGGGGTCTGGGAGGGAGCGTTACTTTCTGGTGGTCGTTGACGACTTCTCCAGGTACACCACAGTGTTCCCTCTTGCGAAGAAGTCAGAGGTGACTGCTACGCTGATCAGGTGGCTTCTAGCCACTGAGGGCACTCGTGGTCGTCGAGTCAGTTGTCTCCACTCCGACCGTGGGGGCGAGTTTCGCTCCGGCATTCTCGGCGGATTCTGCGGCGAACAGGGCATCACCCAGTCCTGGACGTTGCCAGAGTCCCCACAGCAGAATGGGGTTGCTGAGCGCCGCATAGGCTTGGTCATGGACATCGCCCGCACGTCCATGATCCACGTCCGGTTTGACGAGTCCGTGTCCTACTACACCCAGTACCCCTGTCGAGGTCTCCCGGTACCCCCTCCCCCTCTTTTCCTCGCACCCTCTCCTCCTCCTGCTCCCGCTCCTCCGGTACCCCCGCCCCCCCCTGGTCCTGCCTCGTCTGGTGTGTCCCACGTTACCCCTCTACCCTCGGTCGCGCGTCAGGTAGCGTCTCCCTCCCCGCAGTCCTCCTCACAGTCCCCTCAGCAGCCTTCGGCACTTCCGCGACAGGTTACTGTGGACTCGGTTGGTGTTGGGGCTGGAGGTGCAGCCACTGGCGGTGCTAGGTCTGGGGGTACTCAGTCGCGGGGTGCTGGAGCTGGAGGTGCTGGCGCAGGTGGCGCCAGCTTTGGGGGTGCTGGAGATGGAGGTGCTGGCGCAGGTGGCGCTAGCTCTGGGGGTGCTGGAGCTGGAGGTGCTGGCACTGGTGGTGCTAGTTCTGGGGGTGCTGGAGTTGGAGGTCCTGGCACTGGAGGTGCTGGTACTAGGGGTGCTGGAGTTGGAGGTCCTGGCACTGGAGGTGCTGGTTCTGGGGGTGCTGACTCTGAGGAGTCTGACCCAGGTTCTGCGGAGTCCACTCCGCCTCCCCACCGCCACGACACATGACTCCAGGCTGCCCGCCGGCGTGAGCGTGAGGAGCAGGAGCGGTTGGAGAGGGAGCGGCAGGAGCTGCGGGTGCTAGACCTTCTGGAGCAGCAGCGGCAGCAGCAGCAGCAGCAGCAGCAGCAGCAGCAGCAGCAGCAGCAGCAGCAGCAGTAGCAGCAGCAGCCGCAGCAGCAGCCGCAGCCGCAGCCGCCGCCGCAGCAGCAGCAGCCGCAGCCGCCACCGCAGCTTCCTCTGGAGCGGCAGTTGTTCCCACCTGTGAGTGGCCTGCGGGCCCTTGGCTTTTCCTCCTCTCCTCCTGTCCGCTCCCAGTCTCCTCCTGTGTTCGTTCCTCCATTGCCTCCTCCTGACGATCGTCCGGCGGTCTGGTCTTCTCCTCCTCCCCAGTCTCCTCCTCCTTCGGTCCGTCGCGACTTAGTCACTCGTTGTCCTCCGCGTGCTCGTCACTCGTCCCCTGTTACTGACCTCCACACTGCCCTCCTTTGTACGTCTCGTCGTCGTTCTCCTTCTCCTGTGTCCGTTCTCCCGTCTCCTCCTCCGTCCTCTCTCCCAGCCCTCCCCACTCCTATCACTGACTACTACCGCACTGTTCGTCCTGTTGCCGCACGTGTCCTCGCCACTCTTGTCACCGACTCTCGTTTCCCTCCGTCGTCGGTCTCTGCTCTCACTGCCGCTGTCGCTGAGTTTGCTGCCGCCAGCCGCCTTGACTACGCCACCCGTGTGGTGCCAGATCCTCCCTACCGTCCTCTCTCCGTCGGGGGTGAGTTTGCCCTTGGCTGTGACGTCCTAGAGGACAGAGAGTCTGAGCTGGAGTACTGGGCAGCCGCTTCTCCCTCTGTGTGTGCCATGCTGCTCTCCCCTGAGGGAGACCCCGACGCCCTTGACATACCGACTCCTCGCACTTACCGCGAGGCAGTGTCAGGGGCGTGGGCCTCTCAGTGGAAAGCGGCTATGGACTCAGAGTTGGCGTCTTGGAGATCCACAGGCACCTACGTCGACGCAGTTCCCCCTCCCAGGGCGAACGTGGTCGATGGCATGTGGCTCTTCAAGGTGAAGCGGCCGCCTGGAGCACCGCAGGTGTTCAAGGCGCGCTACGTGGCTAGGGGCTTCAGTCAGCGTGAGGGAGTTGACTTCTTCCAGACCTTCGCCCCGACCCCGAAGATGACTACTCTTCGGGTGTTACTCCACATAGCAGCGCAGCGAGACTACGAGCTGCACTCCCTCGACTTCTCCACTGCGTTCCTCCAGGGCCGACTGCACGAGGAGATCTGGCTGCGCCGTCCTCCTGGCTTCACTGACACCTTCCCACCTGGGACCCAGTGGAGCCTGAGGCGACCAGTCTACGGTCTCCGCCAGTCGCCCCGTGAGTGGCACGACACTCTTCGCTCCACGCTTCGTAACCTTGGGTTCAGCCCGTCCTCCGCCGACTCGTCGCTGTTTGTTCGAGCGGGTTCTACTCCTTTATTTATCCTTGTCTACGTCGACGACTTGGTGTTTGCTACAGCAGACAGGGCAGCCCTGGCTCAGGTGAAGTCCGAACTGCAGAAGAGACACAAGTGCACTGACCTGGGTGAGCTGCAGCGTTACCTTGGCTTGCAGATTACCCGGGACAGAGCCGCTCGCACCATCACACTGACGCAGTCACACATGGTGCAGCAGGTCCTTCGGCGGTTCGACTTCCAGTTCTCCACCACACAGCCCACTCCTCTTGCTGTTGACCACAGACTCACTGGCCCCTTTCCCGACGAGCCTTTTGAGCCCAGTGGTCCCTACGCAGAGCTGGTGGGCTGCCTCATGTACCTGATGACTTGTACTCGGCCGGACCTCGCCTTTCCCCTCAGCGTCCTCTCTCGCTTTGTTGCGACTGGGAGACACCGTCCTGTCCACTGGACAGCTGCTATGAGGGTGGCGAAGTACCTGGCGACTACATCAGGCATGGGGCTTGTGCTTGGAGGGACTCAGCCAGTGGCGTTGACTGGTCACTGCGACTCTTCCTACGCTGACGACGTGGAGACTCAGCGTTCGACTCAGGGTTACTGCTTCAGTCTGGGAGCTGGTGCTGTGTCGTGGAGGTCTACACGGTCGTCGTCTGTGGCTACTTCCAGTGCAGAGGCAGAGATCTACGCTGGTGCCATGGCGGCACAGGAGCTTCGCTGGTTGACCTTCTTGCTCGCCGACCTTGGTGAGCGGCCTCGCTCTGCACCGACCTTGTACGCTGACAACAAGGCCATGATCCTCCAGTGTCGAGAGCCTCGACTGGAGAGCAGAGTGAAGCATATTGACGCGGCCAGGCACGCCTGGACTTTGTGGCCTCAGAGGCCAACACTGCAGACGTCTTCACCAAGGCCTTGGCGCTTGGTGATCACCACAGTTCTGTGTGCAGTTGGGGCTTGTTGAGGTAGGCCCCCGGTTGCTGTAGTCTTGTTGCTTGCTCTGCTTGTTGTGTTTTCCTATTTATATCCTAGTGAACTCTTGAACTGGCCTTGTGGCCGCTTGCTTGTGCTCGGAATTTGTGTGGTGTCCTTGAGATCCACCCTGAGCTTGTCTTGCCTTGACTGGTCTTGTGACCGTTTGTTTCACCTTGCTTGCCCTGGTGTCCCTCACTTAGCCTATGGGGGTGTGTCAAATGTTAATGTTATGATAGGCTGCAGTGAGGCACTCCCTAGAGGGTACAACATTTGTAGGACTCCTATTTGTATGCTTGCAAACCCTAATCCCAAGCATTCCGTTGCATGTAGATTCTGAGAGTCTCGTGTTCCCGTGTTCTCATGTTGCGTTGATGTGGTGTTGCAGGACTCTCACCTGTGTACCCTGGGAACTGGGTGCCATCACATCTTACACACGTCTGCGAATATCTTGCACTACTTTCTCATTACACACCTACGCCTTCAAATGAAAATGAGTGCTCTGATTGGGAAATTACATATAACGATAAAGAATGGTTGTCCTACAAAGAGTTACATTTTCGGTGTTGTGTGATCTAACACACACGCCCTGTACCGCCCCGGCAACTGCACCACGGCCCTGACATCCTGTTCCCCAGAACCACTGCCCCTCACACCCTGTCCTGCTCGTCCGCCTCCCGAGCTGCCTTGTTGGCTGCTTGGATCGCCAGATACAGCAGGTAGCCCTGGGAGAGAGGGGGCGGGCCAGGAGGGTGGCAGCATAAAAAGTGGTTTGGGTTGAAGCAGTGCAGAGCCAGAGCAAGGTGGGAAGGGAATGGAGGACAGAGCAGTGCAGCGCTGAGGAACGGGAGACGCTGTGCGGTGCAGCCTGCAGGGATTGAGCAGCGGAGGGTTGGGAAGTCAAGCATGCACTCTAGGGTACTCCTATCAGCCGCTACTAGATGGAGACGTGTGACAGAATGCACGGGGCGCGTGGCATGACACATGAGTGACGCATGCACGACACAGGGGAAGAGCGAGACAGGGATAACGCCAGGGAGAGATAGGGGCGGATGGAAGGGATGGAAGAGGGAGGGAGGAAGGGGGGAGGGAGGGGGGAGGGAGGGAGCGAGGGAGGGAGCGAGGGAGGGAGGGAGGGAGGGAGGGAGGGAGGGAGGGAGGGAGGGAGGGAGGAGAGAGAGAGCGATTAGTAAGGGGAGGAGAGAAGGAAACGGGAAGCGCAGAGGGTGGGGCGGAGAGGGGTATGGGGAGGGCTCACGGAGGAGGGGATGCCGGTGGTGGCGAAGAGCAGCAGCGTGGGCGCCCAGATCGGGCTGTCGCTGCTCACCACGCCGAACAGCGGGTTGCCCGCCGTGAACTCAAAGATGGACCCCACCTGCACATGCGGTTCACAGGGGTTCACACGGGTGCAAGGGGGCAGCCTGAGAACGGAGGGCGCTCGGAGTGGTGGAGGCATGCGCATACGCGCGGTTCCCCTCGCTCATCAACTCGCCCTCTAGCCACCGGGCCTCTATGCTCGTGTGCCTTGCCACATTGAATACCCCCGTCCGCTGGTGCGCCGCCTCTGCCGTGGTGGCCGGTGCTCGGGGTGCAGCGTTGCGGCGCGGGTGGAGGAACACGCACAGCAGCGCGCGAGTGCGGTACGCCTGTTAGTACTCCAACACGCAGCCCAGCGCACCCATCATCACCAGCCCCGGCACCACATGCGACCTACCGCGGCGATGGCGACGAGGACGGACGCGAGGAGGTACGCCCAGAACGGCACTTCAAACGGCTTGTCGCGCTGCGCCTCGGCGCGCGCCCACGGCGGCAGCTCCCCGCTCCCGGGCTGCGCCCACCCCGGAACCTTCTCCGCGTCCTTCCCCTCGCCCGCCGACCCCGCCTCGTCTTTGCGCTCCCCCGCCGCAAGCACCCGCAGCGAACGTCTTTCGCTGCGCGCAGTATGTGGGCCCTGGCGGACGGCGGCTCTGGACATGCCTTGCGCGCATGAGAATGGTGGCGTGCGGCTGTCCGGATGCAGCTCTGTCCGTACGCGGCATTGCGCGCGGTGGAATGATACGGATAGTTGCGAAGAGGAGAGCGCGACAACGCGAGAGGCAGCCATGGCGGAAGCGGGAAGGGCGCAAGCAAGTAGCGCAAGCAGACCAGATCGGCTGCTAGTGACCTCTCAACCTGCTGAAAGGGCATTCGTTTGCCCTAAAAGTAGGATTCTCGCATGCCCTACAAAACCGCGGTTTCCACACCGAACATAAATCGGTCACGATGGTAAATGGTTATATAAAGGTATTAACTGTTATGCTTGCAGAGTGCGCAGAATAACGAATAACGAGAATGTCGAATACTGATGACGATACAAGTGTCGAGACTAGGGGAGAACCTAGCTAGGTGGGAAGGTCGGGCGATGATGGCTCGGGAGGGTTACGATTGGTGCAGAAGCGACTCCGGAGTGGTTTGTGATACAATCTGAACCGTCTTATAGGATCGTCTCAGGTTGATCGCACGTAGTGTAGCAGCGGAAGATTGCTTGGGAATGTCAGTACGGACTCTGTCAAAAGAGGGAGATTTGAATCTCGACAGAAGTGACTAATACAATGCGGTACAAGGGTTTATATAGAATACAAAAGCTCCTAGCTAGCCATGTACTCTGAGGGGGTACATTCCCCTTAGGGCTAATCTAGATGCATGATTGCAACCGTCCGGCTCGGTAACCGTACGTGGTTCGGTAACCGTTTGAAGTTTTCCCGCGCTTTGCACTTCGAATTCTTCCTGCTTGTAACTGTCTTCGATAACTGTCTTGTCGCTTGGTCTTCGTCCTCGCTGCAGTCATCTTCGCGTTAATGATTCGTAACTTAGGAATGTTTATTTAACTATTCCATATCGTAACACTCTCCTTCATTCTTCGAGGAGCGAAGTCTTGACGCGCTTGGTTACGCCGCATATATTTCCGCAATGATGCTACTGCTGACGTGGTAGTTTGTTGATGAGGAACTCAGCTGCCATGTCACCAGTGGGGCAGTAAGTCAAGATGACTTTGCTCTCAAGAGTGGTTAGCAACGGAATGATTGGAATAGAAACGAATGGGGTACAAATAAGCAACCCTAGAAACTGTACCCCCTAGAGTGCAACTCACTACAGCCTATCATATCAATGTTCAACATTTGACACACCCCCATAGGCTAAGTGAGGGGCATCAAAGCAAGCAAGGTGAACAAACGGTCACAAGACCAGTCAAAGCAAGAACCAAGACAAGCTCAGGGTGGATCTCAAGGACACCACACAAATTCCGAGCGCAAGCAAGCGGCCACAAGGCCAGTTCAAGAGTTCACTAGGATATAAATACAAGGCACAACAAGCAGAGCAAGCAACAGGACTACAGCAACCGAGGGCCTACCTCAACTAACCCCAACTGCATACAGAACCTATGGTGATCACCAAGCGCCAAGGCCTTGGTGAAGACGTCTGCAGTGTTGGCCTCTGAGGCTACAAAGTCCAGGCGTGCCTGGCCGCGTCGCTGCAGCTCTCGCAGGAGGAAGTACCTCACGTCAATATGCTTCACTCTGCTCTCCAGTCGAGGCTCTCGACACAGGAGGATCATGGCCTTGTTGTCAGCGTACAAGGTCGGTGCAGAGCGAGGCCGTTCACCAAGGTCGGCGAGCAAGAAGGTCAACCAGCGAAGCTCCTGTGCCGCCATGGCACCCGCGTAGATCTCTGCCTCTGCACTGGAAGTAGCCACAGACGACGACCGTGTAGACCTCCACGACACAGCACCAGCTCCCAGACTGAAGCAGTAACCCTGAGTCGAGCGCTGAGGCTCCACGTCGTCAGCGTAGGAAGAGTCACAGTGACCAGTCAACGCCACTGGCCGAGTCCCGCCAAGCACAAGCCCCATGCCTGATGTAGTCGCCAGGTGCTTCGCCACCCTCACAGCAGCTGTCCAGTGGACAGGGCGGTGTCTCCTAGTCGCAACAAAGCGAGAAAGGATGCTGAGGGGAAAGGCGAGGTCCGGTCGAGTACAAGTCATCAGGTACATGAGGCAGCCCACCAGCTCTGCGTACGGTCCACTGGACTCAAAGGGCTCGTCAGGAAAGGGGCCAGTGAGTCTGTGGTCAACAGCAAGAGGAGTGGGCTGAGTGGTGGAGAACTGGAAGTCGAACCGCCGAAGGACCTGCTGCACCATGTGTGACTGCGTCAGTGTGATGGTGCGAGCGGCTCTGTCCCGGGTGATCTTCAAGCCAAGGTAACGCTGCAGCTCATCCAGGTCAGTGCACTTGTGTCTCTTCTGCAGTTCGGACTTCACCTGAGCCAGGGCTGCCCTGTCTGCTGTAGCAAACACCAAGTCGTCGACGTAGACAAGGATAAAGAAAGGAGTAGAACCCGCTCGAACAAACAGCGACGGGTCGGCGGAGGACGGGCTGAACCCAAGGTCACGAAGCGTGGAGCGAAGAGTGTCGTGCCACTCACGGGGCGACTGGCGGAGACAGTAGACTGGTCGCCTCAGGCTCCACTGGGTCCCAGGTGGGAAGGTGTCAGTGAAGCCAGGAGGACGGCGCAGCCAGATCTCCTCGTGCAGTCGGCCCTGGAGGAACGCAGTGGAGAAGTCGAGGGAGTGCAGCTCGTAGTCTCGCTGCGCTGCTATGTGGAGTAACACCCGAAGAGTAGTCATCTTCGGGGTCGGGGCGAAGGTCTGGAAGAAGTCAACTCCCTCACGCTGACTGAAGCCCCTAGCCACGTAGCGCGCCTTGAACACCGGCGGTGCTCCAGGCGGCCGCTTCACCTTGAAGAGCCACATGCCATCGACTACGTTCGCCCTGGGAGGGGGAACTGCGTCGACGTAGGTGCCTGTTGATCTCCAAGACGCCAACTCTGAGTCCATAGCCGCTTTCCACTGAGAGGCCCACGCCCCTGACACTGCCTCGCGGTAAGTGCGAGGAGTCGGTATGTCAAGGGCGTCGGGGTCTCCCTCAGGGGAGAGCAGCATGGCACACACAGAGGGAGAAGCGGCTGCCCAGCACACCATCTCAGACTCTCTGTCCTCTAGGATGTCACAGCCAAGGGCAAACCCACCCCCGACGGACAGAGGACGGTACGGAGGAGCTGGCACCACACGGGTGGCGTAGTCAAGGCGGCTGGCGGCAGCAAACTCAGCGACAGCGGCAGTGAGAGCAGAGACCGACGACGGAGGGAAACGAGAGTCGGTGACAAGAGTGGCGAGGACACGTGCGGCAACAGGACAAACAGTGCGGTAGTAGTCAGTGATAGGAGTGGGGAGGGCTGGGAGAGAGGACGGAGGAGGAGACGGGAGAACGGACACAGGAGAAGGAGAACGACGACGAGACGTACAAAGGAGGGCAGTGTGGAGGTCAGTAACAGGGGACGAGTGACGAGCACGCGGAGGACAACGAGTGACCAAGTCGCGACGGACCGAAGGAGGAGGAGACTGGGGAGGAGGAGAAGACCAGACCGCCGGACGGTCGTCAGGAGGAGGCAACGGAGGAACAAACACAGGAGGAGACTGGGAGCGAACAGGAGGAGAGGAGGAAAAACCAAGGGCCCGCAGGCCACTCACAGGTGGGAACAACCGCCGCTCCAGAGGAAGCTGCGGTGGCGGCTGCGGCTGCTGCTGCTGCGGCGGGGGCTGCGGCTGCGGCTGCTGCTGCTGCTGCTGCTGCTGCTGCTGCTGCTGCTGCTGCCGCTGCTGCTCCAGAAGGTCCAGCACCTGCAGCTCCTGCCGCCCCCTCTCCAACCGCTCCTGCTCCTCACGCTCACGCCAGCGGGCAGCCTGGAGTCGTGTGTCGTGGCGGTGGGGAGGCGGAGTGGACTCCGCAGAACCAGGGTCAGACTCCTCAGACTCAGCACCCCCAGAACCAGCACCTCCAGTGCCCGGACCTCCAACTCCAGCACCCCCAGAACTAGCACCGCCAGTGCCAGCACCTCCAGCTCCTGCACCCCCAGAACTAGCACCACCAGTGCCAGCACCTCCAGCTCCAGCACCCCCAGAGCTAGCGCCACCTGCGCCAGCACCTCCAGCTCCAGCACCCCCAGAGCTGGCGCCACCTGCGCCAGCACCTCCAGCTCCAGCACCCCGCGACCGAGTACCCCCAGACCGAGCACCGCCAGTGGCTGCACCTCCAGCTCCAACACCAACCGAGTCCACAGTAACCTGTCGCGGAAGTGCCGAAGGCTGCTGAGGGGACTGTGAGGAGGACTGCGGGGAGGGAGCCGCTACCTGACGCGCGACCGAGGGTAGAGGGGTAACGTGGGACACACCAGACAGGGCAGGACCAGGGGGGGGCGGGGGGTACCGGAGGAGCGGGAGCAGGAGGAGGAGAGGGTGCGAGGAAAAGAGGGGGAGGGGGTACCGGGAGACCTCGACAGGGGTACTGGGTGTAGTAGGACACGGACTCGTCAAACCGGACGTGGATCATGGACGTGCGGGCGATGTCCATGACCAAGCCTATGCGGCGCTCAGCAACCCCATTCTGCTGTGGGGACTCTGGCAACGTCCAGGACTGGGTGATGCCCTGTTCGCCGCAGAAACCGCCGAGAATGCCGGAGCGAAACTCGCCCCCACGGTCGGAGTGGAGACAACTGACTCGACGACCACGAGTGCCCTCAGTGGCTAGAAGCCACCTGATCAGCGTAGCAGTCACCTCTGACTTCTTCGCAAGAGGGAACACTGTGGTGTACCTGGAGAAGTCGTCAACGACCACCAGAAAGTAACGCTCCTCCCAGACCCCTGCGTCGGGGCAGGGCCCCAGACGTCCAAGTGGAGAGTCTTGAATGGAGCGGTGGCCGGACGAAGGGAGGAGGAGTGGGGAGTGGCGCGTAAGCGACCGGCGACACACGGAGAGCAAGGAGGGGCAAGCGAGAGAGGGAGCGACGGGAAGGTGCGTGGGAGACCTGAGACAAGTCCCTGACTGAGCATGCCACGTAGGCGAGGGAGCGACGGGTGGCCAAGGCGGTGGTGCCACAGGACGGTGCGGTGGGTGAGAGAGCGACAGGAGCAAGACGCAGCGACTGGACTGGACACAGCGACCGGACCGGACACTACTACCTGGCTAAACACAGCAACTGGACTGGGGACCTGGGCCGGAGGGGACGCAACGACCTGAGGGGAGGACGCGACCGGGGAGCGCTCGGTGTGGAGGACGTAGAGACCGGAGCGGGGCTCCCTGGTGAACGTGGCCAGAACAGCACCTGTGGTAGCGTCTGTACAGACTGCAGTCCGCCCACCCCCCACGAAGGTAACCGTGATCCCCCTGTCCTGGAGGTATCCAACACCCACCAAGTTCCGAGTGAACGAGGGGATGTGGAGGCCGCGCAGGACACCAGAGGGGACCACAGGGCACGGGAGGGTGGTGGAGCTACGCGCAACGGCTGGTCCAGAGGTAGGATCAGCCAGAGCCACCGACACAGGTGTGAGGAGTGGCGTAAGGGTCGTGTGGTCGCGGAAGAAGCACTGAGACGCGCCCGAGTCCAGCGTGAACGACAGAGAGGCCTCAGCCGGAGGGTCACCAGAACCAGTCGCTACACAAGCACCTAGAGCAGCAACACAAGCACCTAAGCTAGACAGGCACAAGGCTACACTAGCAGGAGGCAAGCAGGCTAACCTACAAACACGCGAGCACACAGATCCATCAGCACTAAAGTCAGCATCAACATACAAAGCATGCTGACGCGCATCGTCCATGGACAGATCAAAGACATCAATCTTACGGGCTAACAGACGAGACCAGCGAGGCGTGACCGCCAGAGGGCCCCAACGAGCCCGGTAGAGGTCGTCGAGGCGGCGGAAGCACCGCGCGGCAGAGTGGTCGTCGCGACCACAGAGACAGGGGCTGCCCGGCTCTGTGACGCACCAGTGGGTGCAGGGGCCAGCGTCACAGCGAGGGGGGCGAGGTGCCCAGCTGGAAGAGCTGCTGCTGCGGCCCGTACACCCTAGCCCGTCGCCCCAGCCTTCGACCTAGCCCGTATTCCCACCGTCAAACCGCCCTACCCGCCCACTCCCACCGTCAAAACCGCCCTCCCGCCCATTCCCACCGTCAAAACCGCCCTACCCGCCCACTCCCACCGTCAAAACCGCCCTCCCCGCCCGTTTCCACCGTCGCAAACTCCCCCCCCGCCCCTCTCTTCCTGTTACCCACCCTTGGCACGCGCCCTAGCCCCGCCACCGCCTTGTGCGCGGGGCCCTCCCCAGCTCTACTGACACTGGTCTATCACCTAGCGGCTGGTAGCCGCTCTCTCTCGCCGCCCGCCTAGGTTCGGGCCGTTTAGCCGCTAGTATCGCGCCCCTAGCCGTTGTAGCTGGAGATCCTCCGTTTCACGCCTAGCCTAGGTCACTCAGTGCTCCTAGCCTCTCACTCCGCCGTTCTCCCTCCTGGCGCTCCGTAGGTTTCCTCCTCGTTCTTAGCTCAGCCTCTGCCGAGCTCCAGCCGCCTCTAGCATGGCATCAGTCATGGAGTCTCGTCGCCTCCGTTTCGACGCGGAGGGACGCCCGATAGAGTTTAGCACCTGGCAGCGCCAGACCACGCGCTTCCTCACCAGCCAGCGGCAAGACGGCGCCACTCTGTGGGCTCACGCGTCTGGTGCCCTACAGGCCCCCCCGTCCCCCGCCGCCCTGCCGACCGCCCCGGAGCCGACCCCTACAGCCCAGGCGGACTACGACCGTCGGGTCCTGGCCAGGGACGTGTGGCTCTCGCGTGACGCAGCCGCCGCTCTCACTCTGTCGGAGCTTCTCCCCCCGACTGAGGCCGCCCACTTTGACCAGGTGGAGACTGCACAGGGGGTTTGGGAGGCTATTGTTGCTCGCTACTCCACCCCCTCCTCTGCCTCCCTCAGTCGCCTCCTCATGCCGTTTGTGTTTCCCGACCTAGGCTCGTTTGCGACTGTTTCCGACCTAGTGACTCACCTCCGCTCGCTTGACGCCGGTTTCCGCGCTGCCTGTACCGACGCACAGCTTCTTGTTGCTCCCCCCCCCATGTGGCTCACTGTTCACTGGTTAGTCACCCGCCTCCCTGACCGCCTTGCCACTGCCCGCGACGCGCTTCTTCAGAAGCACCCCACTAAGCTCACTATCGACCTCCTAGCGACTGCTCTAGGGACCATCGAGAGCAGTCTCCTCACCGTTGCCTCCGCCACTGATGCGGTGGCCCCCCGTCTCTTTGCGGGGTGTGCCGCCCCTCAGCTTCCCACTTTCACCGCTACCCGCGCTTCTGCTGCTGTGTCGGTCTCTGAGGACACTGCTGCCGTTTCTGCCGCAGACTGGCAGAAACGGGGCAAGAGTGGCAAGAAGGGCGGGAAGGGGGGAGGTGGGGGCGGTGGAGGCGGCGGTGGAGGTGGCGGTGGAGGTGGGAGCGGCGGTGGTGCACCAGGGGGAGGGGGCCCTGGAGGAGGTGCAGGACAGACAGGCCCACCCACAGGTGGTGGCCCGACCGGTGGGGGCGTTGCCTCCCAGCAGCAGCAGCCACAGCAGCACCAGCCACATCAGGGACAGCAGCAGCAGCTGGGACAGCAGCAGCAGCAGGCACCGCAGCAGTTCCAGCAGTGGGGGCCCCCGCTGCAGTGGGGTCCGCAGCAGCACTGGGGTCCCCCGCCGCAGTGGGGTCCGGGAGGCCCTGGGAGCACCGGCCGCAGCAGCAGCTCTTCCAGCTGGGCCCCTCGCCCCCCTCGCCGTGACGCTGGCCCCTGCACCCACTGGTGCGTCACCGGGCCGGGCAGCCCCTGTCTCTGTGGTCGCGACGACCACTCTGCCGCGCGGTGCTTCCGCCGCCTCGATCCGGCTAGGAACGGTCCTGCTCGTGATACCATCTCAAGAGTGGTTAGCAACGGAATGATTGGAATAGAAACGAATGGGGTACAAATAAGCAACCCTAGAAACTGTACCCCCTAGAGTGCAACTCACTACAGCCTATCATATCAATGGTCAACATTTGACATTTGCCTTTGTCAACTTCGTCTTTGACGAAGAAGTAGCGGAGTGCAATGTGCTTGGTGCGGTTGACGAAGCCATGCTTGTTCGCGATTTTGATCGCGCTCTGGTTGTCGCAGTGAAGTTTGAAGCTTGCGGACGTCGCAATTTTCGCCTCCTAGAGTAGCTCCTAGAGGTAAAGTCCTTCGCGAACGGCTGACGTGGTGGCGATGAATTCGGCTTCAGCAGAGGAGAGCACCACCATTTCTTGCTTCTTGGAATTCCAGGAAATAGGGCCAGTGGGCTCGAGGCGAAAGAGGAAGCCGGTTCGGGACCGTCGATTTAGAGGGTCGGCGGCGTGATCTGCGTCCACGTATCCAATGAGGCTGAAGGAGCGAGTCGTGAGGGTAGAGTAGGTGAGGCCAATGTGTGGTGTGGAGATGAAGTATTGCAGGGCGCGCTGTAGATCCAGCATGTGCTCCCCTTCAGGCCGCTTGGCATACTAAGCGCGTTGGCTCGAGATGTAGGACAAGTCAGGCCTGCATGTTGCTGCAGCGAAGAGAAGACAGCCGAGTTGCTGCTGGTACAGTTGATGGCCGGAGGGGTTGAGCGGGGTGGTGTTGATGTTTGAAGGGGTGGCCGGGGTGCGATAAGGAGTGGAAAGGTTGGCAGGCTTGATGTTGAATTTGGCGGAAAGAGTTTCAGCGTATTTGGCGGCGGAAAGATGTATAGCGTCAGCAGTGTAGGAGATGTTGAGGCCCAAGAACTGGGTCACTTGATCGGTGCTGGTGATTTCAACGCGATTGCTGAGGTTTTTCTCGAATTGGGCGAGGAGCTCGTTGCTGGTGCCAGTGTAAAGGAGATCATCCACGTACGCCGTGAGGAGGATGTAGTCTCCGCGGTAGTGGAGGCGGTACATGCCGCGATCGTGAGGCAGTTGGATGAAACCAATGTCGAGGAGAAGTAGGTGGAGGTGCTGCTGCCAGAGTCGTGATGCCTGCTTGATGCCGTAGAGCGATTTTCGGAGCTGACACACGCGGTCGTCCCCGTCGCTGTAGGTGTGAGGCTGTTTGACGAAGATGAGCGCATCCACTGGTGCGTAGAGGAAGGCATTTTTGACGTCGATCTGACGGAGTGGGAGATGTTTTGCGGCGGCGATGGCGAGGAGGATGCGGACTGAGGTGTGGTGGCTGAAAGGTGCGAAGGTTTGATCAAAGTCAACGCCGTGACGCTGATCGAAGCCTCGGACGACCCAGTGGCCTTTGAAGCGTTCAATGGTGCCGTCGCCGGCTGTTTTGACGCGGAAGACCCATTTCTCGGAGAGAACACGTCTCCCCTTCCGAGCGGCGCGGTCGGCGAGAACCCATGTGTCGCGAGCTTCGAGGGCGGCGACTTCTGAATCCATGGCAGCACGCCATTCCTTGGCATAGGGTCCAGTGAGGGCTTGGCACGGAATTTTGGGTTCAACCGCCTTTGGTAGGCGGGAAACAGCAGTGTGGAGGCCGATGATGTGGAGTCATGAGAGGCCAGGGCTGTGCCGCTGATCGCTGGTGACTTCCACCACGTCGTCGTCAGAGTTATGTCCGCTGGAAGGGGTGGGGCTGAGGAGGGAGTCGTGCGAGGACTCGAGGGGAGCACTGTCCTCATCCTCGTCTTCATCGCTCCATGGGTGAGGGCCAGGTTGGGGATACGTAAGATCCTGGTCCGCGAGCGCTGCCTCGGCTTCGTCGTCGGGGGTGGCGAAGCTGCGCGGTGGGCGCTCGTATTCCGCAATGTTGTTTCGCCTCTGGTGTGCGGTCAGCGTGCCGGTCGCACTGAAACTTTCGGATGGTGAGATCTTCGTAGAAGATTACGTCGCGCGCCGTGACCACCCGCGAAGTGTCGTGGTCGAGGATATTCTAGGCATGGTGTTCGAAGCTGATGCCGAGATGCACTCCCCATCGGGCACGACGTTCGAACTTCCCCGTGGTTGCTACTGCTGGCCGATACTGCACCATGCACCCCCAGACGCGGAGCATAGAAATGTCGCCCTTGGTGACGGTGAACTTGAGGTGAGGGGAGAGATTGTCGATGTTGGCGGTGGTGCTGAGCAGGTTGTGGAGACGGACATCGTGATGCATGGCGTAGGGCCAATACTTCGCGTCAACGTCGCTCTGCTGCAGCAGGGCGCGAACTTTGGTCATGAGTGTGCGGTTAGTGCGTTCCGCGACGTCTTGCTGGGGATGCGCGTAACGGAGGGAGAGCTTGTGGACGATTCCCTTATCCTGCAGGTATGTCGCCAGCTTGTCACTCTTGAACTCGGCTGCGCAGTCGGTTTGCCAGAGCTTGAGGGTGCATCCTGGCTGGGTCTCGGCGTTGGCGTGCCAAACTTTGAAAATATCAAACGCCTTGCTCATTTGGGAGACATTGGCCACCCATACGAAGCGGGAGTGGGCGTTGACGAAGGTGACGGTGTACTCTTCGCCGTTGATGCCAGTCTGTGTGAGCACGAGAAAATCATTGTAGACTTTATGAAGTTTCTCGTAGCGGTTCGTTCTGCAAGGTCGACGGGACCTCATCACCTGGAGGGAGTCGATAGAACCTCAGCTGGAGGTCGCCGGGCTGAAGGGCTTCGCCGACGGCACCGTGCCAATTCCGCCCGTGGACGATGTCGAGCTGCGCGGGGAGTTTCGTGCGGCTCACTTGCTTACCTTCATGGTCATCTCGAGGTGCTATTCGCCGGTGGTGCAGTTGGCGCTCAGGAGCTGTCGAGAGCGACTGGATGCTGGTCACCAGGCATGGCACTTCATCCTGTCGACGTACCAGGTCAGGGACGACCTGTACATCGGACAGCTGGAGGAAAAGATGACACATATTCGGATGGGCGAGCAGGAGTCGGCGATGGACTACTGCAACCGTGCTCGACGAATCCTGGCTGAGAGGCGCCGAATACTCGACGGCGTCCTACATCACCCACATCGTCAAGGGCCTGCCGCGTGGCTACAACCTCATGAAGAGGATGATGATGGTGCCTGGCACGCGTGCGTCCCTCGACGAGGACTCCATCACCAGCTACATCCTGCAAGACGAGGCGATGCAGGAGGCCGAACAGCCCACGGAGTTCCTTCCGCAGGCAAACTACGCTGCACCGACGCAGCTGAATCAGCAGCAAGGGCAGCTCGGGCAGCCGGGCGGAGGCGGTAGCGGAGGTGGGCGGTCGATGAAGGACGTCGACGAGAAGAGGTCGACGTGGGACAAGGGCCGTGGAGGTGGTGGTCGACGGCGGGAGTGCTGGATCTGCCACGACCCCGACCACCTTTCCTACGAGTGCCCTGACCGCGACGACAGCGACGAGGACGACAGCAAGGGAGGCCGCGGACGGTCGACCAGTCGTCGCCCCCGTCGAGATGCGGAGCCGCGCAAGGAGAAGCAGACGTCGTCGACGAAGGACGTCGACAGCTCCAGCGGCAAGGGCCGAGGCGACGGGGAAGCGTCGTGCTCGATGGTCGGCGTGGTGGAGCCGACGGTGTCGCTGGCGCCGGAGGCTGGCGAGGACTTCCAGGCGGTGGCGGCAGCTGTGCAGGCCAACCCGATGGCGGTGCTGCTCGACAGCGGGTGCTCCCACCACCTGATGGGGACGAAGGCGGTCTTCGTCGACATGGCGCCGAGCGACGGGGTGAAGCACGTGCGTGGATTCAACGGGGCGCTGCAGCCTGTCAAGGGTCGCGGAACCGTCGCTCTGCAAGGGGAGGCCGGGAAGCGGGTCCTCACCCCCGACGTTCTCAACGTTCCGGGCGTCCAGGCGAACCTGCTGTCAGCTAGCCACCTGAAGGAGAGCGGAGTGCAACTGCAGAGCGACCGCGACGAGATGCTGCTCGTCGCTGTGACCGGGGAGGTGCTCGGTCGAGCACGCTACACCGGACGAGTCCTTAGCACCGACCTTCGCCCCTGCTCGACGAGGTCTGTGAAGAAACTATGAGGAATGAATGGACTAGGAATGAGAAAGGTACAGATATGAAACCCTAGGAAAGCTGTAACCCATATTGTCTACCCCACTACAGCCTACACAGGCTATATCATATATGTCTGACACACCCCCATAGGCAAAGTGGGGGAGAACAAGGGGTCACAAGACCAGTCAAGCAAAGCAAAGCAAGCTCAGGGTGGATCACAACGTCACAACACATTCCGAGCACACGTTCAAAGGCCACAAGGCCAGTTCACATGCAGGATTATAAATCAAGGTGAACAAGCAAGACAGTGATCGCAACCTAGCAAGGGTAAACATGCAGGTGCAGGTATATATAGATCACAGTACAAGCAAAGTCAAGAGGTAAGCAAGTGAGGCCAGGTAGGCACAAGACCTAACATAGTACATAACTGCTGATGATCACAAGGCTGAAGTGCCTTGGTAAAGATATCAGCAGTGTTGGCCCGAGAGGCCACGTAAGCAAGGCGCAGCTGACCACGCTGCTGCAGCTCACGTGCAAGGAAGTAGCGAAGAGCAATGTGCTTCGTTCTGTGCTCCAGTCTGTGCTCCTGACACAAGGCCAGCATGGCCTTGTTGTCTACGTACAGAACAGGAGGAGAACGAGGCGGCTCTCCCAGGTCGGTCAGCAGGTAGGTGAGCCAGCGTAACTCCTGTGCAGCCATGGCCCCTGCGTAGATCTCAGCCTCACAACTGGAGCTGAGAACAGAAGACGAGCGGGTAGACCGCCACGAAACAGAGCCAGAACCAAGGCTGAAGGTGTAACCCTGTGACGACCGCTGCGTAGCCAAGTCGTCAACCCAAGAAGCGTCTGCGTGACCAGTGAGGACAACTCGAGCCCGTCCTCCAAGCACGAGCCCCATGCCCAACGTACTGCATAGGTAGCGCAACACCCTCTTAGTTGCATCCATGTGCTCTGGTCGGTGTCTCCCAGGAGCAACATAGCGTGCCAGGATGCTAAGAGGGTATGGCAGGTCAGGTCGAGTGCAGGTCATCAGGTACATGAGGCAGCCAACAAGCTCTGGGTACGGGCCACTCGGCTCTACGGACTCATCCGAAGGCAGAGCTGAGAGCGAGTGGCGAGTAGACAGAGGAGTGGCCTGAGGCGAGGAGTACGTGAAGTTGAATCGCTGAAGGACCTGCCGCACCATGTGTGACTGAGTCAAGGTAATGGTGCGCCGTGCTCTATCCCGGGTGATCTGCAAGCCAAGATAGCTGCGCAGTTCACCCAGGTCTGTGCACGTGTGTCTCTTCTGCAGCTCCGACTTCACGTGGGTGAGTCCAGCTGTGTCAGCAGTAGCAAAGACCAGGTCGTCGACGTACACGAGGATGTAGAACGGTGGCAGAGTAGTGTCGGTGCGGAGAAACAGCGACGGGTCAGCAGTCGAAGGAGCAAACCCAAGAGCCGCAAGTGTAGTCCTCAGTGTGTCGTGCCACTCACGAGGTGCCTGGCGGAGACCGTAGACTAGCGCCGGAGGCCCCACTGGGTACCAGGAGGAAACGACCCAGTGAAGCCAGGTGGGCGGCGCAGCCAGATCTCCTCGTGCAGGCTGCCCTGTAGGAAGGCTGTGCTGAAGTCAAGAGAGTGAAGTCACGATGAGTGGCGACGTGCAGCAGCACCCGAAGAGTGGTCATCTTCGGGGTGGGAGAGAAGGTCTGAAAGTAGTCAACTCCCTGCCGGTGACTGAAGCCTCGAGCCACGTAGCGTGCCTTGAAGACAGGCGGAGAACCCGGCGGCCGCTTCACCCTGAAAATCCACATGCCACTGACGATGTTCGCCCCAGGTGGGGGAACCTCGTCGACGTAGGTGCCTGTGGACTTCCAGGAAGCCATCTCTGCGTCCATGGCTGTCTGCCACTGAGAGGAGTAGGGACCCTCTATCGCCTCTGCGTAAGAGCGCGGGGTCGGGATGTCTGGTGCATCCGGGTCTCCCTCACGGGCAAGCAGCATGGACACGAGATGAGGTAAAGCAGCAGCAAAGCACTGGAACTCCTCCTGCCTGTCCTCAAGGACGTCCGTGCCAAGAGCACACTCACCCCCGACGGACGGAGGACAGACAGACTCAGACTCCGCAACTAGACTAGCAGCGTAGTCGAGACGACAGTGAGCAGCAAAGTCGACAAGCTCAGCAACAAGAGCCAACGCAGCAGTAGACTCAAAGGAAGGGTCAGTGACAACAGTAGCGAGAAGACGCGTGACAGTAGGACTGGCAGCGCGAGCAAGGTCTGACGGCGGGTCAGCAACGTCAGGAAGAGAGGACGCAGGAGGAGACGGCAGAGGGACACGCTGCGGAGCAGTGGAAGGACGAAGTGCCATCTGGTGTGTGCCTGGGACAGCAGGAGGACGCTGACGTGGAACACGACGACCAGTGCGAGCAGCACAAACAGGCGACGCAGGATGAGACACAGGCTCACGACGCTCCGTAAGACCTCCGGTCGGACCAGTGTAGGGAGAAGGACCAGGGAGTGGCGAGGCAGGCTGTAACTGTGACTGCGACTGGACAGGCAGAGGACACTCTAAAGAGGGAGCATGACCAGTAGCAGGTGGGAGACCAAGAACCTGCTGAAGGAGCGGAACGAAGTACGGCCGCGGCCGTGTAGCGCCCCCAGAACCAGCAGAGACAGCACCAGTACCCCCACTGTCAGATCCAACTCCTGCAGCACCACCAGCAGCTCCAGCAGCGCCAACTCCAGCACCCACAGGAGCACCAGCTCCAGGAGCACCGCCAGCTCGAGTACCTCCAGCAGCACCAGCTTTAGCAGGACCACCAGAAGCCCCAGCAGCTCCAATAGCTCCAGCTCCAGCACCTCCAGCAGCACCTCCCGCTCCAGCACCAGCTCCAGCAGCACCACCAGAACCAGCAGAGACAGCACCAGTACCCCCAGCGTCAGCTCCAACTCCTGCAGCACCACCAGCAGCTCCAGCTCCAGCAGGACCACCAGAAGCCCCAGCAGCTCCAGTACCTCCAGTACGAGCACCTCCGGGACCAGCAACTCCAGAACTCCCAGCACCTCCAGCGACAGCAGGACCGCCAGCACCAGTAGCACCTCCAGCCGCAGCAGCACGGCTCCAGCGCCAAGCAAACCACTCGCGGAGCTGCCGTGGAGAGAGCGGCTCACGCCGGGACGAGGCACCCGAAGGACTCCCAGACACAGCACCCCCAGGCTCCACACGTGCAGGCTCAGCACCCTCAGGCTCCGCACCCCCAGACTCAGCAACCCTAGGCTCAGCACCCCTAGGCTCAGCACCCCCAGTCTCAGCACCCCCAGACTCAGCACCCGCAGGCTCAGCACCCCAAGTCTCAGCACCCCCAGACCCGGCACCCGCAGGCTCAGCACCCCTAGCAGCACCAGAGTCAACAGCTACCTCGACAGGCTCGACTGCGTCTACCTGGGACACACCTGAGGGGGCAGGACCCTGAGGGGGGAGGGGGTCTACCGGGGGGGGACCTGGCGCGAGGAAGAGCGGCGGCGGGGGAAGGGGGGCAGTGCGGTAGGGGAAGAGACAGTAGTAAGGAACCGACTCGTCAAACGTGACGTCCTGAGAGGACAGAACACGGCGCGAGGTGGGGTGATAAAACTGCCAACCAGGCACGTCAGGGGGGAAGCCAAGGAAGACGCAGGGAACAGCACGGGAGGACAGCTTGTCCGCAGACAAGTCGCGGACGAAAGCTCGAGATCCCCAGACACGGAACGCAGACGCATCGCCAACCTTCCCCGTCCACCGCAGAGTAGGTGTGGTCTCCGGCATGGAGACCCGGGGCTGGAGGTTGATCTGATGCGCCGCGTACTGAACCGCGAACGGCCACAGAAAATGGGGAGCAGCCGCATGGATCATGGACGTACGAGCGACGTCCATGACCATGCCAATGCGGCGCTCAGCAATCCCGTCAGCGAGAGGGCCAGGGCCAGAGGAGCCCATTACCAGTGGCACCAAGAGCAGCTGCAGAAGAACACACGGGACGGGTGGAAACTGGTTCCACGGAAGCACGAACGCGAACAGATCATCAGGAGCGTCTATCGGCAACTAGGGCACTACGGCAGCCTGCGCACCGCCCAGCTAGTAGAGACTGGATGGTGGTGGGACGGGATGAGGAAGGAAATCCGGGAATGGGTGAACGGGTGTGAGCTCTGTAGCAGGAATAAAGCCGAGCTGGAACGGGGCAGGAAAGAGTTGCAATCGTTACCCATAAACGGGATCGGGTTCAGGTGGTCATTGGACCTGGCGGGAGAGATGCCGTTGAGCAGGGGAGGGAAGCGATACATCCTGATCATGATTGAGCACGGGAGCAAGTGGGTTGAAGTGAGGGCCCTCCCCAGCAAAACCTCAGCCAGAATAGCTGAAGCATTTGAGGACCAAGTGCTCACTAGGTTCGGGGCGTGTGGTGAGGTACTAACAGATCAGGGGACAGAGTTCATGGGGGAGTTCGATAAGCTGCTGCAGGCCACAGGTATCACTCATCGGAGGACATCCCGATATCACCCACAGAGTGACGGACTCACGGAACGGTTCGTGCAGACAGTGAAGCGGGGGCTGCGGGCTTACGGGGAACGGTTCAAGCGAGATTGGGATGCGCGATTACCGTGGGTGGTGGCAGGGTATCGGTTCAGCAAGCAAGCGGCGTTAAAGGACATGTCGCCCTACTACCTCCTCCTGGGGCGAGTGCCGGTGTTACCCGTGGACGCGCCGATGATATTGACGGGGTCGGTGCGAGTGGAGAAGGAAGAAGATTGGGTGGGGCTGGCAGAGGCGAGAGCGAGGTACTTGAGAGAGTTATTACCGGCGGCGCTGGAGAACCTGCACGTGGCACAGCTGCGAGATGCGCAACGGTACAAGAGGCGGGGGGAGCTTCAAGCTAGGAAGAAGGACAGGGCACTGGGGGCAGGGGAGGAAGTATACCTGAAGCAGGCCAAGCATGACCTGATGGACATCGGGCTGAGCACGGAACGCTGGAGAGTTAAGGAAGTGAAAGACTCAGGAGTGGTGGTGCTCATGGGCGAGCAAGGGCAGAGGAGGACGGATCATTGCACTAACGTGGCTTGGGCCAAGGATAGACCTCCGACGACGGAGGGAAACGAGAGTCGGTGACAAGAGTGGCGAGGACACGTGCGGCAACAGGACAAACAGTGCGGTAGTAGTCAGTGATAGGAGTGGGGAGGGCTGGGAGAGAGGACGGAGGAGGAGACGGGAGAACGGACACAGGAGAAGGAGAACGACGACGAGACGTACAAAGGAGGGCAGTGTGGAGGTCAGTAACAGGGGACGAGTGACGAGCACGCGGAGGACAACGAGTGACCAAGTCGCGACGGACCGAAGGAGGAGGAGACTGGGGAGGAGGAGAAGACCAGACCGCCGGACGGTCGTCAGGAGGAGGCAACGGAGGAACAAACACAGGAGGAGACTGGGAGCGAACAGGAGGAGAGGAGGAAAAACCAAGGGCCCGCAGGCCACTCACAGGTGGGAACAACCGCCGCTCCAGAGGAAGCTGCGGTGGCGGCTGCGGCTGCTGCTGCTGCGGCGGGGGCTGCGGCTGCGGCTGCTGCTGCTGCTGCTGCTGCTGCTGCTGCTGCTGCCGCTGCTGCTCCAGAAGGTCCAGCACCTGCAGCTCCTGCCGCCCCCTCTCCAACCGCTCCTGCTCCTCACGCTCACGCCAGCGGGCAGCCTGGAGTCGTGTGTCGTGGCGGTGGGGAGGCGGAGTGGACTCCGCAGAACCAGGGTCAGACTCCTCAGACTCAGCACCCCCAGAACCAGCACCTCCAGTGCCCGGACCTCCAACTCCAGCACCCCCAGAACTAGCACCGCCAGTGCCAGCACCTCCAGCTCCTGCACCCCCAGAACTAGCACCACCAGTGCCAGCACCTCCAGCTCCAGCACCCCCAGAGCTAGCGCCACCTGCGCCAGCACCTCCAGCTCCAGCACCCCCAGAGCTGGCGCCACCTGCGCCAGCACCTCCAGCTCCAGCACCCCGCGACCGAGTACCCCCAGACCGAGCACCGCCAGTGGCTGCACCTCCAGCTCCAACACCAACCGAGTCCACAGTAACCTGTCGCGGAAGTGCCGAAGGCTGCTGAGGGGACTGTGAGGAGGACTGCGGGGAGGGAGCCGCTACCTGACGCGCGACCGAGGGTAGAGGGGTAACGTGGGACACACCAGACGGGGCAGGACCAGGGGGGGGCGGGGGTACCGGAGGAGCGGGAGCAGGAGGAGGAGAGGGTGCGAGGAAAAGAGGGGGAGGGGGTACCGGGAGACCTCGACAGGGGTACTGGGTGTAGTAGGACACGGACTCGTCAAACCGGACGTGGATCATGGACGTGCGGGCGATGTCCATGACCAAGCCTATGCGGCGCTCAGCAACCCCATTCTGCTGTGGGGACTCTGGCAACGTCCAGGACTGGGTGATGCCCTGTTCGCCGCAGAAACCGCCGAGAATGCCGGAGCGAAACTCGCCCCCACGGTCGGAGTGGAGACAACTGACTCGACGACCACGAGTGCCCTCAGTGGCTAGAAGCCACCTGATCAGCGTAGCAGTCACCTCTGACTTCTTCGCAAGAGGGAACACTGTGGTGTACCTGGAGAAGTCGTCAACGACCACCAGAAAGTAACGCTCCTCCCAGACCCCTGCGTCGGGGCAGGGCCCCAGACGTCCAAGTGGAGAGTCTTGAATGGAGCGGTGGCCGGACGAAGGGAGGAGGAGTGGGGAGTGGCGCGTAAGCGACCGGCGACGCACGGAGAGCAAGGAGGGGCAAGCGAGAGAGGGAGCGACGGGAAGGTGCGTGGGAGACCTGAGACAAGTCCCTGACTGAGCATGCCACGTAGGCGAGGGAGCGACGGGTGGCCAAGGCGGTGGTGCCACAGGACGGTGCGGTGGGTGAGAGAGCGACAGGAGCAAGACGCAGCGACTGGACTGGACACAGCGACCGGACCGGACACTACTACCTGGCTAAACACAGCAACTGGACTGGGGACCTGGGCCGGAGGGGACGCAACGACCTGAGGGGAGGACGCGACCGGGGAGCGCTCGGTGTGGAGGACGTAGAGACCGGAGCGGGGCTCCCTGGTGAACGTGGCCAGAACAGCACCTGTGGTAGCGTCTGTACAGACTGCAGTCCGCCCACCCCCCACGAAGGTAACCGTGATCCCCCTGTCCTGGAGGTATCCAACACCCACCAAGTTCCGAGTGAACGAGGGGATGTGGAGGCCGCGCAGGACACCAGAGGGGACCACAGGGCACGGGAGGGTGGTGGAGCTACGCGCAACGGCTGGTCCAGAGGTAGGATCAGCCAGAGCCACCGACACAGGTGTGAGGAGTGGCGTAAGGGTCGTGTGGTCGCGGAAGAAGCACTGAGACGCGCCCGAGTCCAGCGTGAACGACAGAGAGGCCTCAGCCGGAGGGTCACCAGACCCAGTCGCTACACAAGCACCTAGAGCAGCAACACAAGCACCTAAGCTAGACAGGCACAAGGCTACACTAGCAGGAGGCAAGCAGGCTAACCTACAAACACGCGAGCACACAGATCCATCAGCACTAAAGTCAGCATCAACATACAAAGCATGCTGACGCGCATCGTCCATGGACAGATCAAAGACATCAATCTTACGGGCTAACAGACGAGACCAGCGAGGCGTGACCGCCAGAGGGCCCCAACGAGCCCGGTAGAGGTCGTCGAGGCGGCGGAAGCACCGCGCGGCAGAGTGGTCGTCGCGACCACAGAGACAGGGGCTGCCCGGCTCTGTGACGCACCAGTGGGTGCAGGGGCCAGCGTCACAGCGAGGGGGGCGAGGTGCCCAGCTGGAAGAGCTGCTGCTGCGGCCCGTACACCCTAGCCCGTCGCCCCAGCCTTCGACCTAGCCCGTATTCCCACCGTCAAACCGCCCTACCCGCCCACTCCCACCGTCAAAACCGCCCTCCCGCCCATTCCCACCGTCAAAACCGCCCTACCCGCCCACTCCCACCGTCAAAACCGCCCTCCCCGCCCGTTTCCACCGTCGCAAACTCCCCCCCCGCCCCTCTCTTCCTGTTACCCACCCTTGGCACGCGCCCTAGCCCCGCCACCGCCTTGTGCGCGGGGCCCTCCCCAGCTCTACTGACACTGGTCTATCACCTAGCGGCTGGTAGCCGCTCTCTCTCGCCGCCCGCCTAGGTTCGGGCCGTTTAGCCGCTAGTATCGCGCCCCTAGCCGTTGTAGCTGGAGATCCTCCGTTTCACGCCTAGCCTAGGTCACTCAGTGCTCCTAGCCTCTCACTCCGCCGTTCTCCCTCCTGGCGCTCCGTAGGTTTCCTCCTCGTTCTTAGCTCAGCCTCTGCCGAGCTCCAGCCGCCTCTAGCATGGCATCAGTCATGGAGTCTCGTCGCCTCCGTTTCGACGCGGAGGGACGCCCGATAGAGTTTAGCACCTGGCAGCGCCAGACCACGCGCTTCCTCACCAGCCAGCGGCAAGACGGCGCCACTCTGTGGGCTCACGCGTCTGGTGCCCTACAGGCCCCCCCGTCCCCCGCCGCCCTGCCGACCGCCCCGGAGCCGACCCCTACAGCCCAGGCGGACTACGACCGTCGGGTCCTGGCCAGGGACGTGTGGCTCTCGCGTGACGCAGCCGCCGCTCTCACTCTGTCGGAGCTTCTCCCCCCGACTGAGGCCGCCCACTTTGACCAGGTGGAGACTGCACAGGGGGTTTGGGAGGCTATTGTTGCTCGCTACTCCACCCCCTCCTCTGCCTCCCTCAGTCGCCTCCTCATGCCGTTTGTGTTTCCCGACCTAGGCTCGTTTGCGACTGTTTCCGACCTAGTGACTCACCTCCGCTCGCTTGACGCCGGTTTCCGCGCTGCCTGTACCGACGCACAGCTTCTTGTTGCTCCCCCCCCCATGTGGCTCACTGTTCACTGGTTAGTCACCCGCCTCCCTGACCGCCTTGCCACTGCCCGCGACGCGCTTCTTCAGAAGCACCCCACTAAGCTCACTATCGACCTCCTAGCGACTGCTCTAGGGACCATCGAGAGCAGTCTCCTCACCGTTGCCTCCGCCACTGATGCGGTGGCCCCCCGTCTCTTTGCGGGGTGTGCCGCCCCTCAGCTTCCCACTTTCACCGCTACCCGCGCTTCTGCTGCTGTGTCGGTCTCTGAGGACACTGCTGCCGTTTCTGCCGCAGACTGGCAGAAACGGGGCAAGAGTGGCAAGAAGGGCGGGAAGGGGGGAGGTGGGGGCGGTGGAGGCGGCGGTGGAGGTGGCGGTGGAGGTGGGAGCGGCGGTGGTGCACCAGGGGGAGGGGGCCCTGGAGGAGGTGCAGGACAGACAGGCCCACCCACAGGTGGTGGCCCGACCGGTGGGGGCGTTGCCTCCCAGCAGCAGCAGCCACAGCAGCACCAGCCACATCAGGGACAGCAGCAGCAGCTGGGACAGCAGCAGCAGCAGGCACCGCAGCAGTTCCAGCAGTGGGGGCCCCCGCTGCAGTGGGGTCCGCAGCAGCACTGGGGTCCCCCGCCGCAGTGGGGTCCGGGAGGCCCTGGGAGCACCGGCCGCAGCAGCAGCTCTTCCAGCTGGGCCCCTCGCCCCCCTCGCCGTGACGCTGGCCCCTGCACCCACTGGTGCGTCACCGGGCCGGGCAGCCCCTGTCTCTGTGGTCGCGACGACCACTCTGCCGCGCGGTGCTTCCGCCGCCTCGATCCGGCTAGGAACGGTCCTGCTCGTGATACCATCTCAAGAGTGGTTAGCAACGGAATGATTGGAATAGAAACGAATGGGGTACAAATAAGCAACCCTAGAAACTGTACCCCCTAGAGTGCAACTCACTACAGCCTATCATATCAATGGTCAACATTTGACATTTGCCTTTGTCAACTTCGTCTTTGACGAAGAAGTAGCGGAGTGCAATGTGCTTGGTGCGGTTGACGAAGCCATGCTTGTTCGCGATTTTGATCGCGCTCTGGTTGTCGCAGTGAAGTTTGAAGCTTGCGGACGTCGCAATTTTCGCCTCCTAGAGTAGCTCCTAGAGGTAAAGTCCTTCGCGAACGGCTGACGTGGTGGCGATGAATTCGGCTTCAGCAGAGGAGAGCACCACCATTTCTTGCTTCTTGGAATTCCAGGAAATAGGGCCAGTGGGCTCGAGGCGAAAGAGGAAGCCGGTTCGGGACCGTCGATTTAGAGGGTCGGCGGCGTGATCTGCGTCCACGTATCCAATGAGGCTGAAGGAGCGAGTCGTGAGGGTAGAGTAGGTGAGGCCAATGTGTGGTGTGGAGATGAAGTATTGCAGGGCGCGCTGTAGATCCAGCATGTGCTCCCCTTCAGGCCGCTTGGCATACTAAGCGCGTTGGCTCGAGATGTAGGACAAGTCAGGCCTGCATGTTGCTGCAGCGAAGAGAAGACAGCCGAGTTGCTGCTGGTACAGTTGATGGCCGGAGGGGTTGAGCGGGGTGGTGTTGATGTTTGAAGGGGTGGCCGGGGTGCGATAAGGAGTGGAAAGGTTGGCAGGCTTGATGTTGAATTTGGCGGAAAGAGTTTCAGCGTATTTGGCGGCGGAAAGATGTATAGCGTCAGCAGTGTAGGAGATGTTGAGGCCCAAGAACTGGGTCACTTGATCGGTGCTGGTGATTTCAACGCGATTGCTGAGGTTTTTCTCGAATTGGGCGAGGAGCTCGTTGCTGGTGCCAGTGTAAAGGAGATCATCCACGTACGCCGTGAGGAGGATGTAGTCTCCGCGGTAGTGGAGGCGGTACATGCCGCGATCGTGAGGCAGTTGGATGAAACCAATGTCGAGGAGAAGTAGGTGGAGGTGCTGCTGCCAGAGTCGTGATGCCTGCTTGATGCCGTAGAGCGATTTTCGGAGCTGACACACGCGGTCGTCCCCGTCGCTGTAGGTGTGAGGCTGTTTGACGAAGATGAGCGCATCCACTGGTGCGTAGAGGAAGGCATTTTTGACGTCGATCTGACGGAGTGGGAGATGTTTTGCGGCGGCGATGGCGAGGAGGATGCGGACTGAGGTGTGGTGGCTGAAAGGTGCGAAGGTTTGATCAAAGTCAACGCCGTGACGCTGATCGAAGCCTCGGACGACCCAGTGGCCTTTGAAGCGTTCAATGGTGCCGTCGCCGGCTGTTTTGACGCGGAAGACCCATTTCTCGGAGAGAACACGTCTCCCCTTCCGAGCGGCGCGGTCGGCGAGAACCCATGTGTCGCGAGCTTCGAGGGCGGCGACTTCTGAATCCATGGCAGCACGCCATTCCTTGGCATAGGGTCCAGTGAGGGCTTGGCGCGGAATTTTGGGTTCAACCGCCTTTGGTAGGCGGGAAACAGCAGTGTGGAGGCCGATGATGTGGAGTCATGAGAGGCCAGGGCTGTGCCGCTGATCGCTGGTGACTTCCACCACGTCGTCGTCAGAGTTATGTCCGCTGGAAGGGGTGGGGCTGAGGAGGGAGTCGTGCGAGGACTCGAGGGGAGCACTGTCCTCATCCTCGTCTTCATCGCTCCATGGGTGAGGGCCAGGTTGGGGATACGTAAGATCCTGGTCCGCGAGCGCTGCCTCGGCTTCGTCGTCGGGGGTGGCGAAGCTGCGCGGTGGGCGCTCGTATTCCGCAATGTTGTTTCGCCTCTGGTGTGCGGTCAGCGTGCCGGTCGCACTGAAACTTTCGGATGGTGAGATCTTCGTAGAAGATTACGTCGCGCGCCGTGACCACCCGCGAAGTGTCGTGGTCGAGGATATTCTAGGCATGGTGTTCGAAGCTGATGCCGAGATGCACTCCCCATCGGGCACGACGTTCGAACTTCCCCGTGGTTGCTACTGCTGGCCGATACTGCACCATGCACCCCCAGACGCGGAGCATAGAAATGTCGCCCTTGGTGACGGTGAACTTGAGGTGAGGGGAGAGATTGTCGATGTTGGCGGTGGTGCTGAGCAGGTTGTGGAGACGGACATCGTGATGCATGGCGTAGGGCCAATACTTCGCGTCAACGTCGCTCTGCTGCAGCAGGGCGCGAACTTTGGTCATGAGTGTGCGGTTAGTGCGTTCCGCGACGTCTTGCTGGGGATGCGCGTAACGGAGGGAGAGCTTGTGGACGATTCCCTTATCCTGCAGGTATGTCGCCAGCTTGTCACTCTTGAACTCGGCTGCGCAGTCGGTTTGCCAGAGCTTGAGGGTGCATCCTGGCTGGGTCTCGGCGTTGGCGTGCCAAACTTTGAAAATATCAAACGCCTTGCTCATTTGGGAGACATTGGCCACCCATACGAAGCGGGAGTGGGCGTTGACGAAGGTGACGGTGTACTCTTCGCCGTTGATGCCAGTCTGTGTGAGCACGAGAAAATCATTGTAGACTTTATGAAGTTTCTCGTAGCGGTTCGTTCTGCAAGGTCGACGGGACCTCATCACCTGGAGGGAGTCGATAGAACCTCAGCTGGAGGTCGCCGGGCTGAAGGGCTTCGCCGACGGCACCGTGCCAATTCCGCCCGTGGACGATGTCGAGCTGCGCGGGGAGTTTCGTGCGGCTCACTTGCTTACCTTCATGGTCATCTCGAGGTGCTATTCGCCGGTGGTGCAGTTGGCGCTCAGGAGCTGTCGAGAGCGACTGGATGCTGGTCACCAGGCATGGCACTTCATCCTGTCGACGTACCAGGTCAGGGACGACCTGTACATCGGACAGCTGGAGGAAAAGATGACACATATTCGGATGGGCGAGCAGGAGTCGGCGATGGACTACTGCAACCGTGCTCGACGAATCCTGGCTGAGAGGCGCCGAATACTCGACGGCGTCCTACATCACCCACATCGTCAAGGGCCTGCCGCGTGGCTACAACCTCATGAAGAGGATGATGATGGTGCCTGGCACGCGTGCGTCCCTCGACGAGGACTCCATCACCAGCTACATCCTGCAAGACGAGGCGATGCAGGAGGCCGAACAGCCCACGGAGTTCCTTCCGCAGGCAAACTACGCTGCACCGACGCAGCTGAATCAGCAGCAAGGGCAGCTCGGGCAGCCGGGCGGAGGCGGTAGCGGAGGTGGGCGGTCGATGAAGGACGTCGACGAGAAGAGGTCGACGTGGGACAAGGGCCGTGGAGGTGGTGGTCGACGGCGGGAGTGCTGGATCTGCCACGACCCCGACCACCTTTCCTACGAGTGCCCTGACCGCGACGACAGCGACGAGGACGACAGCAAGGGAGGCCGCGGACGGTCGACCAGTCGTCGCCCCCGTCGAGATGCGGAGCCGCGCAAGGAGAAGCAGACGTCGTCGACGAAGGACGTCGACAGCTCCAGCGGCAAGGGCCGAGGCGACGGGGAAGCGTCGTGCTCGATGGTCGGCGTGGTGGAGCCGACGGTGTCGCTGGCGCCGGAGGCTGGCGAGGACTTCCAGGCGGTGGCGGCAGCTGTGCAGGCCAACCCGATGGCGGTGCTGCTCGACAGCGGGTGCTCCCACCACCTGATGGGGACGAAGGCGGTCTTCGTCGACATGGCGCCGAGCGACGGGGTGAAGCACGTGCGTGGATTCAACGGGGCGCTGCAGCCTGTCAAGGGTCGCGGAACCGTCGCTCTGCAAGGGGAGGCCGGGAAGCGGGTCCTCACCCCCGACGTTCTCAACGTTCCGGGCGTCCAGGCGAACCTGCTGTCAGCTAGCCACCTGAAGGAGAGCGGAGTGCAACTGCAGAGCGACCGCGACGAGATGCTGCTCGTCGCTGTGACCGGGGAGGTGCTCGGTCGAGCACGCTACACCGGACGAGTCCTTAGCACCGACCTTCGCCCCTGCTCGACGAGGTCTGTGAAGAAACTATGAGGAATGAATGGACTAGGAATGAGAAAGGTACAGATATGAAACCCTAGGAAAGCTGTAACCCATATTGTCTACCCCACTACAGCCTACACAGGCTATATCATATATGTCTGACACACCCCCATAGGCAAAGTGGGGGAGAACAAGGGGTCACAAGACCAGTCAAGCAAAGCAAAGCAAGCTCAGGGTGGATCACAACGTCACCACACATTCCGAGCACACGTTCAAAGGCCACAAGGCCAGTTCACATGCAGGATTATAAATCAAGGTGAACAAGCAAGACAGTGATCGCAACCTAGCAAGGGTAAACATGCAGGTGCAGGTATATATAGATCACAGTACAAGCAAAGTCAAGAGGTAAGCAAGTGAGGCCAGGTAGGCACAAGACCTAACATAGTACATAACTGCTGATGATCACAAGGCTGAAGTGCCTTGGTAAAGATATCAGCAGTGTTGGCCCGAGAGGCCACGTAAGCAAGGCGCAGCTGACCACGCTGCTGCAGCTCACGTGCAAGGAAGTAGCGAAGAGCAATGTGCTTCGTTCTGTGCTCCAGTCTGTGCTCCTGACACAAGGCCAGCATGGCCTTGTTGTCTACGTACAGAACAGGAGGAGAACGAGGCGGCTCTCCCAGGTCGGTCAGCAGGTAGGTGAGCCAGCGTAACTCCTGTGCAGCCATGGCCCCTGCGTAGATCTCAGCCTCACAACTGGAGCTGAGAACAGAAGACGAGCGGGTAGACCGCCACGAAACAGAGCCAGAACCAAGGCTGAAGGTGTAACCCTGTGACGACCGCTGCGTAGCCAAGTCGTCAACCCAAGAAGCGTCTGCGTGACCAGTGAGGACAACTCGAGCCCGTCCTCCAAGCACGAGCCCCATGCCCAACGTACTGCATAGGTAGCGCAACACCCTCTTAGTTGCATCCATGTGCTCTGGTCGGTGTCTCCCAGGAGCAACATAGCGTGCCAGGATGCTAAGAGGGTATGGCAGGTCAGGTCGAGTGCAGGTCATCAGGTACATGAGGCAGCCAACAAGCTCTGGGTACGGGCCACTCGGCTCTACGGACTCATCCGAAGGCAGAGCTGAGAGCGAGTGGCGAGTAGACAGAGGAGTGGCCTGAGGCGAGGAGTACGTGAAGTTGAATCGCTGAAGGACCTGCCGCACCATGTGTGACTGAGTCAAGGTAATGGTGCGCCGTGCTCTATCCCGGGTGATCTGCAAGCCAAGATAGCTGCGCAGTTCACCCAGGTCTGTGCACGTGTGTCTCTTCTGCAGCTCCGACTTCACGTGGGTGAGTCCAGCTGTGTCAGCAGCAGCAAAGACCAGGTCGTCGACGTACACGAGGATGTAGAACGGTGGCAGAGTAGTGTCGGTGCGGAGAAACAGCGACGGGTCAGCAGTCGAAGGAGCAAACCCAAGAGCCGCAAGTGTAGTCCTCAGTGTGTCGTGCCACTCACGAGGTGCCTGGCGGAGACCGTAGACTAGCGCCGGAGGCCCCACTGGGTACCAGGAGGAAACGACCCAGTGAAGCCAGGTGGGCGGCGCAGCCAGATCTCCTCGTGCAGGCTGCCCTGTAGGAAGGCTGTGCTGAAGTCAAGAGAGTGAAGTCACGATGAGTGGCGACGTGCAGCAGCACCCGAAGAGTGGTCATCTTCGGGGTGGGAGAGAAGGTCTGAAAGTAGTCAACTCCCTGCCGGTGACTGAAGCCTCGAGCCACGTAGCGTGCCTTGAAGACAGGCGGAGAACCCGGCGGCCGCTTCACCCTGAAAATCCACATGCCACTGACGATGTTCGCCCCAGGTGGGGGAACCTCGTCGACGTAGGTGCCTGTGGACTTCCAGGAAGCCATCTCTGCGTCCATGGCTGTCTGCCACTGAGAGGAGTAGGGACCCTCTATCGCCTCTGCGTAAGAGCGCGGGGTCGGGATGTCTGGTGCATCCGGGTCTCCCTCACGGGCAAGCAGCATGGACACGAGATGAGGTAAAGCAGCAGCAAAGCACTGGAACTCCTCCTGCCTGTCCTCAAGGACGTCCGTGCCAAGAGCACACTCACCCCCGACGGACGGAGGACAGACAGACTCAGACTCCGCAACTAGACTAGCAGCGTAGTCGAGACGACAGTGAGCAGCAAAGTCGACAAGCTCAGCAACAAGAGCCAACGCAGCAGTAGACTCAAAGGAAGGGTCAGTGACAACAGTAGCGAGAAGACGCGTGACAGTAGGACTGGCAGCGCGAGCAAGGTCTGACGGCGGGTCAGCAACGTCAGGAAGAGAGGACGCAGGAGGAGACGGCAGAGGGACACGCTGCGGAGCAGTGGAAGGACGAAGTGCCATCTGGTGTGTGCCTGGGACAGCAGGAGGACGCTGACGTGGAACACGACGACCAGTGCGAGCAGCACAAACAGGCGACGCAGGATGAGACACAGGCTCACGACGCTCCGTAAGACCTCCGGTCGGACCAGTGTAGGGAGAAGGACCAGGGAGTGGCGAGGCAGGCTGTAACTGTGACTGCGACTGGACAGGCAGAGGACACTCTAAAGAGGGAGCATGACCAGTAGCAGGTGGGAGACCAAGAACCTGCTGAAGGAGCGGAACGAAGTACGGCCGCGGCCGTGTAGCGCCCCCAGAACCAGCAGAGACAGCACCAGTACCCCCACTGTCAGATCCAACTCCTGCAGCACCACCAGCAGCTCCAGCAGCGCCAACTCCAGCACCCACAGGAGCACCAGCTCCAGGAGCACCGCCAGCTCGAGTACCTCCAGCAGCACCAGCTTTAGCAGGACCACCAGAAGCCCCAGCAGCTCCAATAGCTCCAGCTCCAGCACCTCCAGCAGCACCTCCCGCTCCAGCACCAGCTCCAGCAGCACCACCAGAACCAGCAGAGACAGCACCAGTACCCCCAGCGTCAGCTCCAACTCCTGCAGCACCACCAGCAGCTCCAGCTCCAGCAGGACCACCAGAAGCCCCAGCAGCTCCAGTACCTCCAGTACGAGCACCTCCGGGACCAGCAACTCCAGAACTCCCAGCACCTCCAGCGACAGCAGGACCGCCAGCACCAGTAGCACCTCCAGCCGCAGCAGCACGGCTCCAGCGCCAAGCAAACCACTCGCGGAGCTGCCGTGGAGAGAGCGGCTCACGCCGGGACGAGGCACCCGAAGGACTCCCAGACACAGCACCCCCAGGCTCCACACGTGCAGGCTCAGCACCCTCAGGCTCCGCACCCCCAGACTCAGCAACCCTAGGCTCAGCACCCCTAGGCTCAGCACCCCCAGTCTCAGCACCCCCAGACTCAGCACCCGCAGGCTCAGCACCCCAAGTCTCAGCACCCCCAGACCCGGCACCCGCAGGCTCAGCACCCCTAGCAGCACCAGAGTCAACAGCTACCTCGACAGGCTCGACTGCGTCTACCTGGGACACACCTGAGGGGGCAGGACCCTGAGGGGGGAGGGGGTCTACCGGGGGGGGACCTGGCGCGAGGAAGAGCGGCGGCGGGGGAAGGGGGGCAGTGCGGTAGGGGAAGAGACAGTAGTAAGGAACCGACTCGTCAAACGTGACGTCCTGAGAGGACAGAACACGGCGCGAGGTGGGGTGATAAAACTGCCAACCAGGCACGTCAGGGGGGAAGCCAAGGAAGACGCAGGGAACAGCACGGGAGGACAGCTTGTCCGCAGACAAGTCGCGGACGAAAGCTCGAGATCCCCAGACACGGAACGCAGACGCATCGCCAACCTTCCCCGTCCACCGCAGAGTAGGTGTGGTCTCCGGCATGGAGACCCGGGGCTGGAGGTTGATCTGATGCGCCGCGTACTGAACCGCGAACGGCCACAGAAAATGGGGAGCAGCCGCATGGATCATGGACGTACGAGCGACGTCCATGACCATGCCAATGCGGCGCTCAGCAATCCCGTCAGCGAGAGGGCCAGGGCCAGAGGAGCCCATTACCAGTGGCACCAAGAGCAGCTGCAGAAGAACACACGGGACGGGTGGAAACTGGTTCCACGGAAGCACGAACGCGAACAGATCATCAGGAGCGTCTATCGGCAACTAGGGCACTACGGCAGCCTGCGCACCGCCCAGCTAGTAGAGACTGGATGGTGGTGGGACGGGATGAGGAAGGAAATCCGGGAATGGGTGAACGGGTGTGAGCTCTGTAGCAGGAATAAAGCCGAGCTGGAACGGGGCAGGAAAGAGTTGCAATCGTTACCCATAAACGGGATCGGGTTCAGGTGGTCATTGGACCTGGCGGGAGAGATGCCGTTGAGCAGGGGAGGGAAGCGATACATCCTGATCATGATTGAGCACGGGAGCAAGTGGGTTGAAGTGAGGGCCCTCCCCAGCAAAACCTCAGCCAGAATAGCTGAAGCATTTGAGGACCAAGTGCTCACTAGGTTCGGGGCGTGTGGTGAGGTACTAACAGATCAGGGGACAGAGTTCATGGGGGAGTTCGATAAGCTGCTGCAGGCCACAGGTATCACTCATCGGAGGACATCCCGATATCACCCACAGAGTGACGGACTCACGGAACGGTTCGTGCAGACAGTGAAGCGGGGGCTGCGGGCTTACGGGGAACGGTTCAAGCGAGATTGGGATGCGCGATTACCGTGGGTGGTGGCAGGGTATCGGTTCAGCAAGCAAGCGGCGTTAAAGGACATGTCGCCCTACTACCTCCTCCTGGGGCGAGTGCCGGTGTTACCCGTGGACGCGCCGATGATATTGACGGGGTCGGTGCGAGTGGAGAAGGAAGAAGATTGGGTGGGGCTGGCAGAGGCGAGAGCGAGGTACTTGAGAGAGTTATTACCGGCGGCGCTGGAGAACCTGCACGTGGCACAGCTGCGAGATGCGCAACGGTACAAGAGGCGGGGGGAGCTTCAAGCTAGGAAGAAGGACAGGGCACTGGGGGCAGGGGAGGAAGTATACCTGAAGCAGGCCAAGCATGACCTGATGGACATCGGGCTGAGCACGGAACGCTGGAGAGTTAAGGAAGTGAAAGACTCAGGAGTGGTGGTGCTCATGGGCGAGCAAGGGCAGAGGAGGACGGATCATTGCACTAACGTGGCTTGGGCCAAGGATAGACCCGCGGGGCGAAAGGACACGCAGCCACACGAGGAAGGAATCCAGCGGCAGCATGCAGGGGCTCAAGGACAGCCGCGGAGGGGGCAAGTGGGGAGAGTGGCTGGACTCAAAGGAAGGATGAGTAGAGAGTTGAGGAGCCTTCAGAAGCCCGGCTGAGAGCAGCGGGAGAGGAAGAGGAGACAGGAGATGCAGGAGGGGCGAGAGCAGAGGGAGAGGAAGAAGAGACAAGAGGTGCAGGCGAGGCGAGAGCAGAAGATTCCGACAACTCGTTCTAGTGACGCTGTGCGCATGAGACGACGTCGACTACCCCGTCAGTGCCGCATTGCCATGTTGCCGATGACGTTGTGCGAGGCTCCACGTTGTGCCGGCTGCTGTTGCTGGTGCTGAACTGTTGGATTCTTGTTGCGCGGTGGGGGCTGAAAGCCCTGGGCTTGACGCGTATCATGCCTTGCGTCCTGTCGGCCGGCCCAAGTGCTCGGGTTGGACTGGCGATGGCTGGAGCATAACTTGCATCGCTTCGCCGAATGCCTGCAATTTCAGCAATTTTTTGCAATAGAGGCGCCGCAATCGTCGCTCTCTTTCTTGTTGTCGGTAAAGAAGGCGAGTTGTTTTCGTCGTGGCGCTGGGCTTTCTCGATGCAAATCCATATCGTCGTTTTCACGAGAAGAGCGGTTCAAATGACGGCTTCTGAGATAGCCCCCTGTTGCTGCAAGAGCGCCTTGTAGGGTCGCAATTTGGGGCCGAGTCATGCAAGCACGATGGTAACGAATATTTCTTCCAGAATTGAACTCCCCTGCTTCGCGATTTGATCGCGTATGCTCTGGCAACAGTTTATGTAGTTGTTGGCCTTTTCCCTATGCTATAGCAGGTGTTGTTCTGCATGAACGAATGACCAGCTGCTCCGTCACGACATGTTGCGCATCAACGCGCTGTAAGCCATGAGCGAGTCGTTGTAGTATTGCGCCCTGGCGTCGTCAGTGTCGGCCGAGGATCCCGCGTAGCTGCCTTCAAAATAATGATAAAACTGAGCGGGCCGCCCTAACCTTGATTGAGATATTAAAGAACCTTGATTGAGCTGGAAACATTGTGACATCGCTTGGGCGTGGGACTTTGAGTGTTGACATTGCCATTCCGCATTAATTAGAGGGCTTACTTCAGGGTTGACAATCGCTGAAGCAATTGTTCGAGTGCGACGGTGCTGATTGTCGTCGTCACATCGGATGTCGCAACCGGGTTGGGTTGGGCTTCAACCGTCGGATTTTCGTCCTGATCGTCCAGCCATCCTTACGCGCGAGCGTGTGTTGGACGCCACCTTGGTTTGCCAAAAAGGTCGGGGGCCCCAGTGCGAAGGATTCCTATATCGCTCTCATACGATGTTGCAATCAGAAGTTGATCGTGCCAGGATCCTCAGGAAGGTTCGCACAGAGTAATTGCAATGAAAATAGTTGACCTCAGATTATTGTGAGTATAAAATAATTGGAGTGATTATAACAGAGGCAGACATAAGCTCTTTCTTAGTTCAACAAGAGCTACTGGATGAGTGGGACCAGGGGGAGGAGTGGGAGTGAGGACCATGGGAGGTGAGGGAAATGGGGTGCCTTGTGTCAAATCACATAGCTGTATCAAGTAATGTAGGCTATGTAGGGTTACTCTATAGAGGGTATACATTTGCATATACTCTTGTACAACCCTCATTCTAGTCATTACGTTTAGTTCTCTTCTTGACAGGGTTATAGTAGGTTAGGTCTGCGCTTCCGCCACACCTACCCTAGTTTCCCACCGGCCCTGGTCCATTCATCTTTGGTACGCCCCTTAGCCACCTTAGCGACTCCGCTAGCCTCACCCGTCGCGCCCCCACAGCACGTTGTTCGAGCATGCCGCCGGTGAGATCTTTGCCACGTTGCGTCCTACTGCTCTTGCTGCTGACACCACTGCAGAGCAATAGAAGTCCCACAACCTCGCTCGCATATAGTACATGCGTTGGAAGGCACGTGATGCAGCACCACACCCCGCCATCGTTAAATGAGGCGACAACGGCAAAGGAGGTCTTGGATGTTATTGATTGGTATCCCACTCCTTCTACAGCAACTTCAGGCTGCCTATCATGCCTTCATCTTTCCTGGCCTCTTTTTGTTCCGCACTGTCGCTGATCTGATCACGCACCTGCGCTCGCTTAACTCAAGGTTTTGCGCTACATCCGCAAATGGTAGGCTCCTTTCTTGAATAGGAGAGAACTCGACTTTGGCGTACAAGTGACCAACGCCAACGACAACACGATGTGGGCGAAGGAATACAGAAAAATACAACTCTCGAGTCGAAAGACACGAATTTCTCAATCCACATCAGCGTTGTGCTCATTGTTAACAATATGTGTTTCAATCTCCTCTCCAGCTCCCAACTCCCAACCTCGGCGTCACCACCAAGCTTCCTGGACACGAGAAATTCATGACCTGGACAAATGCTACCAGGCACCTCTTGCTGCATTTTCTCCGGACCCTATATCAGGTATTTTTACGATGCACACTTCATCCACCTAGGTGCTTGCGTCTGGTCGGGTAGCTGCGTCGTGCTCGTGTCGGCCACTCACTCACCTATCGCTCCGGTGGCACGATTTTCTAGGTCACATGGCCGAGCATGGTCTTGTCTCTGGTCTCCCGTTGTCGCTCCCCGCTCTCCCTCCTTCGACTGTGCCGCTGTGCACTTCTCGCGTCGAGGCAGTCAGCGCCGCTGCCCCCCGTGTCAAATTGAATCTGTGACACATTTTTAGTCACTGGTTGGGTCGAGTTGGGCACTAGTGGGTACAGCACTTCGCTAGCTCGTCCTGTCGCGCTCCTCACGGCCCTGCTAGGCTGCCTCGTGGCGCCTGACCAAGGCCGCTCCGTTGCTCTGCTGTAGCGCTCCTCGCTGGCCTTGCCGTAAGACCCTGTTGGTCCTGTCGTAGCGCCCATCGCGGCCCCTTGCGAGCCCCCTCCCGCTAGTCGCTCGCAACTCACCGCCCGCAGGCTCCCGCAGCTCACCGCCACCGTGCTACCTATAGCTAACTGCCAGCTCACCGCCTGTAGCTAACCGCCAGCTCGCCGCCTGTAGCTAACTGCCAGCTCGCCGCCAGAGCCCTGCTTGTAGCTAACCACTAGATCGCTGCCCGCGCGCACTGCGCACTGCTGCCACTTACCGCTGCAGCGCGTGCCGCAGCAGACGCGTGCTATTGCCTGCCGCTTGCCGCTGCCGCCGCCTGCCGCCTGAGCCGCGCATGCCACTGCTGCCGCCTGTGCGGCCTACCGCCACACGTGCCATTGCTACCGCTCATGCGACTGTTGTCGCATCCTGCCACCCGTGCCACTACCAGCCACGCGCTCCAGCTCCTGCACTGCTGTCAGAATGTTATAATTGTCTAGCCTGCAGTGGGGTACTCCATAGTGAGTACAGCCCAATTAGGGTTTGCTATATGTATCCAACTGCTTGCTAGTGAATCCCCTCCTTTCTTCATTCCTGTTTCTTTCATTCTGACATGGTTTCAGAGCAGGTCGACCCCCTTGGGTCGATCCTGTGGGTGGGCCCACCACCTAACTGCTTCCGCTGCTGTTCTGCTTCTCGCGCGCCTCGGGCGCGCGCCGTCTTCTTCCTGCCGTGCGCTCGGGGCGCGCGGCGAGTTTCTGCCCGCCGTGCGCCCCGAGGCGCGCGGCGGTTTTCTGCCGTGGGGGATCCGCGCGCGCCCCCCCCCCCCCCCCCCCCGCCATCCCGTCTCCCGTCGCGACGCCCAGGGGGGCCGCGCGTCGCCCTGCCCGTCGCCCGTCGCGGCGCCCTGGGCTCTAGCGCGTCGACCCCCCCCTCCCGTCGCCCGTCGCGGCGCCCTGGGGGGCCACGCGTTCCCCCCCTCCAATCACTCGTCGAGGCGCCCTGGGGGCCCACGCGCCGCCCCGCTTCCGCTCACACACCGCCCCAGCTGCTGCCCCGTTTTTTGCCCTACGTTTGGGGGTATGGGGGTGGCAAGTATGGGGGTGGCGGGTGTGTGTTCCGTCCCCTACTCCTCCTCCTCCTCCGTCTCCCACTGCTGCAGCTACCGCTGAGGGGGGTGGGTGTGTGGGAGCCGAGGGTTTAGGGTTTAAGGGGGGTGACGTGGGAGTGGAGTTAGGGGTTCAGCAGGGGGTGTGTGTCAAGGGTGTGGGTCAGTTGGAGGAGGTTGTGTGGAGGTAGCTGTCATAGCTAGCCATGAATTCTAAGGGGTGCATTCCCTTATTGGAGCGAAACACAACTCTGCGCCGCGGGAACCGGTTATGAACCTGTTCCCACCAAATCCTTCGTGCTGTCGTTGCCCGTTGCTTCTGCTTCAACGGTAAAGATGCTGCCTGCCGAACACGACGTTTCACGTCTTTCTGACCCTTCGCATGCGTATTCGCTTTTGCACTCTTCATTTGCTACTGATAGGAATGCTCAGTGTTTCTCATTTCACCAATCTTAACATCCCTATATTTCCCCGTCACTTTCATAACATCGGCGGTTCTTTTAATCACATTCTCATTTGTAAACTATTGTGCACACTTAAATAGGTTTTTTTGTCTAAACAATACATGTTGTTGGAATAATTGAAGAGTTATACACCATAGCGCATTGTCTCATAACGAGACTATGCATGTACCACTACCACTACACGCGGGTCAATAGTCAGAAAGGCAACTGTTTCGACTATTAACCGTCCTAAGCGAGAAATTCGTGACCTGTACAAATGCTACCACTGGGCACCTCTTGCCACATTTTCATTGGACCCTATGTCAGGTCTTTTCAAGATGCACACTGCGTCCACCCTGGTTCCTGTGTCTGGTCAGGTAGCTGCGTCGTGCTCGTATCGGCCACTCAATCACTCACTTGTGCCCGGTGGCACTACCGTCTAGGTCATATGGCTCAGCATAGTCTTGTCGCTGGTCTCTCGTTGTCGCTCCCAGCTCTCCCTCCTTCGACTGCGCCGCCGTGCACTCCTTGCGTCAAGGGTGTCAACGGGAGTTGCGGTTGGCCCCGTCCTCGCTTAGGCGAAGCCTGGTCAGGTGTGCGGGAGTTGCAGCCGACCTGCAGCAGTGGGCGAGCTGGTCGACGGGGCTGGTCGACCTGTGCGGGGGCCACTGCAAGGGCGCCGACTTCGGGAGGTCGACTTGGGAGGTCGACCTGTGGAGGGTGTCGACTTGGTGACGCCAACTTGGGGCAGCCGACTTGGTGTGGTCGGCGAACAACTAGGTTGGTCGACCTGGAGCTGGTCGACCAGGGGTTACTCGGGCGACGGGGTTCTGCGGAGGAGTGCGACAGTCGCCCTGGTGGTTTTGGCAAAGCTGACCTCGGTGTGGTATCCCGAGGTCGACGTGGCTGCTCAGGCATAGTCAATGGCATGTGGTCAACCTGGCACCTGCGTCGTGCATGTGATGGTGCACGTTGCACCAACCGATCACAAGCACTTGCGAATTAGGTGCGTTGCCATCACCTGCGGGTGCAACGCTGGACAGCCCTGCTGCAGCGTTGGCACGCCGTCGACCTGGTGTGTTGGCAGACCGCCCCTCGCAGCGCTGGAGCGGTGCGGTCTTTGCTGCGCTGGAAGGCGGTCGGCCATGCTGCGCTAGAACGCGGTCGACCATGCTGCGCTGGAGGTCGACCAGTCCTGCGCGCTAGGCATACTTCCATCTGGTGTAGTCATTGTTTCCAATGTTGTTCTTACTATTGTTGTAAACTTTTGCTAGTGAAACTCTTGCGAATTTCCCCGTGAATGCGCAAGTAGAGAGAGCACGAGTTAACGACTAAGGAACGAACGCTACAATCACTCATCCCCCGTGGCTAGCCCGTAGACTAGCACCTGTTGATTCAGATATCTCCGCAAAGGGCAGGTGGCACGCTGCCCCTCGTGATTAAATATGTGACACATTTTAGTTACAGTATGGGTTGAGTTGTGCATTAGTGAGTACAGCACCCCGCGAGCTCGTCCTGTCGTGCTCCTCACAACCCCACTAGGCCGCCTTGTGGCGCCTGACCTAGGCCGTTCCGTCGCCCTGCTGTTGCGCCCCTCGCTGATCCCCCTGTTGCACTTATCTGGCCTTGCTGTATTGCCCTGCTGGTCCCATCATAGCGCCCCTCGCGGACCCTTGGGAGCCCCTCCCGCCAGCCGCTCGCCGCACCATCAACTCACCGCCTGCAGGCTCCCGCAGCTTACCGACACCGGGCTACCTATAGCTAACTGCCGCTCGTGCGACTGTTGTCGCAGCCTGCCACCCGTGCCACTGCCATCATGTGCTTTGTTTGCACTTGAGTTTGCCTCAAGTGCGTCGTGTGGAGGGCATCACTCAGTCGTGCTCGCTCTGTGACTGGCCACAACAGAATGGCATAGTTGAGCATCGCATTGGCTTGGTCATGGAGATAGCTCGTACCTCCATGACTCATGCCAGTGCCCCCCATTTTTTTAAAACGTTTGCAGTACTCTACTCCGCGCACCAGATTAACATGTGGCTCCGTGTCTTGCGGCCGCATGTTTCACCGACCATCATCTGGAGTGGGTTCCCTGGTGGTGCGCCTGGTTTTTGCATCAGGGGCTGTCTTGCTCACGTCCGTGACCCTCCCGTAGACAAGCTCTCAGCCTGCACTCTCTTATGTGTCTTCCTTTGTTTCCCTCTTGACGGCCCTGACTCAACAACCCCTCATTTCTAACTTGGTATCATGAGTAGGTTTAGGACCCGCGCTTCTACTACGCCTTCCCTAGCCTATTCTAGCCTGCCCCTAGCTCGCCCCTAGCGGCCCTTAGTGTGACCCTTAAGCACCCCGTCGAGCAGCCCGTAGAGTGCTCTACCACCCCACCTTATGCCTCGTCGCGCTGCCTCATCCCCTTCCCCGTCACACTGCCCCATCCCCTGCCCCATCGTGCTGACCCATCCCCTGCCCCATCGCGCTGCCCCGTCGCCTGCCGTGTAGAGTTGGCCTGTCGCCTTCCCCGTCGCTCCGGCTTGTCGCCTGCCCTGTCGTGCTGCACCGTCGAGCTGCTTCGTCGCACTGGCCTTGCATGCCCCATTGCGCACCCCGCCCTAGGTCCATCACGCCCAACCCTAGGCCCATCGCGACCCCGCTGCTAGCACACGCAGCCAGCCCGCCGCCTGTACGCTGCCGGCCGCCGTAGCTCGCATGCGCTAGCGCATGCGAGCGCACTGCTGCAACCGCCCGTGGCGAGGGCGTGACGATGCTGTGTGTCCCGTTATCCTTCGCCACCTGTTGCGAACTGAGCGGGAATACATCACTCAGGTGAAGATGGCGAATGAGTTGCTCTATGTTTTTGTCGCAAGATATTCCACTCCCTCCACTGCGCCGCATCCTTCCCTTCCTCTCTCCTGACCTTCCTTCGTTCTGCACAATCGTTGGTCTGGTTTTGCGCCGGTGCTCGCTAGACACTACCTTCCGCGCTGCTTGCACTACTGAGCAGAACAGAAATGCCGCCCCGTCCAGGTCTATAAACCTATACCTCCTAGCGATCGCGCTCCCTAAGCGCTTGCGACCGCACACGACGCCTTCCTTAATGTGCACCGTAGGACCCCCATTATTGACCTCTTTCAGTCATGTCTCGCTAAGATCGAGCCTGGTCTTCGCAACATCGCTGCCTCCTCTGGTACTCTTTTCCCCCCCATCTTTGAGGGGTGTGCCCCGTGCCCTTCTTGCTAGCCCGGCGGCTTGGTCGCTGTTGCTGAGCCTGTTGCTTTGTCGGAGGTAGCGTCAGTTGCTGCCTCCGATCGTCAGTTGTAAGGGTCGTAAGAAGGGTGAATTGGGTGGAGGAGGTGGAGGTGGCGGAGGTGTTGGGACGTCAGGAGGTGCTGATGCTGAAGGAGGTACAGGGTCCAATAGTGCGGTTGGAGGAGGTGTTGGTCCTAGAGGGGTCATGGTGCAGTAGCAACTGTAGCAAAAGCGTCCGCACCAGCAGCAGCGGCAGTTTCACCAGTCGTAGTCGCAACACTTTCAGCCGAGGGTCCCGCAGCAGCAGTGGGGCTATGTCGTCCCCGAGAGCATTGGCCGCGGCCGTGGACCCTGCGAGTACGTGATTCGGACTGGTCCACACTGCGGCCAGATCTGCGCGTGTCCTGATCACTCCGCTGCGGTGCTTCAGCCACCTCTCCGACCTCTACCGTAGTTGTTAATGGCTTGCGGTGGAAGTCCCGGTCTGGAATGCACTGCTCCGCGGTGAGCTGCCTATCTTTACTATGCGCATGTCTACGATCCATGATGCTTTGTATTTTGCCCCTATCATGTACGCTGATGCCTATAGTGTTGCAGACTCTTACTGTTTGTGTGCGCCTAGTGTAGGATCTCTAGCTATCTCTACTGTAGGGTCCGTGTTGCTGGCACAGGTGCGAGACCATCACTGATGCATCACATTTCTTCACGCTTGACTCAGGTGTGCCTAGGTGCTTCGTTTGCGGCCACACCGGCCTCACGCCGCTTAAGGCACCAGTTTCCAAATTGTATCTTGCATATATTGTAGGCTATAGTGTCTTACCGTGTAGAGGGTACATACATTTGTACTTATGCACCCTGTATGCCCTGCGGTTGACCATTTGTACTTATAGCTTGTTCACACTAGTCCCCGTCGCGTTGGCTAACCCTACTTCTAGGCATGTCCTAGCTCACAACGCTACTTCTCTCTTGTGTGCGACAATCCCCTTTGGCTCCCTCGCCGGTCTGCACATCCCTTCGTTCTCCAGGAACTCAGGGTGGAGCAAGGCGGCTCACCTAAGTGACTAAGCAAAAACGTCAGCAAGAAGAGCTCCTGAGAAACCGTATCACCAATGTAGATCTCTGCCTCACAAATGGACGAAGCTGCTGACGGCGAGCAGTTCGACCTCCGCGAAACAGCTCCGATGCTAAGACAAATGCAGTAGCTCTAAGAAGAACTGAGATTCTCGGTATCGACTTCCCATAACGCATCAATGTGTCCCGTGGTTTTATTTTCTTGTCGTCCTCCAAGAACAAGTCACATGCATGATGTACTCGCGAGATAGTGCACTAACCTCTTAGTGGCCGACCAGTGCAGGTCGGTGTCTCCTAGTCGCAACAAAGCGAGCAAGTATGCTAAAAGGGTATGCAGGGTCTGGACGAGTGTAGGTCATCAGGTACATGAGGCACCCGACCAGCTCTGCGTACAGACCACTATGTTGAGCCGGATTGTGAGGGATACAAGCTGAGAGTTTGTTGTCCACAACAAGAGGAGGGTGGGCTGTGTTAAAGTTAGGTTTGTGGCTGCCATGGCTAGTGAGTGAAGTAGCGAGAGGAAAAAAAAGGTACACTAGAGAAAGTGTCGAGAGACATTTGAAAGATAGGGTTGGGAAACCCCAACTGAACCTAAGGCGTGTTCAATGCAGAGACAAACTGCAAAGTGAACATAGGATGAACCATAAATGAAACCAAGTCTAAAAGTGGCCGAATAAATAATATAAGGCCAAAATGAATTACAGAGCCAACACTAGCCTACTCCAACAAGCTTTGCATAAGAGAACAGAAGTCGGAAGCGCTCGAGGTTCTTCTGCCTGCTCTATCCCTAGTGACCTGCAAGTCATGATAGTGACGCAACTCACCTAGGTTAGTGTAGTTGTGTCTCATCAGCAATTCGGTCTTCTTTAAGGTCAGTGCAACCTAGTCGGGAGTAGCGAAAACCAGGTCGTCGACGTAGATAAGGGTGTAGAAAGGAGTCTCGCCATTGCGAACGAAGGGAGAAAGGTAAGGAAAGGACGGGAAGAAGCCGAGGGCAACAAGAGTAGTGCGTACCATGTCGTGCCACTCATGAGGAGCCTGCCACAGACCATATACTGGTCGCCTAAGGCTCCATTTGGCCCAAGAAGAAAATAACCCGGTGAAACCAGATGAACGTCGGAGCTAAATCTGTTCATGCAGGCTGGTCTGGAGGAAGGCAGTGGAGAAGACAAGCAGGGTCAGTCAGAACACACGCGACACACGCGCCGAGGCACACAGTAGGCACGGTAGGGTGCGCCAGGGCGCGCAACAGGCGCGGCAGAGCGCGGTAGGCTCAGCAGGCACAAAAGGGCGCTAGGGTGCGCCAGGGCGCCCAGCAGGTGCGGCAAGTGCGTAGATGGTAGGTGCGGGCGGCGGCAGACGCATGCGTCGGCGGCAAGGAGGCACGGCGGCGACGGGCGCAAGCGCGAACGCTGCAGGTGGGGGCAGCGGCGGCTAGGGCGTGACAGGCGCAGCAGGCTCGCGACAGTGGATCGACGGGTCTAGCAGGGTCAGCGTGTCAAGATAGCAAGCAGGAATGATTGCATTGAATGAATTGTGGGTACAAGTACTAACCCTAATATTGGGTTGTACCCCACATGGGCTACCCTACTATAGCCTACACACAACTAGCACAGATATGGTTTGACACACCCCCATAGGCAAAGTGGGGGAGAACAAGGGGTCACAAGACCAGTCAAGAAAAGCAAAGCAAGCTCAGGGTGGATCACAACGTCACCACACACTCCGAGCTCAAGCAAAGGGGCCACAAGGCCAGTTCACATGCAGAGGTATATATGCAACAACAACAGTACAGTGATCACTACCTAGCAAGAGTAAACATGCAGGTATATATACATATATGTATATCACAGTACAACCAGAGACTACAGCAAGTGAGGAAACGTAGGCACCAGGCCTAGAGCAGTGCAGAAGCGTTGATGATCACCAGCCGGAAGGGCCTTGGTGAACACATCAGCCGTGTTGGCCCGGGTGGGCACGTGAGCGACACGAAGCTGACCACGCTGCTGCAACTCTCGAGCAAGGAAGTAACGCAGAGCGATGTGCTTCGTTCTGTGCTCCAGTCTGTGGTCCTGACACAAGGCAATGGCAGCCTTGTTGTCGACGTACAGAACTGGAGGAGAACGAGGCCTCTCTCCCAAGTCGGTCAGCAGGTAGGTGAGCCAGCGTAGCTCCTGTGCAGCCATGGCTGTGGCGTAGATCTCAGCCTCACAACTGGAGCTGAGAACAGAAGACGAGCGTGTAGACCGCCAAGAAACAGAGCCAGAGCCAAGGCTGAACGTGTACCCCTGTGACGACCGCTACGTAGCCAGGTCGTCAACCCAAGAAGCGTCTGAGTGCCCAGTGAGGACAACTGAGCTCCGCCCTCCAAGCACGAGCCCCATGCCCGATGTACTGCACAAGTAGCGCGGTACCCTCTTTGCAGCATCCCAGTGCACCTTTCGGTGCCTACCAGGAGCCACGTAGCGTGCCAGAAGGCCAAGAGGGTACGCGAGGTCAGGACGAGTGCAGGTCATCAGGTACATGAGGCAGCCCACTAGCTCTGGGTACGGGCCACTCGGCTCTACGGACTCGTCCGAAGGTGGAGTTGAGAGCGAGTGACCGGTAGCTAGAGGAGTGAACTGTGGCGAGGACCAAGTGAAGCCGAAACGCTGAAGGACCTGCTGCACCATGTGTGACTGAGTCAGTGTGATGGTGCGCCGTGCTCTGTCCCGGGTGATCTGCAGGCCAAGGTAGCTTCGCAGCTCACCCAGGTCTGTGCACGTGTGTCTCTTTTGCATCTCCGACTTCACAAGGGCGAGAGCCTCAGTGTCAGCAGTGGCAAAGACCAAGTCGTCGACGTACACGAGGATGTAGAACGGCGGCAACGAAGTGTCGGTGCGCAAAAACAGCGACGGGTCAGCAGTGGAAGTTGCAAATCCAAGAGCCGCAAGTGTCGTCCTCAGTGTGTTGTGCCACTCACGAGGCGCCTGACGGAGACCGTAGACTGGCCGGCGGAGGTTCCACTGGGTACCAGGAGGGAACGACCTAGTGAAGCCGGGTGGGCGGCGCAGCCAGATCTCCTCGTGCAGACTGCCCAGTAAGAACGCTGTGCTGAAGTCCAGAGTGTGAAGCTCGTAGTCACGCTGAGCGGCGACGTGCAGCAGTACCCGAAGAGTGGTCATCTTCGGGGTGGGGGAGAAGGTCTGGAATAAGTCAACTCCCTGTCGCTGACTGAAGCCTCGTGCAACGTAACGAGCCTTGAAGACAGGCGGAGAACCCGGCGGCCGCTTCACCCTGAAAATCCACATGCCATCGACTACGTTCGCCCCAGGAGGGGGAACTGCGTCGACGTAAGTGCCTGTGGACTTCCAGGATGCCATCTCTGCGTCCATGGCTGTCTGCCACTGAGAGGAGTACTCACCCGCGATTGCCTCAGCGTAAGAGCGCGGGGTCGGGATGTCTGGAGCATCCGGGTCTCCCTCAGAGGCAAGCAGCATGGCCACGAGATGAGGGGCAGCGGCTGCAAGACACTCAAAGTCCTCCTGCCTGTCCTCAAGGACGTCCGTGCCAAGAGCACACTCACCCCCGACGGACGGAGGACAGACAGACTGAGACTCAGCAACAAGACTAGCAGCGAAGTCTAGACGACAAGCAGCAGCAAAGTCAACAAGCTCAGAGACTAAGGCAGACGCAGCAGCAGACTCAAAAGACGGGTCAGTGACAACAGTGGCTAGCAGACGCGTGACAGTAGGGTGAGAAGCATGAACCAAGTCAGACTCAGGGTCCTGAACGTCAGGCAAAGAAGACGCAGGAGGAGACGGCAGGGGAACACGCTGTGGAACAGAGGATGGACGAAGTGCCATAGCGTGCGTGCCAGGGACAGGAGGCGGACGCTCACGACCAACACGACTACCAGTGCGACGCACGCGAACAGGCGAGGCAGGACGAGACGCAGGCTCACGGCGCTCTGTAAGCAAGTCTGTCTGCTCAGTGTAAGGAGAAGGAGCAGGCAGTGGAGAGCCTGGCTGTAACGGGAGACCAGTAGAAGACGGGAGGCTAAGAACCTGGCAAAGCGCGGAGTCAGGCGGTGGCAGAGACGACGGTGACGGCGGAGCGAAGAACAGTCGCGGCTGTGCAGTACCACCAGCACTAGTACCACCAGCTCCAGCGCCTCCAGCAGCCCCAGAATATCCAGCTCCAGCGCCTCTAGCTCCAGCGCCTCCAGCTCCAGTACCTCCAGCTCCAGCGCCTCCAGCGCCAGCGCCTCCAGCTCCAAAGCCCGCAACACCACAAGCTCCGGCAGCTCCAGCACCTCCAGGACGAGCACCAGCAGCTCCAGCGCCTCCAGGTGCTCCAGAACCTCCAGCTCCAGGGCCTCCAGCAGTAGCACCCCCAAAACCGGCACCTCCATCTCCTGAGTCTCCTACTCCATGGTCGACAGGACCAGCTCCAGGGCCTCCAGCTCTAGTGCCTCCAGCAGCAGCACCCCCAGAACCGGCTCCTCCAGCTCTAGGGTCTCCAACTCCAGGGTCGACAGCACCAGCTCCACGGCAACCAGCTCCAGTGCCCCCAGCAGCAGCACCCCCAGAACCGGCACCTAAAGTTCCAGGGTCCCCAGCTCCAGCGCCTCCAGCTCCAGTGCCTCCAGCTCCGGCACCTCCAGCAGCAGTGCCTCCAGCTCCAGTAGCGCGACTCCGAAGGCGGGTGCACGAAGCAAGCCACTCGCGCAGCTGCTGCGGCGAGAGAGGTGACCGCTGCGACGCAGCACCAGGAGGACCTCCAGCAGACTCAGCACCCCTAGGCTCAGCACCAACAGACTCCATACCCCCGGGGCAAGCACCTCGAGGGCCAGCACCTCCAGCTCCAAGGTCTCGAACTCCAACGCGTGGGTCTCCAGCTCCAGTGCCTCCAGTACCACGGACCCCGGCAGCTCGAGTACCTCCAGGACGAGCACCTCCAGGACCCTCAGCGCCAGCAGTACCAGCACCTCCAGCTCCAGCAGCACCACCCGTCCTGGCAGCTCCAGTACCTCCAGTACGAGCACCTCCAGAACCAGAAACACCAGCACTCCCAGCGCCTCCACGACGAGCAGCTCCAGCAGCTCCAACCACAGCACCTCGAGCTGCAGTACCTCCAGCAGCAGGACCTCCAGCTCCAGCAGCACGACTCCTCAGGCGGGTACGCCATGCAAGCCACTCTCGTAGCTGCTGTGGTGAGAGAGGCCCCCGTCGTGAAAAGAGACCCCCAGACTCAGCACCCCCAGACCCGGCACCCTCCGGCTCAGCACCCCCAGGCTCCGCACTCGTAGGCTCAGCACCCCCAGGCTCCGCACTCGCAGGCTCAGCACCCCCAGGCTCCGCAACCCCCAGCACCTCACGCACAGGCTCAGCACCCCCAGACGCAGTACCTCGAGCAGCACCACCCGCAGCAGCACCTGAATCGCTAGTGAACTCTACAGGCTCAGCCAAGGGGAGTGGGTCTACCTGAGACACACCTGAAGGAGCAGGACCCTGAGGGGGAAGGGGGTCTACCGGAGGGGGACCTGGAGCGAGGAAAAGCGGCGGGGGAGGGAGGGGGGCAGTGCGGTAGGGGAAGAGACGGTAGAAAGGAACCGACTCGTCAAAGGTGACGTCCTGAGAGGGGAAGACACGGCGCGAGGTGGGGTGGTAAAACTGCCAGCCAGGCGCGTCAAAGACAAAGCCAAGGAAGACACAGGGAATGGTGCGGGAGGAGAGCTTGTCCGCAGACGTATCCCGGACAAGGGCACGAGCACCCCAGACTCGGAAACGCGACGCATCGCCAACCTCTCCCGTCCAACGCAGTGTGGGCGAGGTCTCCGGCAAGGAGACACGGGGCGAGAGGTTGAGCTGCTGCGCGGCGAACCGGACCGCAAACGGCCACAGAAAATGGGGAGCCGCCGCATGGATCAAGGAGGTACGCGCGATCTCCATGACCAAGCCAATGCGGCGCTCAGCAACCCCATTTTGCTGCGGTGAGCCCGGAAGCGTGAACGACTGCTCGATGCCCTCCCCCTGACAAAAGGCCCGCAAGAGTTCGGAGGTGAACTCACCACCTCTGTCAGAGTGCAGACGCAGGACAGGAAGGTCCTGGCGGAACCTCCGGCGGAGCTGAAAACGAACTGCTCGGATCCAAGGGATCAGGACAGCAGGGACCTCACCCTTGGTGCGCAAGGGGAAGACCGTGGTGTAACGCGAGTAGTCGTGGACAACCAGTAGAAAGTACCGCTCACCGCCCTGTCCACGAACGCGGGTTGGGCCCCACACGTCCAGGTGGAGGGTCTGCAGAGGAGCTTCTGTCAGGGGAAACGAGGAGTGAGGAGCGGCGCGCTGCCGCCCCTCGACACAAGGAAGGCAGGGCGGTGCAGGGGAGGCAGGGAGGGGAGGGAGAGACCTCGGAAGACCAGACACTAGGAGGCGACGGTGCATGCCACGGAGACGTGGCAAGGAGGGGTGACCCAGGCGGTGGTGCCAGAGAAGAGTCTGGTGTGACAGGGAGTGACACGAACAAGGGGAGGCTACCTGACCTGATGCAGACACCTGACCAGTAGCAGCTACCTGAGGGGACGCAGTAGTCAGTGTGTAAAGACTCGACCCTGGCCGACGGGTGAACGTGGCCAGGTGACAGCCAGTCCGGGAGCACGTACAGATCGCCACACGCTGTCCTCCAGGGGTAAAGGTATCAACCCATGCATCCTGGAGGATTGCGTCGCTCACCAGGTTCGTAGAGAACGAGGGGAGGTGAAGACCTGACAGTGAGCCAGACGGAACCGCCGGGCACGGAAGCACAGTGGAGGACCGTGCAAGAACAGGGCCCCCTGAGGGGTCAGCCAGAGACACTGCAACAGGTGCAGGGAGTGGCGTGAGTAGGGTACTATCTCGAAAGAAACAGCGGGAAGCACCTGAGTCAAGCGTGAAGGTGTGCAAGGCCTCAGCAGGCGCAGTACCTGAGAGAGAAGACTCGCTAGCACCTAAGGCAGTAGCCTCACTAGCACCTAGAGCAGCAACCTCTATACCGGGGTCGTATTGCACACACAGGTAACAGTCACCCTCAGCACCACCAGGCAAAGCATACATAGCAGTAAGGATGGCGTCATAGTCCAAAGCAAAGACATCAACGCCCGACCTAAGCAGCTCAAGCCAGTGGGAGATCTCAGCCTCGTCGCCAAACTCTGCGTGCCAGGCGTCACTCAAATAGGCGAAGCAGCGGGACTGTGCGTGACCAGGTGTCCCACAGGTCTGACCAGCTCGACGACCTGTGCGAATGACCTACGGGCAGCGACCAGGACTCGGAGACGTCCCACGCTGGTAAAGCCACTCACGAAGCTGCTGGGACGTAAGGGTCGGACGCCGCCGTAGCTGCATCTGGCCACCGCCAGAAACTCCGCACCAAACAGCTCCACAGTGACTGCTACTACGGCCGCCACCACGCCCACTACTGCCACCACCGCCGTCACCACTCCCACCGCTACTACAGAGTAAATTCATGGCGGGCAAGCTAGGAGGAGCGCGACCTCTAGGGCAGTACGGAGTGAAGGCAGTAGCACGAGGAGTAGCAACAGCAGTAAGAGCAACAGAGCGGCTCGGTGAAGCTAGGCTGCATCACCTCCAGCACTCCTAGCAGCACCTCCACCAGCAGCAGCAGTAGCACGAGCAGCAGGGCGGATCGGGTCGGGTAGGGCGGCTCGGCTCGGCCTGGGCGGCGCGGGCAGCACGGCGCGCGCTGTGCAAGGCAGCAGGGCGCGACGCGCGTGCTGCAGCAGGGCGCGACGCGCAGGGCAGCAGGGCGCGACGCGCGGGCTGCAGCAGAGCGCGACGCGCAGGGCAGCAGCGCGCGACGTGCGGGCTGCCGTAGGGTGCGACGCGGAGGGCAGCAGCGCGGGCGTAGGGCAGGGCGCAGGCGCAGGGCAGGGCGCTGGCGCAGGGCAGGGCGCCGGCGCAGGGCAGGGCGCTGGCGCAGGGCAGGGCGCTGGCGCAGGGCAGGGCGCTGGCGCAGGGCAGGACGCCGGCGCAGGGCAGGGCGCTGGCGCAGGGCAGGGCGCTGGCGCAGGGCAGGGCGCTGGCGCAGGGCAGGGCGTACGCTAGGCAACGCGACGCGGGGCAAGGCAGGGCGTACGCAGAGCAGCGCGACGCGGGGCAGGGTAGGGCGTGCGCGGGGCAGCGCGACGCAGGGTAGTGGGGTAACGCGGTAACCGCAGTCGGTCGCTAAGTATGGTGGGCCCGGAAAAAAAACGGTCCTACGGACCTACTGCTATGAAACCATGTCAAGATAGCAAGCAGGAATGATTGCATTGAATGAATTGTGGGTACAAGTACTAACCATAATATTGGGTTGTACCCCACATGGGCTACCCTACTGTAGCCTACACACAACTAGCACATATATGGTTTGACACAGCGGAGTTCGACGGAGCTAGCAGGGCCGACGGGGCTAGCAGGGTCAGCCGGGCACGATGCAGGTAGGTAGATAGGCGGGGCAGAAGTGTAAGACCTAACCTTAGCGCGTGATACCATGTTAACCAGAGAATAAATGACTGACGGAATACATAGTCCTAGACTCCTATGCATAACAACATTTACTCTCTATAGCAAAGCTACACATAGCCTGTAGTGTATACATATGAACCGCAAATGTGTAAACTCACAAATAGACCTTGAAGACTCACTATTGCAGATTGGATATTACTAATGTAGTCTGTAGAGCAGCAATAGGAACATATTGCCTTGATTGAGCAAGTGCATTTGTTTTATTATTATTTTTCTCAACAAGTCTTTGAGTTTGTTTAGCCTGACAAAATCACTGTTCTAATGATTGAATATTACTGTACATGAGCAATACGAATGTTTGGGTTGGTGGTAGCGAGGGTGGATTGTTACTTTAGCGAAGCAGAGCTAAAGGGGATGGGAGGCAAGAGGAGATGGTGGAGGTGGCAAGGGGAGAGTTGGGAAAAGAGCGCGTGCGCAACGGACGGTGGGATCGCCATCCTCTCACTGCTTTCCACGCCGCCTCGCACTGCGTGGAGCGAGTAATAGAAGCGAGACGGAAGCGCTGTGAAAGAGCTCGAGTATGGATAGGAATGAGGGTGGAAGCGAATGAGTTTAGTTGCGAGGTTTGGTGATTGCGCGTGGGTCCAGTGGCACGCATGTCGCATGCTCACCGCGCTGCTGCTCGCCTCGCCACCTGCGCCCTCCGCCCTTCCGGCGGGCGCGCGTGCGGGCGCGGGTGCGGCGGTGAAGCGGCAGGTGCGCGTGGGACGAGGTGGGCGACGAGCCCATTGCGAGCGCGAGCGGCGGATCCACGCGGCAGCGCCATTCGCGCGCCACCCGACCGTGCCCACCACTCACTGCACGCTGCTCGCCCACCCCCGCCCCCGCGCGCCACTCACCCACACCCACCCCCGCGCGGCAGTGACCCTTACCCCCCCGCGCGGCAGTGAAGCTTACCCAGAGGCGCGCGGCATGGGCGTGGTGGTAGCTCGCAGGCGTGCGTGCGCGGTTGGGTTTAGGGCTGGTGCGCGTGTGGGCAGCGCGCTTCACTCGCCATCCGCGCCACCACCGCACCACTCATCACCGCCCCACTCCGCTTTCCCGTAAGCCTCTCCCACACACACCCCACCACCCTGCCGCTTGACTCAGTATCGCGCTCACCCGTGCAACACGCGTGAATGGGGAGAGTGAGTGGGGAGAGTGAGTGGGGAGAGTGGTGCGAGAGTGGTGCGTGCGGTGAGGGAATGAGAGGGCGCAAGGCATGAGGCAAGTGCAACACGAATGCGGTGGTAGTGCTGTCCAGGTGAGAGTGCCTTTGCGGCGGACAGTGCGACATGCGGTGGGCGTGGCCCGTGAGCACTGGGTGTGGCCCGTGGGCGTGACAGCGTGGCATGGCATGCGCGTGTGCTGTGTGGCACTGGCGCGCGTCACAGCTGGGGCGCGTGCCCGTGGGCACTCGTGGACGACGGCTTGCCCAACCACGCTGCTGTGCTGCGCCCTCCCTGCTGCCCACCCACCGCCGCCACCTCCCACATCCACTCCAACGCCCGCCACTCCCTCAACTCCACCCGCCACATGCGCTCTCACCCTCCGCCTCTCCCTCGCCACACACCCGCCGCCCTTGCCTGCATGCATGCCTCTGCTTCTCTCGCCCACTCTGCGCTTTCGCCTGCACGCGCATGCTCCTGCTGCTGCCCACGTGGGAGCGGGCGAGGGAGTGCAAGCAGGGGTGCAGGGGGTGGCAGCAGGGGCGCGCAGGGAGGGCGAGTTGAGGCAGCTACTGCGTGGCGGCGCGGGAGTATTCAGCTTCTACTCTCTGCGCTGCAACTGGCGTTGGCTCTTGAGGTGGGTGGATTGGGGGGAGTGCGCATGGGGCAGTGAGCGTGGAGTGTGGGGGCGTGGGGGCGTGCGGTGTGGGCGTTTGGTGGAGTGAGAGGGGCCATGGTTGATGTGGCATGGTGCATGCAGGATGCGGGGCACATGCCATTGGGGGAGGAACCACCTGCATGCACATCCCACCCGCATGCTCTCCACATGCGCGGCCCCCTTGCCGCCCCCTTGCTCCTCTCCCACCACCATTCCTTGCTTCGCCCTTCTTACCACCCGCCAGCCAATGCGTGCCCTTGTTGCTGCCTGCTGTGGATGTGCGTGGGTGGTAGTGGGTGGGGCTGTGCATGGGGGTGGGTGGGGATGAGGGCAGGTGAGTGCGTGGATGAGGCATGATGGGGGGTTCAAGGAGCTGCACTGCGCTTCACTCTCACGCATTGCCCATCACGCCCATTCACACGCCTTGTATGCCTCCATGCACCGCATTGCCAATCACTGCACCACAATCACCACCACCTGCCACCCCACCCTCGCTGCCCGCTACACCTCGCTGCTCTCCCCCACAATGCCACCACTCGCTGCACTAACCCTGCTTCGCAACCTATCTCTGCGTACCTCTCATTCCTCTCCGCCCACTCCCCTCCCTCCCTCCCTCCCTCCCTCCCTCCCTCACTCACTCCCTCCATCCCCCCCTCCCTCCCTGCCTCCCTGCCGTGCACCCTGCCACTCTCTCTTGACGCACCTGCAGCAGCAGAGAATGACAGCCAGGCGTCAGTCACTCCCCCACGCCCACGCCCACGCCCACACCCTGATCTTGCTGCCACACCTTCATGCTTGTGCTGCAGCCTGCCTCATATGCTGCAAGCGAGGGACGTTGCTTCTGACCGCTCTGTCCTGTGAAACCACTGCCTTGGTCCGTCTCAACTCATCATGCTCTGCTGTGCGTCACGAGGGCTGTCCAGTGAATTCACAAGCACTGCCGCTGCAGCAGAAATTGAGGTGTATGGTACTTGCTTGAGCAGGCATTGTGTGTCGACTAAGAATGGACACTCACAGCATTCACGCACCCTAGGAGTATCTCTAGTAGGCCGTGCAAGGTTACTGCATCCATGCATACTCCAATGCCACTTCAAATACTATAATCATAGCCAATGCTACCATTACAGATCTGCACAACTAGCCACAATTTCAGAGGAACTAATAACTATTTGCTACCCCAGTCCTGAGCCATCCCTTCAGGAGCACATCAGTCCTGAGCCATCCCTTCAGGAGCACATCAGTCCTGAGCCATCCCTTCTGGAGCACATCAGTCCTGAGCCATCCCTTCAGGAGCACATCAGTCCTGAGCCATCCCTTCAGAAGCACATCAGTCCTGAGCCATCCCTTCAGGAGCACATCAGTCCTGAGCCATCCCTTCAGGAGCACATCAGTCCTGAGCCATCCCTTCAGGAGCACATCAGTCCTGAGCCATCCCTTCAGGAGCACATCAGTCCTGAGCCATCCCTTCAGGAGCACATCAGTCCTGAGCCATCCCTTCAGGAGCACATCAGTCCTGAGCCATCCCTTCTGGAGCACATCAGTCCTGAGCCATCCCTTCAGGAGCACATCAGTCCTGAGCCATCCCTTCAGGAGCACATCAGCAGAGCAGCAGTTGTTTTGGCCTTCCACCCTCCATCCACCAAGGTCAGCAAACCCACACTCCCACAAACACCCTGCTGTGAAGCAGGCTGCAAAAAAGGGTAGTGTCCCACCATGGTCCCCACCCCGCATCCCCAAACCGCCCCACAACCCCCCACTGCTCTGCATCTGTGTCATCCGCCGCCTTTACCCATCCCACCATTTCCCTTCATTCTCCGTCTGCATTTTGTTGTTGTTGTTTTTTATTCGTTTTTTTTTTCCTTTTTTTTTTTACCATTCATTTTGTTCTCACTGCAGCAGTCAAGGCCGCCATGGGCGCCTTGAGGTAGCGAGCACGGCCTTGGGTGTTGTGCTAGGCCGCTTGCGTGCAGCTTCAAGTTGCACTCCCCGCACCTCCCTGTGTGGTGCAGCACAGCTAGGCCTAGGAATCAGAGTCGCTCCCTCTACGCGCCTCACATTCACTCCCTTGCTGCTCGGTTTTGGGATGCTCGTCGGCGCTACAATATGTGCTGCCTTGCTGCGACCTGCTGACGCCGTTGACGCTCGGGAATGCGCTGCACAATCCGCCGATGCTGCACATTCCGACGCTGCACAATGCGCCGACGCTGCAGAATGCGCCGAAGCCGCAGAATGCGCCGAAGCTGAAGAGTCCGCCGATACAGCAGATTCCGCCGATGTTGCAGATTCCGCCGATGTTGCAGATTCCGCCGATGCTGCAGATTCCGCCGATGCTGCAGATTCCGCCGATGCTGCAGATTCCGCCGATGCTGCAGGTTGCGATGCGGGAGAGTCTAAAGCTGCAGAGTCCGACTCTGCAGATTCTGATGCTGCACGTTGCGATGCTGCGGAATCCGACGTTGCAGCAGTTTCCGATTCGGCACAATCGGCCGCTTTAAGCGTCACTTGATCTGACCTTGAAGCCGGAACTTGCGTCGGCGCTTGATGCGACGTCACAGGTGGAAGCACTGGAAGCATTGGCGGCGCTGCTGTGTCGTCGCGAGAGCAGGCATCGTTGCAGCCGGCGCCGGCGTCATCGCTAGTATCATTGTTGGTGCTGCAGCGGGCCGTGACGGCGGAAGAACGGCACGTGTCGTTCGATCCGCCGCTGGACGACTCGCTCAGCGGCTGAACGCGGCGTGATGCCGTCGAGTCCTCCCTGCCGAGACTCTTCCAGAAACTCAGCGCTGCAACATACGACGGAGAGCGGGAAACTGAGGCCATGCTGACGGTGAATGAAAACGGCAACGGAAGGCTGAGAGCTAGTCACAAGAGAAAGCGAAGCTGGAGAGCGATGAGAGGAATGAGCGTACGCGAGTGATTTGTAGTGCGCAGGTGTGAGGGTGGTGAGTGGAGTGGAGGAGAGGCAGAGAGGGAAGGGCTTGGGGTCGTCGGGGAGGGACGCGAGCAGACACGAGGGCAGCACGCAGGCTCCGTGCGCTGCGGAGAGATGAAGGTGCGGGAAAAGTGGCCTGGAATGTTACTTCAGTTCATTCTGGTTCGTTCCGCTTTGCACGCTCGTCTGTGCGTTTCGCGTCGGTCGGGTAGCACCCGATCTCCTCGAGAGAGCTGGTTGGGCCTGACTTGTCGGCCCCAAACCACCCTCGAGCCGCTCCCCTAACCTTCGCCACTTCCGAGCCAGTTGTTGCCCTTGGTTTTCGCCTAGCTCGTTCGCGCTGTCTCGCCCTGTCGATCGGTTTACATACCTCCAAATCTCGCTGCACCGTAATTATGAAATCGTGACGGACGTTTTGCATATAACTAATTACTAAAAGAATACTACTTGAATTTAGTACATTATTGAGTACATGTTCCACGTATACAATTGTTATGGATTTCCTCCTATACACGTTCATCCATATATTTTGCGCATGCTCTTATGATCGTATTAATGCACCTATATTCGGTTTCCAATTTAGAAGCGCGCCCGTCTATTTCTTCAGCCCCTATTATGTTTACAAAGTTGTGGTGTATATGCAAAATATGCAGCCTGCACCTTCTATACATTTCAACCGTTTGTGTTAGAAAAACAGAATGGTTTTTAAGCATTCCTAAGCTAATGGCAATAGCGCATCTGCTCATAGGTACTGAGAATGTGCAGTCACCACTATCACGTTACTCTCAAATGTTGTAGCCTGTAGTGAGGCTTGTCTTATGGGGTACAAATGTTAGGGCTAGGCATATGTACCCCAACCCACATTAATGCAAGCACAATTCAGTTTCTGACATGGTATCAGCTAGGTTAGGATCCTGTGGGATCCCGTTCACGTCCGTAGCGCCCGAGTCTGTCCCGTACCCTAGTGCCCGTTACGCCCGTACTGTCCCTTAGCGCCTATCCCGCTCGTCTCTCTCGTGCCCTAGCGCCCGCTGCGCCTGCCAGTCGCGTCCTGTCCCGTCGTGTCGCCCCCGCTGCGACGCGTCACGTCCCTGCCCGTCCGTCGCGCCCCCGCTGCGCCCTGCCCGTCCGTCGCGCCCCGTGCGCCCGTCCCGTCCTGTGCGCCCGTCCCGTCCCGTCCCGTCCCGTGCGCCCGTCCCGTCCCGCGCGTCCCGTCTTGTCCCGCGCGTCCCGTGTGTCCCGCGCGTCCCGTCCCGTCCCGCGCGTCCCGTGCGTCCCGTGCGTCCTGTCCCGTCCCGTCCCGCGCGTCCCGCTCGTCCTGTGCGTCCCGTCCTAAGCGCCCGCCGCGCCTGCCCTACGCGCCCGCTGCGCCTGCCCTTAGCGCCCGCCGCGCCTGCCATTGCGCCCGAGCGCCGCGCCTGCCGCCGCACCTGCAGCTCCGCCCGCGCGCCGCGCTTACTGCCGCGCCTATTGCCGCGCCCGCCCGTGCCCGTCGTGCTCACTATGTCTGCCGTGATCTGCCCTAACTGCTGTGCCCGTCGCGCCTAGTCGCTTCCGCTTCCGCTATGGCCACCCCTAGGGTCCTTCGCTTTGATGCCGAGGGTAGGCCCCTCGAGTTCTCTGTCTGGCTCCAGCGTGCGCAACGTCTCCTAGAGAGTCAGTTACAGGCGAACGATTCCCTGTGCGCGCAAGCTTCCAGTGAACTCCGCGCGCCCCCCGATCCTGATACCCTAGGCCTTGACGCTACCCCTGAGGGCAGAGAGCGTGTTGCGCGTCAGCGTGCTGACTTGACAGCCTGGAGATCGCGCGACGCTGCGGCCTGCATCTCCCTCAGCAGCCTCCTCCCTGAGTCTGAGGAGGCCCACTTCACTCAGGTTCGCATGGCTAGTGAGTTCCTGACTGCGATCAAGGCCCGCTACGCTACTCCCGCCACTGTCTCTCTTGGTCGCCTGTTCCTCCCGTTCCTGTTTCCTGACCTCGCCTCGTTCGAGCGCTCTGCTGACTTGATTGCTCACCTGCGCTCGCTCGATTCTAGCTACCGCGCTGCCTGCACTGCCGCACAGCTTGCACTGCTCCCTCCCCCATGGCGATTACTATCTATTTCATCGCCACTAGCCTCCCTGACCGCCTTGCCTCGGTTCGTGCCGCGCTTCTTCTGAAGCACCCTAACGAGCTCACTATCGAGGTCCTTGAGTCTGCACTTAAGGACGTCGAGAGCAACCTCCGCTCTATAGCCTCCGCCTCTGGCGCTGTGCCCCTCCTCTGTTTCACGGGTGCACTGTCCCTCAGCTGCCCACCTTTACTTCCTCCCTCGCCACTGCCGCTACTAACGTGACCGCAGCTGCTGTTACGACTTCTTCGCGGTCTAGGGGTAGGTGTGTCGGGAGGGGCGGTCAGGGTGCGGGCGGTGGCGGCGGAGGCGACGGAGGTGATGTGGCGAGCGGCGGTGGCGGGAGTGCGGGAATTGGAGGAGCGCCTCGTGCAGTGGCTAGTGTCTCCCCTGCTGTAGCTCGTGGAGGTGACGCTAGGGTACGTGAGGTACCTGTTGGACTGCCAGCTACAGGTGCTGGAGTGGCGGCTTGGTACCTGACTCGGCGTAAGCACGCTCGTCTATTTCTTCAGCCCCCTTGTTACGGGTGCAATGGAACGAGGTAGCGAGGATTGCACTATGTGGGTCAAAAGTACAAAGTATGAGCGAAGGTATGAGCGAATACTTATGTGCAAAACATGCAACGGTTACGCGGTGCGTGCGAGCTAGCTAGTGCTAGGCTGACATCGAGGTTCGGGCTAGCCCCAAAGCGTAGGCCGACTCAGTCAGGCCAGCAGTGCAAGGTTTGGTAAAACAGTGCGCGCGAAGTTGGTGAAGCCCCGTTAGCAGTAACGGGCGAACAACGGCTGCTGCTGTACGCGATGTGGATGGTCGCGGTAAGGAATGTCGAGAAAATTCCTTCCACTACCCCCCCCCCCCCCCCCCCCTCCCCCCCCTCAAGAAGCTCCCTCCGCTACGCGAGTGCGTGTATATCGCGGAAACCCCGGCTCCTCATGTACACTTGCAGGGCAGGGTGATTCTCAATGTTGGCCAGTGACACCCAGCTATCTTCAGTTGGCGTGCGGTCCTTCCAGCGAACGAGGAACTCGATCATCTTGATGCCTCTGGGGTGTCGAATCCGATGGCTCAATAGTTTCTGGGGCTCAACGATCGGCTCTGATGCAGGGCGAGTCATGGATGGCGGGCGGTGACGAGGCAGTTGGCTCGTGTTTGGGATGTAAGGGCGAAGCAGACTGACGTGGAATGATGGGATGATGTACCAGTATGTCGGCAACAGTAAATGGGCGGTAATTGGGGTGATCATGTGGTTGATTTGAAACGGTCCACAGTATTGCGGTCGAAGTTTCGGTACGACGGGCAGTCTTAAATTCTGTCTGTCGAGCAGTACGTAGTCTCCTATCTGGTACGTGATTGGGCGGCGGTGGCGGTCAGCATTCCTCTTAGCAATGACATTTGCTTTTTTTAAAGCTTCTGCGGCTCTGGTGCGTGTGAAAATTTAAAAAGAAGAAGGAGGGTTGCACTAGCAAGAATGAGGATACAAATAGCAAACCCTAGAAGGGTTGTACTCGCTATAGAGCACCCCACTACAGGCTAGAGCATAATATTCTGACACACCCCCATAGCCAAAGTGGGGTGTAATCAGCAGAGCAAGCACAGCAGTACAAGCTCAGGGTGGATCACAATGTCACCACACATTCTGAGCACAAGTTCAAGAAGCAATAGTTTAAAGTTCACAATTATGAGCAAAGCTAGAGGCTATCGCAGAGGGCAAGTGAGGAGGAGGAGAGACTGTGGGGGAGAGAAGATGGGAGGCGACTGCTGACGCTGCAGACACACAGACGAGCTGCTGGCTCAGTGGCTACCGGAACAACGCTCCGGACTACTGGGGTAACTGGCCCCGCGGCTAAAAGTAGCGGCAGACGAGCAACGGACCCACGGGCGACTGGCGACTACCGGAGATTGTAGCCTCCGGACTGCTGCTGCTGCTGACGACAAGACTGCTGCCTCCACTCGACCTCCCCCAAACAGTACCACCCCTCCTGACACACACCCGCTGCTACACCGCTAGCTCCACTCCCCCTTCACCCCCCCCTTAGCACCACTCCAACGGCTCCAACAAGTCCACCCCCCCTCAGCGGCAGCTGCAGCACAGGGAGACGGAGGAGGAGGAGGAGCAGGGAACGGCACACAGTAGTTTCACCCCCATACCCCTCACCCCCAAACCCTAATTCAGGAGAACGGGCTGTAGGAGGGGTGGGGCGCCAGCAGAAGCACGGGGGACAGCGGGGAGGGCAGGGGCAGCGAGGAAAGGGCCGCCCACGGGCCTGGCACAGCCTCCCGAACCGCGCGCAGGCGGCCCGAGCCGCGCGCGGGCCTGGCGCAGCCCGTACGGGCCGCGCGCGGGCCTGGCGCAGCCCGTACGGGCCGCGCGCGGGTCTGGCGCAGCCCGTACGGGCCGCGCGCAGGCCTGGCGCAGCCCGTACGGGCCGCGCGCCGGCTGTACGGGCCGCGCGCAGGCCACGACGGGCGACGGGGGGCGACGCGCGGGTCCCCGTCGCCCGTCGCAGCGCCTCCCGAGGGCGACGCGGCGAGTGACGGGGTAGAAGCCCGCCGCGCGCCTCGGGGCGCACAGCGGGCAGAGAACCGCCGCACGCCACGGGGCGCACGGCGGGCAGAAAACCGCCGCGCGCCTCGGGGCGCACGGCGGGAAGAAAAACTGCCGCACGCCACGGGGCGTGCGGCACAGAAGGTAGTAGTGGAAGTTGCAGCGGAAGCAACGAGGTGGTGAGCCCACCCACAGGATCGATCCAAGGGGATCGACCTGCTCTGATAGCATGTGAAAATTTAAAAAGAAGAAGGAGGGTTGCACTAGCAAGAATGAGGATACAAATAGCAAACCCTAGAAGGGTTGTACTCGCTATAGAGCACCCCACTACAGGCTAGAGCATAATATTCTGACAGTGCGGGCAGCTTGCAGAATCTCGGCAAATTGCTGTGCGCGTGGCGTTGGGTTGTCCGGACTCGGCGTCACAGGCACTGATGGATTTTGCCCGTAGTTCAGGTAAAACGGGGACTGCTGCGTCGTCGCTGACGTGGCATTGTTGTAGGCGAACTGGATCAACGGCAGCTGCTGCTCCCATGTTGTCGGGTCGTCTCACGTGGCACGAATCAGCTGCTCCATGGTTTGATTTGTGTCGCGGTCGCTGATTATCGCGGCTGGTATCCCGTGCAGTCGAACGATGGTTGCGATGGACAGGCAACGGTTTCTTCGGCCGAGATCGATTTCTTGCACGCAGCAAAGTGAGCCATTTTCGTCAGCCTGTCAACGACAACCATAACCGCGTCGTTACCCCCAGGGTTTGATGGTAACCCCGTGACGAAATCCATGGTAACCTGCTGCCAGGTGTGCTCGGGCGGTGGAATCGGCTACAACTGACCCCCCTTTCTTTTTCGCGAGCTCTTCATCACCTGACACTTAGAACACGACCCCACGTGGTGCTGTACGTCGCTCACCAGCTCCGGCCTGTAGTAATACCGTTGCAATTGCTGTTGCGTTTTTTCTACTCCGAAATGACCCGAGGTAACCCCGTCGTGTGCCTCCTGCAGTAGCAGTTCCCTCAGTAGTGAATACGCTGGTACCCAGATGCGATTGGTACCGGCTTTTACGTAATACACTCCCTTAGCTTCTGGTAGCTGCTGCGAATTTCCGGTCGTGAAGAATGGGTCGGTGCTGTATCCGTGGGTGAATAGGCTTGTTAACAGTGGGTTGGTTTGGGCGAGTAGGATTGCGTGAAGTTGGGCGGTGGGGCGGGTGAGTGCGTCGGCGATATTCGATGCTCCCTTTTTGTACGTGACGGTGTAGTGGAAGTTGGACTCCAGATAGTCCAACCAGCGGATCTGTCGCGGGTTGAGATTCGGTTGGGCGTGAAGGTACTGTAGTGCACGATGGTCTGTCCGTACTGTCACGTCGGCTCCTGTCAGGTAGCACCGCCACACTTTGAACGCGTGCACGATCGCCAACATCTCGCGGTCGTGTATCGGGTAGTTGCGCTCGGGCGGGTGAAGCTTGTGGATTAGCTGAAGGCCGTTCCCGAAGTCCTGCAACAGTACTGCTCCCACAGCGATATCATTTGCGTCGGTGACGAGCTCGAACGGACGGTGAGGATCTGCGATGCGAAGCACGGGCGGCGAGCACATAATATTTTTGAGGGCCGAGAAGGCAGCTTGCTCTTTCTCCCCCTACGTGTACTCAACCCCCTTCCTCAGCAGGTCGGTCAACGGGGCAGTCAACTGCGCCATGTAGGGGATGAACCGTCGCACGTAGTTGACGAACCCTAGAAAACTCTGCAACTTAGTCAAGTTTGTCGGCGCGTGCCATGCTTGAATCGTCGCGATCTTTTTCGGGTCTGTTTCCACACCGCTAGCTGAAATAATGTGCCCTAAAAACTCCAGTCTGTCCTGTAGAAACTCACACTTAGAGGCTTTCGTCAGTAGGCGGTTCTCACTCAGTATTTTGAAAACAGCTTCGATGTCCTGTAGGTGATGTGCTCGGTCTGTGCTGTAGATCAGTATGTCGTCTAAGTACACGATGACGCATTTATCTAAAAGCGGGCGGAAGGCTTCGTTCATGGTCATTTGGAATGTGGCGGGGGCGTTGGTCAGTCCGAAGGGCATTAGGGCGTGTAAAGTTGTAACGACCAAAGGCAATGGTCGAACATTTGCGCGTTTCTGGCGATTGCGAGGTGTAGGGTTACGCCGATTTGATTAGTCACCCCAATTTGACCGATTTTTAATGGTATTCTGCCTCGAAATTTACTTACCGCATTGTGGGACATACCTAGACCCCTTGCTTTGTTAAGCGCGCTAAATATTCGTCAGATTCCTCGTTATCCCGTTCAAATACAGTAATGGGATAAACAATTTCGCGTTTAATTAAGGGGGTGGTTCAGGGTGGGTGCCCCAAATGCTGACGAAATTTGAGGCGGGGTTCGCTTAAGCGTTACACATTTCGCACTCGCCTGAAACGCGCAAATGATCGATCATTTGGTTTGGGCGTTACAATTTTACACGCCCTTACCGTGTATTCAAACGACCTGTAGCGTGTCCGGAAGGCGGTTTTCGGGCACTCGGGCAGGTTGACACGGATCTGGTGGTAGCCTCCTCGAAGGTTGATTTTCGAGAAAACCCGGGATGGGGTAACGGGACTTGATGGTAACTCGGTTCAGTGCGCGGTAATCTATGCACATGCGAAATCCCCCGTCTTTCTTCGGCATGAACAATATCGGTGCTGCGAACGGTGACGAACTCATGCGAATAAACTCATTTTCGAGCAGGTAATGTAGCTGCTTCCGTAGTTCGTCCAATTCGTGTTGGGTCAGTCGGAACTGTCGCTGTACTGTCGGCTGTGCCCCCGGTTCTAGTTCTATCCCGTGGTCGTGCGGTCGCTGAGGTGGCAGTCCTGTCGGCAGATCGTCCGGAAAAATCCCACTGTTGCTTCAGTAGCACTGCCAAGTCATCCGGTACGTCGGCGAGCAGTTTCTGTAAACCCCCCCCTTTGTCTGCTGCCTCGGCTTCCCAAATGTCAACCGCATACACGTCAGCTCCTGCCGCTACGACGCGTTTCATCGTGATCGCGTTGACACGCACCTACGAAGACTCAGGTGAGAAACCCCAGCGAGGTAAGGCGATGTTGTTACCGTTCACTCGCACAGTGCAGTCACCTGTCGTCCAGCCGATTCGCGGGTTGTGTCGTCGCAGCCAATCACGGCCGAGTAAAATGTCGGTTCCGTCGAGGGTCGTTGCGAGCATTTCCTGGCTAAACATGAAGTTACCCCCGCATCGAATCCGAACTCGGTCTACACGTTCCCGTATCGCCAGTGGCGTGCCGTCAACCAGTCTTGCGTCAATCTCAGGTAAACACCTGTCCAGTGGCAGTTTCAGCCTCCGTGCTGTTGCAGTGTTGATGAGGCTGTGGCTGGCTCCCCCATCTACGAAGATTTTAACTAAGTCTGTCCCGATCTTCCCACTAAGCAGTATGGGGCTATCTACCGCGGTACCCTCCTTATTCGGCCGGGTGTGGTCGATTGCGTGAACCGGCACAATCACTCGGTGAGGGTCGGTTGGGTCGGACGAGCAGCGTGACCTGTCAGTAGAGGGCCTGGCTGCTACTGACTCCCAGCGTTTCCCTGCTGCTTGGTCTGTTTCTGCTGCTCAGCTTCCCCCTTTCCCTTAGCGTTTTTCGGGCATTCGCTTTTGCGGTGTCCCGGCCGATTGCACGCAAAGCAGTGCCCTTTGAACGGTGCGGCAGCGGCATTCGCGGCGACGGCACGTATCGTGGCGTGCTCATTCGCCCCACGAGACCGATGTCCCCAGTTGCTGTTATTCCCGTAGGACCCCGGTCTCGGTCGGCGTAAGAAGTCGAGCTTCTCCGCCATAGCGAGAATCTCCTGAAATTTGGTGACGCCGCGGAGCTGAATTTCCTGGGCAATCTCGTGCTTCAGGCCGCCGATGTAGCGGTCGATGCATTCGCCTTCATGCACGTAGCCCACTTGCTCACATAGCGCCAGAAACCCGCTGGTGTAGTCCTGGACGGAACCGAGTTGGCGGCAAGTGCGGAGCTTCTGACGCGCCGCGATCGAAGCCGCAATTGGCTCGAATCGTGGGTGCAGACCTGCGCACCACGCGTCCCACGTGCGATATTGGGGCACCTCCACGAAATACGACAACGCCCAGGGTCCGGTTTGTCCTTCCCGTGTCGGTAGTGTCGCATAGTCTGTCGGCTTCGTGACGATGACGTGCCACCAATCCATGGCGGGTCCTCGCAGCAGCGACACGGCGTAACGAATCTTCGCCGTATCCTCCGAGACGTAGTTTGCGTCAAAGAAAACGTTCATGGTGAATAACCACGCCTGAACGGTAGGACCACCCCGTTGACTTGGGTCAAAGCAAGGCGGACGCCGCGGCTTCAGCGGCATCGGCGACGGCAGTGCTGACTCGTCGGTCGGCACCGGAATCGTGAAGCGAGGTTGGCTTCTGGCCGCATTCGTCGCTCCGGGATGTGTCGCACCGTGGTCGTCGTCTCTGTCGTTGCGGACGACGCCATCACTAGCCACGCTCGAGGGTTGCCCCACACTTCCATGTTATGATGCTTGTCGTGCGGGTTGTCCCGGTGTGCCTGGTGCTTGCGATTGTGCTTGTTGTGCTCGTACGACGTCATTTTGCAGGGACGTTCGTTCTGCCGTCAGCGCCGCAATTTCTTCGGAGCTTTCGTGCAGCTGCTGCAGCAGTTGGTTTAAGCGCTCCTGCGTGAGGCTCGTGACATCGATATGCTCGGCCATTCCGAAGGGCGTCGGCTCAGCTTAGCTCTAGGCACAGTCGTGGCTGCACGCGTTTACGAGAGAACGCGAGGACAGCGGCTCCTAGGGGCTAAGGGCCGTGAGTCCCTTCGAGCAAAAATCAAAAGTTGATTTCCTGGGTGCGGAGATGCGCGGACCGAAAAGGAAAGTGGCTCTGATACCAAGTGTTACGGGTGCAATGGAACGAGGTAGCGAGGATTGCACTATGTGGGTCAAAAGTGCAAAGTATGAGCGAAGGTATGAGCGAATACTTATGTGCGAAACATGCAACGGTTACGCGGTGCATGCGAGCTAGGTAGTGCTAGATTGGCATCGAGGTTCGGGCTAGCCCCGAAGCGTAGGCCGACTCGGTCAGGCCAGCAGTGCAAGGTTTGGTAAAACAGTGCGCGCGAAGTTGGCGAAGCCCCGTTAGCAGTAACGGGCGAACCACGGCTGCTGCTGTACGCGATGTGGATGGTCGCGGTAAGGAATGTTGTCATGCTTTTCTACTTAGTATAGATATAATAAGATAGGTGCATGACAGTGTGAAGTAGCGTAATAGATTGTAGAGAAGTAAGGGGGAAAAGGGGAATGTTCGAGCGGGAACACGAAGCGAGCCGTGCGAAAGCACCGTTGCTTGGCAACGGTAACCACCGCTCACAATTACTTAAGCAGTAGCGCAAGTAGGGGATCTTTGCTTGCGAGTTTGTTTTCACACTAAGCTATAGTTCAGGCTGGCGAAACCCCTAGCACCAAGCACGAGTGGAGCCAATCCTAGCAAGCACGATCTGAGCCAAGGAAGAGCAGTGAGTCTGCCGAGCTCAGCCCCCAGTGGAAGCAATCTCCTCTCAGTATGTAGAGGAGCTTTTAACAAACTCGCAAGGAAAGCTAGTGTAAGAAGCAATGACCGACGAGTTTCGACTCAACTCCAGACTGAGTTACGCCAGAGAAAGCCAGCAAGCAACGCCCGGTTGGAGAGCGCAACCGAGGGTAGTGACGACGGGCGACGGACAGACCGCCGATCGCCAAAGCCCGCGGCGAACTCCCCCGTCGTATCGCACCCCGCATCAGAGAGCGCGCGAAGGAGTACGCGAAATGGAGGAGAAGCGACATGTTAGTTCGGATCCAGGAGGAACCCCGATCAACCCGCAATGGGCGAGCGAAGCAAGAGCACGGTGGGAGACCAGATACGAAACCCGATCGCCGAGGACGATGCCGGGAATGAGAAGGCAAGCCGGAGAAGAGAAGGAGGAGTGGGCTCAGTGGAACGACAACAGGGGACAGCTGACCCCGCAAGACCGCGCGCTGATGGAAAGCAGAGTCGCGATCCCGACTGACGCACGGCCTCGCCCAGAATCTCCCAAGGCGCATCGCTGGACCACCGCCGGACTGCCCAAGATCGAAGTCGCCGAGCGATTCACGGGAATTCCAGGAGTGGGACCGTCGCTGAAAAACTACCTTATGCAGCTGGAGATGGTCAAGTACTGTTGGGAGAGAGACGGCATGGATCCCGGCGAGTTCTTCAGACGCATGGTGGTGACGCTCTCGGGAGAAGCGGAGACCTACTATCGGATGGTGCGTCAGGAGATACTGGAGGAAGCAGAATGCCAGGAAATAGAGAACCCGACGGCGAGGTTCCTAGAGATGCTGAAAAGGGAGTTCCTGGGGCAGACCAAATCGCGAGTAGAGGAGTTCCGCGAGTTCCGCCGGAAGAAGGACGAGTCCCTGCTCGCGTACTACTGCCGGCTGAAGGAGTTAGCCGACGACCTGGAGTGTAAGGAGGAGAGACTGCTGGTGCGCAAGTTCGTGCGCGGATTGGACGAGGAGCTGAAGGGGGTGGTGCGCAACACCGTGTACGGAATTGGAGCTGACATTACGCTGAAGGAGGTGTATGGGTTGGCGAAGAGGACCGAACATGCGCAACGCCTGCTTGACCTCGAGGACGGAGAGACGCGGACGAAGCCCAAAACGACATGGGCGGCAGCCGCGATGCTGGAGCCAGAGCAAGCCGCGGTGAGCCGCCCAGACAGCAGGAGATGCCACGAATGCGGAGACGCGGGACACCTGAAGCGGGATTGCCCGAAAGCGCCCACCTGCGAGAATTGCGGAAAGAGGGGGCACAAAAAGGCGGAGTGCTACAGCAGGAAGAGAGAAGAGGGGCCGGAGACAAGGGAAGGGCTGCTAGCAGAGATCAAGCGGTTGCAGCTGAAGCTGGAAGGAAGGGGGACCTCCACGCACAAGGAGAGAGCCATGCTGGCATACGAGGAAGTGGAGGGAGTAGAGGAGGAAGAGGAAGAATACATCAAGGAGTACTCCTGCATGGCGTACCCACGCGAAAGAGACGAGATAGACCTGAGGCCCCGAAACCCAACGACGCAAGAGAGTGGCACGACGGCAGAGAGAAGCCGGCGATACGAGCGGGCGGGGGGAGGCAGCGGGACGGGGATGCGCAGGCACCCAAACGAGCGGCTGGTCTGCCAAGCCTCCGTCCTCATAGCCGACAAGGGCAGCCTGACGGGGGGGGGCCTGCCCGTGGGGCAGGCCATCATAGATACCGGAGCCCACCACGTTCTGATCGGCAAGGGCCTGGCGAAGCAGCTGAAGCTGGATCTACCAGGACGCCTGGTGGAGAGAGGTATTCTTCTGATGACCGCCGAAGGGGGGGAGCCGAAATGGATGCCACGCACCCGCAGGCCCATCGAAGTGGTACTGCTGCCAGGGACAGAGAAGGAGTGTTGCATCAGGCTCAACTGCAGGGTCTCGGAGTCAGAGGACTATGGCATACTGGTGGGAATGGAGCTCCTCTACAGGGTGGGGGCCACCATATGCACTTGGCAGGAAAAAGTTCTCTACAGAGTGCATTACTGGGACCCAGAGAGCTCGGTCGGCACTCTACCGGTGAAATTCGTAAGGCAGGAGCCGAGGGAGGCGTACCAGGCGCAGAAGAAAGACCTTTCGGAGGAGCTAGACGACTGGAGCTGGGAGCAGTACGCAGAGGAGTACGAGGGCAGGACCGAAAGGAGAGCGAGAGGGGAAGATCCGCCCTCCCTGAAGGAAAGGGTGAGCCGAGTGTGGGCACTGGAGAGTGCCCTCTGTGTACTGGAGCTGTATGGAGGCATCGGGACGGGCTTGGCGGCGGCACTGAAGGCGGGCCGCTTCGTCCGGAAGTGGGTACATGTGGAGAAAGACCCAGTGGTCCGGAGGATGGCCAGGCATCACGCCTTGAAGCTGCTAGAAGACTACCCCCAGCAGATGTTAAGTACAGCCATCCCCGCAGAAGATAAAGCCTCCATGGACGACGTGAGGGATATCACCGAGGAGCAGCTGGAGAGATGGGGGCAAGTGGATCTAGTGGTGGCCGGATGGGAGTGCCAGGGGTACTCCCGAGCGGGAGAAGGAAGAGGGATGGAGGACCCACGGGGTGCTTCCTTTAGGGATCTGCAGAAGGTGCTAGAGATGATACAAAGGAAGCAAGGAGAGGTAATCTACATCCTGGAGAATGTAGACCTGGCGGAGGACAGGAGGGAGCCCGTAAAGCTAGCCTTTGCGGAGATAGAGGCGGCAGTGGGAAGAGGAGTGGCAGTGGACGCAGCCCAGCTAGGATCCAGGGCGCATCGGCCCAGGAGATACTGGCAGAACGGGGTGTCAGAAGCTAGCCTGAGACATTCCCTGGCCCAGATGCAGCGTCCAGAACCAAGGCTGGTGAGCGATATCCTGGGGCCTAACAGACTGCCGGCGCCCGTGAAGATCCCGGACCATCCTTCACAGTTTCAGTGCAATGAGCCCGGAAAGCCACGTCAGGCGCTGCCCACCCTGGTCGCGTACGAAGGATCCTGGGGTTTCCGCATGGAAGGGGATCTCCCAGGGCCAGGAATGATCTACGATGTCAGAGCCGGGAAGTGGGAAGAGCCGACTGCACGGGAAAGGGAAGCAGCCATGGGTCACAAGTGGGACGCCACGGCACATCCGAGAGTGACTGAGAAGCAGAGAAGAGCGGCGATAGGGCGGGCGATGGACCTCAACGTCATGAGCTGGCTGATTGAGATAATTCGCATGCACCTCAAGATGAAAGACATTCAAAGGGAGATAGAGATAAGCGTGAGATATCAGGAGGACCTGGAAGTGGAGAGGGGAAAGAGGCAGCTGCAAGCCATGGAGGAGCAGCAGGAAGCAAGGATCAGAGAAGGCTGGGCATGCATGGCCATGGAATGCGAAGGAGGAGAGAAGGGAGAGGGAGAGGCTAAGGAGGAGACGAAGGCGGGAGTAGTGAAAGAAAGGGAGAGGACACCAGAAGAGGAATGGCCCATAGGCTCAAGAATGGGGGCAGCAGCAGCCAGGGAACTACAGGAGGTGTTAAGGCAACACCGACAGTGCTTCGCCTACACGCTGCAGGAGCTAGGAGAATGCAAGTCACACGTCATGGAAATCAAGCTCACCACGGAGATACCGATCTACCAGAGGAAGAGGCGGATGAGCCCAGGAGACATCGACATATGCATGGAGAAGTGCGCGGAGCTGCTAGAGGCAGGGTTGATCCAGCGCTCAGAAAGTGACTACGCAGCAGCGACAGTAGTGGCCTCGAGGAAGGACCTCATAGGGGAGGTGTCGGCGAGGAGAATGTGCGGGGATTACAGGGGCCTGAACAAGGTCACCGTGGCAGACCGATACCCCATGCAATCCGCCGAAGAAATCTTTGATAAGCTACAGGGGGCAGCTGTGTTCTCGACGCTAGATCTCAGACAAGGCATCAACCAGATACCCATCAGAGCAGAGGACCGAAAGAAGACAGCGTTCCATGGGCCAGACAGACTGTACGAGTGGAGGTGCATGCCGTTTGGCATGAGGAATGCCTCGGCGCTGTTCCAGCGAGTGATGGACGTAGTCTTGAGGAACGTGCCAGCCGCTGCCTGCTACATAGACGACGTCATCGTCTTCAGTCCCAGCCCCGAGCAACACGTGAAGGACGTGCAGGCCACCCTGGAGGCCATCCAGGGAGCTGGATTAACCTGCCACCCGAAGAAGTGTGAGTTCGGCAGCAGGGCAGTAAAGTACCTGGGATTTGAGGTGCAGGGAGGGAAGATGAGCATCCAGCAGGCCAAGGTTGAGGTGCTGGATCGAGTACCCGCCCCCAAGGACCGGACAACACTAAGGGCAGTGTTGGGCTTCCTGAACTACTACCGCAAGTTCGTGCCCAACTTCAACCGGACGGCAGCAGTACTGAATCGATTACTGCGGGAAGAGCAAGCCTGGCAGTGGGGAGAGGCTGAGCAAGGGGCGCTGGAGGCTCTACTCACCGCTGTAAAGACGGCCTCGGTACTAACCCTGCCTAGTAAGGAGGATCCCTTTGTGCTCTACACCGACTGGAGCAGTGCAGGCATGGGAGCCATACTGTGTCAGGAGAGAGAGGGGCAGGAGATGGTAGTGGCCTTCGCCTGCAGGAGCTGCAACCCGGCAGAGGCCAACTACTGCTCCTACGAGGGAGAAGGGTTGGCAGCCGTGTGGGGGGTCACCCACTTCCGTGTGTACCTGCAGGGCCGGCCCTTCACCCTAGTGACAGACCACCAACCCTTGACTTGGCTCATGACCAACCAAGCTCTCACCGGCCGGAACGCCAGGTGGGCGATGCGGTTGCAGGAGTACGAGTTCACCATCCGGCACCGACCGAGGAAGACGCTGCAGCATGTAGACGGCCTCTCCAGGAACCCTCCGCCGGACAGCCCCACCGCCTGCCTGGTCGCGCTAGCCCGGGAGATTGATGGAGAAGGGGCCAGGAAGAAGCAGGAGCGAGGGCCCGATGATGTGTGGGAGGATGAAGAGGTGCTGAAGTGGATACAAGGCAAAACTACAGAGGCCGGGCCAGCCAGCGAGCGAGCCCGGGCGAGAGGGGTGCACTACAGATGGTACCAGGACCAGCTGCAGAAAAACACTAAGGACGGGTGGAAGCTGGTGCCAAGGAGAGAAGAAAGAGAGCAGATAATAGCCAAGGTGCATCGAACGCTGGGGCACTATGGAAGTCTGAGGACCAGCCAGCTGGTAGAGACCGCGTGGTGGTGGGCGGGAATGCGGAGAGAGATAAAAGAGTGGGTAGAGTCATGCGAGCTGTGCAGCAGGAACAAGGCAGAGCTGGAGAGAGGAAGAGAGGAGTTGCAGTCACTTCCCATACGAGGACTAGGGTTTTGATGGTCGCTAGATTTGGCAGGAGAGATGCCGCTGAGCCGCAGAGGGAAGCGGTACATACTCATCATGATAGAACACGGGAGCAAGTGGGTGGAGGTCAAGGCGTTACCCAGTAAGAACTCGGCGAAGATAGCAGAGGCGTTTGAGGAGCAAGTCCTGACCAGATTCGGCGCATGCGGAGAAGTCCTGACCGACCAAGGGACCGAGTTCCTAGGAGAGTTCAAGATGCTACTACAGGCGACAGGAATCACGCACCGAAGGACGTCCCGCTACCACCCCCAGAGCGATGGGCTGACAGAGAGGTTTGTCCAGACTATGAAGAGGGGACTGCGGGCCTACGGAGAGAAATTCAAGCGAGACTGGGATGCACGACTACCCTGGGTAGCTGCAGGATACCGGTTCAGCAAACAGGCAGCTCTGAAGGACGTGTCCCCATACTACCTACTGCTGGGGAGAGAGCCCATACTGCCAGTAGACGCACCAAAGCTGCTGACAGGAACCGTGACAGTGGCATCAGCGGAGAGTTGGGTGGGGCCGGCAGAGGCACGAGCCAGGTACCTAAGAGAACTGCTACCTGCAGCGCTAGAGAACTTGCACGTGGCTCAGCTTAGAGACGCGCAGCGATACAAGAAGAGGAGGGAGGGACAGGGAGCCGCTAAGGAAAAGCAGCTGGGAGTAGGGGAGGAGGTATATCTGAAGCAAGCGAGGCACGACATGATGGACATAGGCCTCAGCAACGAGCGCTGGAAGGTCAAGGAAGTGAAAGAGTCAGGAGTGGTGGTGCTGGTGAGCGAGGGAGGCAGGGAGAAGGAAGACCATCAGACCAACATGGCACGAGCCCGACCAAGGAGGGGAGCTAAGGAAGACGGTGCAGGAACGGCAGAGGAAAGAGTACAGCAGCCAGGAGCAGAAGGAGTCCATCGGCTTGCAGCAGGAGCTAGGCAGCCGAGGAGGGGGCAAGTGCAGGATGCAGGTGGCAAGGCAAGGCAAGTACCCAGAGAGCTGAGGGAGTGCAGGATGCAGGTGGCAAGGCAAGGCAGGTACCCAGAGAGCTGAGGGCACTAATGCAGTGACGAGGAAGGCTGCAGAGGAGAGACAACACCCCAGCATCAGGAGCACAGGAGGCAGGGCTAACAGGAGGCAAGGCCGGGCAACCTGAAGCAAGACAAAGAGAGATTCCGACAATGTCGAGAACCCCTATTATGTTTACAAAGTTGTGGTGTATATGCAAAATATGCAGCCTGCACCTTCGATACATTTCAACCGGTTGTGTTAGAAAAACAGAATGGTTTTTAAGCATTCCTAAGCTAATGGCAATAGCGCATCTGCTCATAGGTACTGAGAATGTGCAGTCAGCACTATCACGTTACACCCATATAGAGCACGCGATGGCAGGGAAGTCAGAAAGTCAACAGTCGGGAGTCAACTGTGCCGATTGTTGACTCACCAAGACCGGAACGCGCTGCATCTGGTAATGATTAGGCATCGGAACAGTTACTGATACTTCACCAATACCAGTATGTATGCAATTACAAATCCTTACTGCATATATTGCTATGCGAGGATGCCCCGAACACCGAGGTACCACTACTGCATTTGCCAGCTGTCCGAGCCTCGTCTACCCCGAGGTCCTCGCCTAGCAAGGAATCCCCCTGTTGCGATCAGACGTTTATCGAGCCAGGATCATTAGGAAGGTTCGCACAGAGTAATTGCAGCGGAAATAGTTGACCTCGGGTCCGTGTGAATATAAAATGACTGAAGTGATAATAACAGAGGCATATGTAAGTTTATATAGTAATACATGAGGAAAGCGAAACGTCCTTGCTAGCCATGTACAGTAAGGGGTACATTCCCATATTGCAGCGAAACACAACCTTGCGAAGCGGGAACCGGTTATGAACCTGTTCCCGCCAAATCCTTCTTGTTGCAGCTACCCCCTATGCTTCTGATCCGACGGTCCAGATGCTGCTAACCGTACGCGACGGATTGCGTCCTTCTGACCCTTACCATTCGTACTCGCTTTTGTACTCTTCACTTGCTAATGATAAGAATGCTCTTTGTTTCTCATTTCACCATTCGTAACACCCCCCTTCATTCCTGGCCATACCAAGTCTTTACTCGCTTGACCACTCAGCTCAGTTCGGAGATCGGCTGCCATGTCACCGATTGGGCAATAGGGTAGGTCAACCTTGCCCTTGTCAACTTCACGAAGAAATTCCGCAACGCGATGTGCTTGGTGCGGTTGACGAATCCCGGCTTGTTCGCAATCTTGATCGCGCTTTGGTTGTCTCAGTGTAGGCGAAAGGTCGGCAAAGCTGGAATTTTTGCCACTTGCAAGAGTTCCTGCAAGTAAAGCCCTTCGCAAACTGCTGCTGTCGCGATGATGAACTTTGCTTTGACCGATGACCAGGCAACCTGTTCTTGCTTCTGCGGGTTCCACGAGATGGGGCTTGTCGGCTTGAGTCCGAATAGGAACCCGGTCATCGACCATCGATTGTTGGGCTCAGCGGCGTGACCGGCATCAACGTAGCCGGTGAGGTTGAATAAGCGAGTTCCGACCGTGGACCGTGGAGTAACAGAGCCAAATGTTTTGCGTGGAGATGGAAAATTGCAGAGCACGCTGAAGGTCTAGGAGATTCAAAGCCTCTGGTTTGCGAGAAAACTAAGCCAGCTGGCTTGCGATGTAGGAATGATCTGGCGTGCAGGTCATCGATGCAAAGAGCAGGCATCCCAGCTGCTGCTGGTAGGTGTGAAGTTTTGAGGGGGATAGGGCTTTCTTGTCAGGTTTGTGGTTCGGTCCAGGCGTGCGGTAGGGAGTTGAGACTGGTGCGGGAGAGACGTGGAACCGCTTCTCAAGTGTTTCAGCGTACTTAGCAGCTGAGAGGTGAATGCCTTCAGGGGCGTAAGAGATGTTAAGGCGCAGGAACTGCTGTATGCGTGCTTTCTGGTGGTGTTGACCCGCATCGCGAGATTCTTCTCGATCTGGTCGAGCAATGTGCTGCTCGATCCTGTGTAGAACGTCCACGTACACGGTGAGCAGGATGTAATCGCTACAAAAGTGCAGGCGCTATATTCTGGGGTCGTGCGACAGCTGTGTGAATCCTTTTTTGAATAGGATTTGATGCAGGTGTTGCTGCCAGAGCCTTGGCGCTTGCTTAATCCCGTAGAGGGATTTCTTCAGCTGACACACGCGCGAATCTCCCTCTTTGTAAGTATGTGGATGCTCCACAAAAATCACCGCATACACTAACGCATATTGGAATGCGTTCTTCGATCTGGCGGGGTGGCATGTGCCTTGCTGCAGCTATGGCGAGCAGAATCCGCACGGATGTGTGGTGACTGACCGGAGCGAAGGTCTGGTCGAAATCTATGCAGTGACGCTGGTCGTAGCCGCGTACAACCCAGTGCACCTTGAAGCGCTCGATAGTGCCGTCCGCTGCGGCCTCCACGACGAAGACCCACTTGCTCGAGAGTACCCGCCTTCTCTTGATCGCTGCTCGGTCGATGAGCACCCATGTGTCGTGGGCTTCCAGCGCCTTGATTTCAGCATCCACGGCTGTGTGCCACTCTTTGCTGTGTGGTACCGTCAGCGCCTGTGGAGATTTTTTGGGCTCGATGACGCGTGGAGCCGTTGAGGTGGCGACGTAAAGCCCCAGCAGCTGCAGTCCAGAGACGGTGGTGTCATGGCGATGATGTGGGGCGACCTCCTGCACGTCGTCGTCATCGCACTCCGGCTCAGGCGGAGATGTCAGCGCTGGGTCCCTGCAGTTTCCTCCCCGGGTCCCGGAGGCGACTCGTCGCTATCATCGTCGTCGTCGTCGTTGTCGTTGCGACGATCGATGTCGGAGAACTCGCTTCGTTCTTGGGGGTAGAGTGACTGTGCCCGTCGTTCGCATAAACCTGGTTTGTGCCTGCTTGCTCGTAGAAGATAGCTTCGCGCGCGTGCGTGACCTTGTTGCTGAGTAAGTTGAGGACGATCCAAGCTTTGTATTCATAACTAATGCCGAGGTGAATGCCCCAGCGCGCGCGGCTCGTGAACTTCCCGATGGTTGAGGTAGGGGGCCGGTACTGCACCATGCATCCCCACACGCGTATTATGGAGATATCGCCCTTCTAGCCTGACCACTTCACGTGCGGCGACAGGTTGCCCGTGATGGCCGTGGTGGAGAGCAAGCTATGCACCCGTACGGCGTGGTGCATAGCGTACGACCAGTATGTTGCGGGGAGACTCGACTGCTTCAGTAGCGCGTACACCTTTGCCATGCGTGCGCGATTGGTGCGCTGAGAGACTTCCTGCTGTGGATGCACATAGGGGAGTGATACGTGGTGCAGGATCCCCTTCTGTCCCAGGTAGTCCTGCAGTTCCAAGCTGCGAAACTCTGCTGCGCCGTCAGTCTGCCAAATTTGCAGTTTCTTGCCTGATTGCAGTTGTGCGTGAGCCAACCAGAGGGTGAACGCCTCGTACGCCCTGCTGCAGAACGATACGTTGCGATCCACACGTAGCGGGTTTCCGCATCCACGAAGGTGAGTGTATACCTTTCGTCATTAAGCCCGTAGTGGTCGATGAGAAGGAAATTGCTGTACACCTTGTGCAGCTTTGGGTAGCGATTGGTTCCAGGTTCCAGCATTGTAAACGGCTGATGGCTTAGTGCAGCTTCGGGGTAGACTGTGCAGCTGTGCGGCTGCAATGTGCTCCTCATGTCGGAGCCGTCAGGGTGCAAGATTGCGTGCGCAAGGCGCGAATGCTTTTTCAGTGACGCACCTGTTCAATTTCACGCGCGAGGGGTGACCGAGGCGCTGATGCCACAGGCCATCAAATGTGCGGAGTCCGAAGGTGCGTTGATAGCATGCTTTCACCACGTCAGGGTCTTCTTCAGGTACGGGGGTAGGAGCTGTTGGTGCTTTCTCTTCTACCTCTTCATCATTTGTCGTCGTCAACATCAGCACGAGATATTATATGTCAGGGATGATGGAGAGAGGGATGTTTGCCCTGGGGATAGTGCCTGGGATGAGCGTGGGTTCGCACGGCACGGGATTCGGGTCCGTAGACAGTGTGGCGCGGGGTCGATGGTTCGTTGCCCCAATCGATCGTGTCCCAGGGGTCGTGATGCGGAGGTATGTCACCAGGAAGCGGTGGTGGTGGCGGTAAGCGGGGTGGTGGGCCAAGATGAATGAGCGTTGGTTCTTCCTCAGTCCCTTCACCTTTGTTCTTCTCGGGAAATACCCTAGCCTTCGGCGGAGCCTTTCGTGTTGCCCCATCCTCTGCTGCCGCTGGTCCCCCAGCCGTCGTTGCTCCCCCACCCCCCCTTCATTGGAGGCGCTTTCTTCTTCCGTTTCGCCCCTCTCGCTCCACGCGAAGGTTCCGCGTGCTTCGGCGATGTTCTTCGACAGAGAGTTTCGCTTTTAGGTCGCGCTAGTAAGGGTATAGCTTAAAGGATTCTTCCTTGGTGTACGGTCGCGCCACTTCGCGTGCGTCGAAGGTTCTAGGTCGCTTTCCGCATATGATCCACTGGAGACGGTCGTGCGCGGATCCTGAGATCGGTTCTTTTAGTGTGCTGAAAACGCGGTGCGTCGCGCCTTCAAGCTCCAGCGTCGGCATGCCCTCATCCGGCGGCGCATATCGCTTAGCTTCGGCGATTGCGGCAAGGCCTCTCCCGGCGATGTTGGCGTTGGTCGAGGCGGTCGGTGTTTGGTAGTCTCTGCAAATGCCATCGGGGTCGGGGTTGTATAAAGCCGTCTCGTGCGCGTGGGGGTGATGCGGCACCCAAGGCCTGCCGTCAAGGTGCTTCCATTCGGAGCGGTGGATGTGCTCGAAACGGAGCGGGGTGATATCGATTAACTCATCCGTGTCGCTGCTACAGTCCGGGATGTCAAAATCCAGGACGTATACGCCGTTGTACGCGTGTGCTCGTCCGATCTGCTTGCATGGTTTGTCGGGCGGCGTGTAGTGTAGGACGACGTCGCGCGATTCGGGGTCGGTCTTGACTTGCATACCGCAATCCGTCAGCTGCGATGCCGACAGGAGGTTGAACTGAAGGTTCTGCACGATGAGCACACCATTTAGCGTGATGTGCGTGTTACTTCCGCGCGCCTTGAGGACGACGATCCCTTGTGCGCTTGTGCGCAAGCGGTAGTTGTTTGCCACGGTGATATAAGTGACTCTGGGGGTGGCGACGGCGTAGGAGATGAAGTGTGAGGAGCCCACCATGTGTTGCCCGCAGCAGGTATTAAGATGCTACTTGTTGTTGTTCTTGTCGTTGTCGCGCGCGAGGAGCGCAAGTCGTGGCGTCATGCTGTGCAAGCTGTTGAATTTCAGAAACTGCTCGTGCGCAATCTAGTCGACGGGCGCCGCCCTGGAGTCAGGTACATGCGGGGGGCTTTCAAGCAGTGGGACTGGTAAATTCAAGTCCGCGTCGTCGTCGTCGTCAAAATCGTGACCAGGGGTAAAAGGGTTAGATTTTTTTGGATGCCTCGATTGAGTGTGGCGCTCGTTCTAGTGACGGCGTGCTCATGCGGCGACGCCGAGTACCGCGTCATTGCCGCATCGCCATGTTGCTGATGACGTTGTGCGAGGCTCCACGCTGTGCCGGCTGATGTTGCTGGTGCTGAACCGTTGGATTCTTGTTGTGCGGTGGGGGCTGAAAGCCCTGGGCTTGACGCGTATCCTGCCTTGCGTCCTGTCGGCCGGCCCAAGTGCTCGGGTTGGAATGGCGATGGCTGGAGCAGAACTTGCATCGCTTCGCCGAATTCCTGAAATTTCTGCAATTTTTTTCAATGGAGGCGTCGCGATTGTCGCTCTCTTTCTTGTTGTCGGTAAAGAAGGCGAGTTGTTTTCGTCGCGGCGCTGGGCGTTGTTGATGCAGATCCATATCCTGTTGTTTGACGAGAAGAGCGGCTCAAATGACGGCTTTCGAGATAGCCCCCTGCTGCTGCAGGAGCGCCTTGTAGGGTCGCCATTTGGGGCTGAGTCATGCAAGCACGATGGTAACGAATATTTCTTTCGAAATCGAACTCCCGTGCTTTACGATTTAATCGTGTATGCTCTGGCGACAATGTATGTAGTTGTTGGCCTTTTCCCTGTGCCAGAGCAGGTGTTGTTCTGCATGAACGAATAACCAGCTGCTCCGTCGCGACATGTTGCGCATCAACACGCTCTAAGCCATGAGCGCATCGTTGTAGTATTGCGCCCTGGCGTCGTCAGTGTCGGCCGAGGATCTCGCGTAGCTGCCGTCAAAATAATGATAAAGCTGAGCGTTTTGCAGCAGCAGCTCCAGCTCGCCACCCCAGACGGCCTGCCGCAGAGCAAGGTGCCACCAGTGGTGCTGCACGCCCATGTGCAGTAGCATCGTTCACACAGACTCCACCACCGTCCGCATCTCTCGCTCCGCCATGCCATCTGCTGCAGGGTGTACGGGCAGAGGGGTCAGCCAAGGCGACAGTGACTAGAGTGCGCAGTGGTGTGAGGTCAGTACAGTCGCGAAAGAAACAGCTGGACGCTCCAGAGTCTAGGGTGAAGGAAAGCTGTGAAGTCTGTGGGGTCGCACCCGAACCAGCAACAAAGGCTGGTGCTAGACTAGTGGTAGCTGCAGCTCCTACATTAAGACCCTCAGAGGCGCCTGGACTGGAAACAACACACGCACCAAGACTGGAAACACTGGTCTCTACTCGTGCAGCCGGGAACGGTCCTAGACCAGGCAGGTGAGACTCAACTGGTGCAGCAGTGCGCTGGCGAAGATGCGAGGGCCAGTGCGGTGTAATAGCGTGAGGACCAAAACGCTCACGGTGGAGGTCGTCGAGTCGACGGTAGCAACTGGACACAGAGTGGTCAGGACTCCAGCAGGTGGTGCCAGCACCAGGGCCTGTCAGGGCCCGGTACCCGCAGGGGCCGACGTCTCGCCCACTGCTAGCTGAGCCTCTGCTGGGGGCTCCACCCTTTGGACCCGCAGGTCCCCACTGCCGGGAGTGCTGCGGCTGGGAGTGCTGCGGCTGGCCCTGCTGCTGTAGAACTCTAGTACACGCCATGTATGCCTATGCTGCTACTGGTTCTGCTGGGGGCAGCCTAAGCTGCTGCTGGTGCGCTGGGGGCAGCCTATGCTGCTGCTGGTTCTTCTGGGGGCAGCCTATGCTGCTGCTGGTTTTGCTGGGGGGTAGTTTAAGTTGCTGCTGGTGCGCTGACGGCAGTGAAAGCTGCTGCTGGTGCTACTGGCGGCAGTCTAAGCTGCTGGTGGTGCTCCTGGCGGTAGTCTAGGCTGCTGGTGCTACTGGCGGCAGTGTCATCTGCTGGTGCTACTGGCGGCGGGTGTGGCAGCTTGTGGGGAGGCGGGTGTCAGTTGGGGCGGCTGTTAAGGCAGCGGGCGACGGGTGGGGAAGGTAAGGCGGCGGTTCTGTGCGGTTCTGTAAGGTTATGTGCGGTTCTGCGCGATTCTGCACGGTTTTGTGCGGTTCTGTGCGGTTCTGCGCGATTCTGCACGGTTCTGTGCGGTTCTGTGCAGTGCAGAGTACTGGGTGGGGCGGCTGATTCCGGGTGAGGTGACTGGAACGGGTGGGGGAGCAGGTTTCTAGGTATGGGGCAGCGGTTATCAGGTCTGGGGCAGCGGTTTGCAGTTCCTGGGGCGGCCGATTTCTAGTGTGGCGGCGGTTTTCTGCTCGTGGGGCGGCAGATCGCGGGTGAGGCGACGGCTAACAGGGTGGGCGGCGGGTAAGGCAGCGGGTGGGGCCGCGTCAAATGGGTGGGGCGGCGGTTACGACGGTGGGAAACGGGTGGGGCGACGGGTCGCTGGTGCGCGTGGCTGCTGCTGTGCGTGCATGCGACTAACGACGGGGCCGCGGGGCCCGCTAGCGAAGGGGCCTCTGGGCCCATGAACGAAGGGCTGCGGGGCCCGCTAACGAAAGGCCGCGGGGCCCGCTAACGAAAGGCCGCGGGGCCTGTTAACTAATAGACGCGACGGGTGACGGGCGACGGGAAAAAAAAGAGGAAACGGCCGCGATCGACGGGGGGAAACGGGCGACGGGCGACTGGCGACGCGTGGGGGGGGGGGGGGGGGGGGGGGTCTACGGGCGACGACGTCTAAGGTAAGCGCGATACGGGCGGTCTAGGACGGGGCGCGACTAGGTGGGCCCATGATAGTCGAGTGATTTTTCCTAAGGGGGGAAATCTCGCTAGGGTTAACCTGGCTCTATACCATGTCACAATGTAAAATTAACTAAAACAGAAAGTACAAACAAGATATATGCAAAACCTAACCCTAGTGCAAGTACAAAATAACACAAGGGAGAACACCTAGACTAGAACTACACAAGCTATAGAATTATAGTTTGACAATCCCCCATGCCTAGCCCGTAGACTAGCTCCCGTTGAATTAGTTATCTCCGCATGGAGCGGTGAGCGTGGACGGCACCGCGACTTACCTTCAGTCTAGTCAACTTAGTTGCAGACTACCTATTTCGTTCGTAGGCCGGCAGCACGTGCAACCATGACGCCTACCATACCAGCGGCCGGTGCGGTAGAGGATAGTCTTGAGGCACGCTTGGCTGATGCGAGGAAACGCCACTTGGATGGCGAGTACAGGGAGACACTCCCCTTGGCGGTCGTCGAGGCGGGCATCCGTGCCGTGTGGTCAGTGGAGCACCCTTCTCGGCCTACCTCTCCTCGACCGGTGAACAGCGAAGGCGACGTCGACATGGGCGTCAACGCCGATGACCAAGTCGGCATCAGTGTGGGAGGCACGTCGAGGCAGAGAGGAGTGATCCACGCCGATGAAGTCGGCGGCGTTCAGGCGCGAGGGCTGCAGTCGTCGGCGGCTGCGGGCTCCTCGCAGGGCGAAGTCGGAGGACGTCGGAGCAGTGTGACGCTGGCGTCGGCGACCCACGTGACGGCGGGTGGGATCGCGCCGAGCTACGGCTACTTCAAATTCACGCCGGACAGGATCGCCGTCACCCCCCCCGCTGGTCGGCCGCACCGGCATCCTCACGTGGAAGGAGGCCATCGAGCCTCAGCTGGAGATGGCCGGCTTGATGGGCTTCTCCGAGGGCACTGTGGAGACACCGCCCGCAAGCAAGGCCCCGCTGCTTGCGGAGTTCCGCGACATGCATCTGCTCATCTTTTCGGTCATCTCGCGGTGCTGCTCGCCGGGCGTGCAGATCGCTTTGAAGTCGTGCACTAGTTAGACGCCGGCCACCAGGCATGGCAGTTTATCACGTCGATGTACCAGGTCACCAATGACCTGTACATCGGCCAGCTCGAGGAGCAGATGACACACCTGCGGATGGGCGAGCAGGAGACGGCGACCGACTACTGCAACCGGGCTCGGCGACTTCTCGCCACCATGCGGATGGCCGGCGTGGAGTACTCGACGGCGTTCTACATCACGCACGTCCTGAAGGGGCTCCCGAGCAGCTACAACCTGATGAAGCGGCTGTCGGTGGTGCCAGGCACGCGGGAGTCGCTCAACGAGGACTCCTTGACCTCGTTCATCCTCAGGGACGAGGCGATGCAGGAGGCCGAGCGGTCCACTGAGCTCCTGCCGCAGGTGAACTAGGCGGCCCCGACAAAGCAAGGTGGTCGACCGGGGCAGCGCGGCCAGCCTGGCGGCGGTGGAAGCGGGGGTGGAAAACCAGCGAGGGACGCCGACAAGAAGAAGTCGGCCAAGGATGGCGGTCGTGGAGGAGGGGGTCGACGTCGGTAGTGCTGGCTGTGCGGCGACCCCGACCACCTCTCCTTCGAGTGCTCCGACCGCAGCGACTCCGACGACGACGACACCAAGGGAGGCCGAGGGAGGTCGGTTGGGCGTCACCCTCGTCGGGAGAGTAAGACGCGAAAGGAGAAGCAGTCGACCAAGTTGTCGACCTTGGCGAAGGACGCCGACTCCTCCCCTGGCGGCAAGGGGTGAGGCGACAAGGAAACGTCTTGCTCGCTGGTCGGCGTCGTGGAGCCGACCGGCTCGCTGGCGCCGGACGCTGGCGAGGACTTCCAGGCGGTGGCGGTAGCTGTGCAGACGAACCCGGCGGTGGTCCTGCTCGACAGCGGCTGCTCGCACCATCTTATGGGGACGAAGGACGCCTTCGTCGACTTGAAGTAGAGCGGCGACGTCAAACACGTGCGCGGCTTCAATGGGCCGAGGCACCGTCGCCCTGCAAGGGGAAGCCGAGAAGGAGGTGCTCATCCCCGATGTGCTCTACGTCCCGGGCGTGCATGCGAACCTGTTGTCAGTCGGACAGCTCAAGGAGAGCGGCGTCAAGCTGCAGGACAATGGCGACGGGATGATGCTTGTCTCGGCGGCGGGGGACGTCCTCGGTCGGGCGACGTACACCGGCCGGGTCCTCTGCACCAACATGCGTCCATGCTCAGCGACGCCTACAACAACCACGACAGAGGTGGTGGCTATGCGGCCAATCGTCTTAGCGACGAAGTCGACGCCGGCCAGGTGGCATGCAAGGCTTGCGCATGTCGGCGTCGACACCATCACGAGTTCGGCGAAGCATGAGGTCGCCACTGGCCTGGACATCAAGCCGTCGGCCGGCACCGACACTCCGTATGTCTCGTGCGTTGGCGGGAAGCTGGCGCGGCACACCTTCCCCGACCAGGGCTCGGACGCCGATGTCGCCCTGGCTGTCGTGCAAATCGACCTGTTGTTAACGAGGTAACGGAATAATGAATGACTAGAAATGACAAGGACAAGGAAGATATAGCAAACCCTGGTCAACCCTAGCCAACCCTAAACATAAGTGTACACCACCTAGACTAGCAAATACAAACCATAACAACTATAGTTTGACACACCCCCATAGTCTAGGTGACGGTAGTCCTGTGGAAAGCAACACACAGTCTAAGAGCAAGGGTTACAGGATCAGTCAGCAAGAGCAAGCAATGGTCACAAGACCAGTTCAGAAGAATCAAACAAAGCTCGGGGTGGATCTCAAGATCACCACGCATTCCGAGAACAAACACGAGGCCACAAGGCCGGTTCACATACAATGACAAAGCAAATATAGAAGATGCAAGAGTACAAGACATGCATGACAAGCATCTCTACAAAAGCAAGGGGCGACAAGGCCTGTCCACAAGCACAGATATATGATATATAGTGAGATGCAATAGTACAAGACAAAGCATCTCTACGCAAACAAGTGAGGGCCTGTAGACACAAGGCCAAGCTGGGTGCAGAAACGCTGGTGGTCACAAGGCGACAACGCCTTGGTGAAGATATCTGCAGTGTTGGCCTCAGAGACCACACGTCGCACGAGTGCCTGGCCACGCTGCTGCAACTCTCGCAGAAGGAAGTAACGAAGCTGGATGTGCTTCGCCTTCCCAACCAGTCGAGGCTCCTCGCACAACAGGATAGCAGACCTGTTGTCGGCGAACAAGACTAGGGGAGAGCGAGGCCGCTCACCGAGGTCGGTGAGAAGGAAAGACAGCCAGCGAAGCTCCTGGGCGGCCATGGCCACAGCGTACACCTCTGCCTCACAGCTGGAACTAAAGACGGACGACGCCCGAGTCGACCTCCACGAAACAGCTCCGGTGCCAAGGCTGAAGTAGTAACCCTGTGTAGACCGCAGCGACTCTGCGTCGTCGGCCCAAGACGAGTCCGAGAAACCTGTAAGTGTAACTGGCCGCTTCCCTCCAAGGACAAGTCCCATGCCTGGTGTACTCGCCACATACTTCGCCACCCTCTTAGCCGCGTACCAGTGGGAAGGTCGGTGTCTCCCAGGCGCAACAAAGCGCGCAAGGACGCTAAGAGGGTAAGCAAGGTCTGGGCGAGTACAGGTCATCAGGTACATGAGACAACCCAGCAGCTCAGGATATGGACCACTGGACTCAAATGGCTCGTCCGAAGGTGGAGCCGTGAGCCCATGATCCACAGCAAGAGGGGTGTGAGGATCTAGGATCGAGATCAGGAAAGAGAGTTTGAATTGAATGATCACCTGGGTACAACACGAGGCTATATATAGATTCGACATAAGGCCCAGTAACCAGGTGTTACGCGAAGGTTATGAGGGTCGCGAAGCGTCCCGAACAGACCCTTCCCGAATTCGGTAGAAGGCAATTCGGTGTCAACTGAAAAGCCCAGAATTCGGTGCACGCAACCTAGCTCGGTGCTATAACTATAATAAAATATAGGAGAGCACCTAGCCTAGGAAATCAAGCAATTCATGCATGCATAAAATAACCCTAAGCTAGAAATAGCATAATAAAGTAAAGGCAAGCAAGCATAGCTGTCATAAGCCGTCGTACTCTCACACGTCCCCCCCTCAAAGCTGGGTGGCGTAAGATACACCCTGCTTGACAAGATAGTCCTTGAGAGCACGGCGTGCGTTGCCCATATCAGCTTCTGCAACCCAACTGTCCTCAGTGGGGTCGTATCCCTTCCAGCGGACCAGGAACTCGATGGTCTTGCCGCCGCGGCGCCGATGAGTAAGAACGCGCTCCACTTCGTACTCTGGTTCATCCTGTATGAGAACAGGTGGTGGTGGTGGTAGCTGCCGTCCCTGGAACTGTTGGTTGGGGTCCTTGTAGGGCTTCAGTAGCTGAACATGGAAAGCATTGTGAAGCTTCCATGTATCTGGTAAGCGCAAGCAGAATGTAACTGGTGTCACCTGTGCCTCAACGAAAAAAGGGCCACAGAAGCGAGGTCGGAGTTTGGATGCGAGGTGAGATAGGTTCAAGTTGCGCGTGTCAAGAAGCACCTGATCTCCGACTGCTACTGAGTGATCTCGTCGTTGGCGATCGGCATACTGCTTCTGGGAGGTCTGCATCGTGGTGAGTCGTCGCTGAGTCTTCTCCCATAGCTGCTGCATGGTGGTGACGAAGTCATGTGCGGCTTGGACGTGTGCCGGTGTAGTTGGCTGCTGTGGTGTAAGTGGTTCCCGTCCGTAACACAGGAAGAAAGGAGTTTTCCCTGTGGCCGTATGTGACGCGTTGTTGTAAGCAAACTCTAGGGTCGATAACTGTGTGTCCCAGTGGCTGACGTCGTCCTTGCAAGCTGTGCGCAGTAACTGTTCAACCACCTGATTGAGTCGCTCTGTCTGTCCGTCAGTCTGGGGGTGGTATGCTGAACACATTGCAAGCTTTGTCCCCAACAGTCCCATGAGCTCCTTCCAGAACTTACTCGTAAATTTGGGGTCTCTGTCTGAGATGAGTGTAGCGGGGATGCCGTGGATGGTGATGATGTGGTCAAAGAAGAGGCGAGCAGTTGCTTCAGCTGTAGCTGTGGCGTTGGTCGGGATGAAGTGACCCATTTTGAAGAACTTATGGATCACTACGAGGATGGAATCATGCCCCCGTGAGGTCGAAGGAAGTCCTGTGATGAAGTCGAGACTAACGACCTGCCATGGCTGCTCCGGTACGGGTAGAGGCTGAAGTAACCCTGCTTTTTTCTGCTTGCTGCTCTTCATCCGCTGGCACGTGTCGCATGAGGTGACGAACTGCTGCACGTCTGCTGCCATCCCGGGCCAGTATTAATACTTCGCTATCCCGGCTAACGTCTTGTTGCTCCCGAAATGTCCCGCGTAAGGTACGTCGTGAAACTCCTCCAATAGGATCTGCCGTAGCGGGGCGTAATTCGGTACCCAAATCTTTCCTGAACCCTTCCTTACAGCTAAGTCTTTCTCCCACTGTAACAGCTTCTTGGTCTGTGCTGTAGCGATCTCTGTGTCCACGGAGTACCCATGTTGGAATAGACCCTTGAGCAGAGGGTTCATCCCGTCGAGCTGGATGCCTGCTACATGACCGGGGCAGCTCAATGCGTCTGCCTTGTTGTGTAGCCTGGGCTTGTAGACGATGTCGTAGTGGAAGTGAGTTTCCAGGAAGTCCATCCACCGCACCTGTCGTCGTGAGAGCGTCGGCTGTGACTTCAGGTACTTGAGACTGCAGTGGTCAGTATAGACTGTGGTATTGGCTCCCTCTAGGTAACACCTCCACGCCTTGAAGGCTACGACGATGGCTAAGGCTTCCTTGTCGTGTATGGGGTAGTTCAGTTCTGCTCCGTGTAGCTTTTTACTGAGGTAGGCGATAGGCTGTAAACCGTGTCCGTGATCCTGCATCAGTACTGCTCCGACTGCCTGGTCACTTGCGTCTGCTTCAACTACGTAGTCCTTGTCTGGGTCCGGTAGGATGAGTACTGGTGCTGTAGTCAGTGCTGTCTGTAGCTGCTCCATGGCTTGCTGATGAGGGGTATCCCATTTGTAGGGCGTATCCTTTTTCAGTAGGTCGGTTAGTGGCGCTGCTATCTTAGCGTACTGCGGCACGAACCTGTTGTAGTAGTTGGCGAAGCCTAGGAACTGCTGCAACTCCGTCCCGTTCTCCGGTACTTTCCACTTCTTGACGGCTTCGATCTTCCGCGGGTCCACGTGTACGCCCTCGGCACTCACCATGTGCCCGAGAAACTGCACCTTCTTCAGGGCGAAGTCGCTCTTCGACAGCTTCACGTAGAACTTGTTTTTCCGCAGGATCTCGAACACCTTCCGCAGATGCTCCACGTGCTCCTTCATGTTCTTGGAGTAGATAAGAATGTCGTCCAGGTACACCACTACGCACTCGTCCAGCAGGGGTCGTAAGATGTGATTCATCTCCACCTGAAACGTTGCTGGTGCGTTGCAGAGTCCGAACGGCATCACCAAGTATTCGTAGGAGCCGTATCTGGTACGGAACGCCGTCTTGTGGACCGAGTTGTCTGCCATCTTGATCTGCCAGTAACCCGACCGTAGGTCCAGCTTCGAGAATACTGTTGCTCCACGCAGTTGATCCAGTAGGTCGTCTATGCGCGGTATGGGATATTTGTTTTTGACTGTCTGTTTGTTCAGTGCGCGGTAGTCGATGCACATCCGTAAACTGCCGTCTGGTTTTGGAGTGAAGAGAACTGGTGCACCGTAGGGAGAGGTGGATGGGCGGATCAGTTGTCTGTCCAGTAGATATTCAATATGTTTCTTCATGTCTGTCAGTTCAGGCGGACTCAGTCGGCATGGTGCACGTGAGACGGGTTTCGCACCTGGTTCCTCCACGATCTCGTGTTCGTGGGTGCGTGCTGGAGGTACGCCTGTAGGTAGGTCGTCGGGCATTATATCCTTGTACTGCTCCAAGACCTCCTTCACTGCTGCAGGTGGCTCTGCGTTCGGCTTCTCCTCTTCTGCTGCTGCCATAACCAGTGCTAGGTATCCCGTGTTGCTCTCGTTTACCGTCTGTTCAAACCGTGCCAGTGTCGTTTCAGGAACGTTCCCTGTATCCGTCCAGCTCCGTAGTGCTATCCTCTTCCCGTTGTTGTAGATGCACACCTTCCTGTTGACCCAGTCGATCTCGGGGTTGAACCGCTTCAAGAAATCTCGCCCCAAGATGAAATCTAAACCTCTTATGTTCGTGATCGGCAACGTCGGCTTCCACCTCAGCGCCCCTATGTGCAGCTGCAGTGATGCTTCGCCGTGGATGGGAAGTTTCGTACCGTCCACCATCGTTGCCGTGAACTTGGTCTCCTCGGAAAGATGCACCGCTGTCCACCAGTGCCTGGAGGCGTCGTCCTTTGCATAACACCTCGAGGAGTAGTGGTGCCTGCTGCGCTGAGTAGCCAAAGAGGGTCTCATTGATAGGATCATAGGGTACATCAAAGTGAATACTATCCCTATTTCCTATACCTGACTCAGCAGTTTTCACTTCCAACTTCATCTGGGGGGTAGGAGGATTTTTCCGAGGCTTGTATAACTTCTCCTGAGCCTGGAATTTTCCTCTAAGCCTTTGCAGCTGTGTAGGCTTCACCTGTGGGCAACGGGGAGCCTTAACACTGTGCTGCGGGGAGAGAATATTAACTCCACGGAACGCACGACCCTTTTCTACGCTCCGTAGTACTTTGCCCAACTTCTCAGGTACCTGAATAATCTCTAAAGGCTTTTTCTTGGCCTCTAAATCTCCCCTGAATTTTTCAAAGGCTTGAAAACCACGAGAAGCAATATTCTTCGTTAGAGTATCTTTATAGGATACTTTTAACGAATTCTTACTTTCGTGGGTGTTCGGCTGGAGTTTCCCGGTCGGTGCAGAGTCTTTTTTCGCGGAGCCTCCATTCGCCTCGGCGATTTCCCCTGATGCCGGCCGGTCGTGACGTTTTATATTCGCGCCATCATTTTCTCCATTTTTCACCCGCTCCGAAGTCGCCACGTCGTCGCCTTTTCCTGCTTTTCGGATCTTTACGCGATCGCCAGGTCGATCCGCGGCTACTGGCGATTCCCGTTTTTTTACTTCGGGGGTGCTCCACTGTTACCGCCCTGCAGTGCCGTACGTGCATTTTTCATCTTGTAGCACGACAAAATTTGATGCCCTGCTGCGCCGCAAAATTCGCATTTTGTCGGCTGCTGCTTCGCGTCGTATTTGTCGATGTCCATCAGTTCGGCGAACGTGGGGGGTGCCGATCGCTCCGTGCCAAATGTACGGTTCGGCGCGAAACGTCGTGTTTCGGGTTGACCTCGAGTCAGTGCGTCGTATCGCTCGGCAGCACGCACGATGTCGCGGTAACTGTTGTAATTCGCTGCGATGACCTGTCGGCAAATCTCCAATTTTAACCCTTCTGTGTACGCCTGGATTTTTTCGCCTTCGGTCAGGTCCGTGATGCGGTTGAACAGTAGCTCCATCTGTTGCGTTTACTGTGCTACACTACTGTACTGTTTATGATGGTGTATCTGCTGCCGCGCCATGTAGGTCGTATAAATTGGCTCGAAACGTTCGATGAGGTCTGCCCGAAACTGCTGCCACGTTTTCTCGCCGCGGGCCACGTCAGTGTAGTAAATCCACTCTAATGCCGGTCCACGTAACAGTGTCGCTGCGAGCCGAATTCGTGCTGCGTTGTGTATCGGGGTCAAACAGCCAATGGCCTCGAAATAAATTTCGAGTGTCGCCACGAATCGTCGAACGACAGATCTTTTCGCGCTGGGATCGAACGCTTCGGGGAGCCTCGGGCGTGCTGCTTCGAGGTTCGGCGACAGTGGTGTCGAGTCGTCAGATCGCCGCCTGTGTCTGCTCCATGTCGGTGCGGAGGCTTGCGATGTCGCTCGTCGTCGCGTAATTGTCGCCTTGGCCCTCCATGCCTGACATTGCGCGTTCGAAAAAACCGAAACGAGGGGGAGCGAAAAACACGGAACCGGTTTTACGTACCCGAAATCGGTGTTTAACAGGCGTCGCCCCCGCGGTTTTTGAAGACTCGATTTTAGCGGTCGAAAAACTTTCGCGTGTAAATGGGCTCTGATTACCAAGTGTGAGGATCTAGGATCGAGCTCTAGAAAGAGAGTTTGAATTGAATGATCACCTGGGTACAACACGAGGCTATATATAGACTCGAAACAAGGCCCAGTAACCAGGTGTTACGCGAAGGTTCTGAGGGTCGCGAAGCGTCCTGAACAGACCCTTCCCGAATTCGGTAGAAGGCAATTCGGTGTCAACCAAAAAGCCCATAATTCGGTGCACGCAACCTAGCTCGGTGCTATAACTATAATAAAATATAGGAGAGCACCTAGCCTAGGAAATCAAGCAATTCATGCATGCATAAATTAACCCTAAGCTAGAAATAGCATAATAAAGTAAAGGCAAGCAAGCATAGCTGTCATAAGCCGTCGTACTCTCACAAGGGGTGGGCTGTACCTTGGAGAATGGGAAGCGAAACCGCGTGAGGATCTGCTCGACCATATGCGACTGAGTCAGCGTAATGGTGCGAGCTGCCCTGTCCCTGGTGATCTGCAGGCCAAGGTAGCGCTGCAGCTCTCCAAGGTCAGTGCAAGTGTGTCTCCTCTGCAGTTCCTCCTTCACGGAGGCCAGTGCGCGTCGGTCGGGAGTGGCGAAGACCAGGTCGTCAACATAGACCAGAACAAAGAACGGGGTCGAGCCACGGCGGACGAACAGCGACGGGTCGGCAGACGACGGAAAGAAGTCAAGCGCTGCAAGAGTCGTACGTAGCGTGTCGTGCCACTCGCGAGGAGCCTGGTGCAGGCCGTAGACCGGTCGACGCAGCTGCCACTGGGTCCCAGGAGGGAAAGAGCCAGTGAAGCCAGGCGGACGACGCAGCTAGATCTGCTCGTGCAGGCTCCCCTGTAGGAACGCTGTGGAGAAGTCCAAGGAGTGCAACTCGTAGTCGCGCTGAGCTGCTATATGCAGCAACACCCGAAGAGTGGTCATCTTCGGGGTGGGAGCGAAGGTCTGGAAGAAGTCTACCCCCTCTCGCTGACTGAAGCCTCTCTCCACGTAACGCGCCTTGAACACCGGTGGTGATCCAGGCGGCCGCTTCACCTTGTAGAGCCACATGCCACTGACAACGTTCGCCCCAGGTGGCGGAACGGCGTCGACGTAGGTGCCTATGGACCTATAAGATGCCATCTCTGCCTCCTCAGATGCTATCCAGTACGAGGCCCAAGGTCCCGACACCGCCTCAGCGTGTGTGCGAGGGATCGGGATGTCAAGAGCATCTGGATCCCCCTCAGGGGCAAGCAACATGGCGCAGAGATGAGGAACAGCGGCCGCAAGAAAACCAAGCTCGAACTGCCTGTCCTCAAGGACCTCCAGGGGAAAGACAGGAGCACCCCCAGAGGACGGAGAACGAGCAGGGCCGCTCACCAGGTGAGCGGCGTAGTCAAGGCGGTGGGAAGAGGCAAAGCCAGTGACAGTGGTAACAAGTGCTGAGACAGACGACAGAGGTGCAGTCGGGTGAGTGACCAACGCGGACAAAACACGGGAGACGACAGGACGGGAGGCACGGAGGTAGTCGGACAACGGGTCGTGAAGCACAATAAGGGACGACTCAGGGGGCTGTGGAAGGACAGGAGGAGGTGGAACACGAGAGCGAAGAACAAGGTGGAACGGACCGTCCGCATGGTAACGGGACCGACGACGCTCTAGGGACACAGCACGACTGAGGGGAGAACGACGAGTCCACTGAGACGAGGAAGAGACTCAACAGGGGGAACAGGAGGGGACGGTAGGGGACCACGAACATAGCGTGCAGGTGCTGGGTCGGGGAGGTCGCGGAGTCGCAGTCGCTGCTGCTCCGCCTCCTCTGGCGTCTGCTGCGACGGTACTGGCCCCTGCTGCTGCTCCTGTGGCTCCGCCTCTGCCCTCTCCTGCTGCAACTGCAGCTGCACCCGCTGCTGCGACCGGGACCCCTGCGCTACCCTCTCTTGCTGCGGCCGTGACTCTTCCTCTACTCTCTCCTGCTGGGTCTGTAACTGCACCTGCTGCTGCGGGTGGGACTCCTGCTCTACCCTCTCCTGGTGCGGCCGTGACTCCTCCTCTACTCTCTCCTACTGTGTCTGTAACTGCACCTGCTGCTGCGGGCGGGACTCCTGCTCGACCCTCTCCTGGTGCGGCCGTGAACCCTCCTCTACTCTCTCCTGCTGCGACTACAACTGCACCCGCTGCTGCACTCGTGACTCCTCCTCTACTCTCTCGTGCTGCGGCTGTAACTGCACCTGCTGCTGCTGTGACTGCTGCTGCTGCTGCTGCTGTGCCCTCTCAAACCTCTCACGCTCCTCCCTCTCCAACCGTAGGAGACGCTGCTCACGGGTCAGGAAACGTACAGTGCGCGGTGTAGGCACCAGAGTGCCAGTGCCTCCAGCTCCAGCACCCCCAGAACCAGCACCTCCACCACCGACACCCCCGGGGCCTCTAGTACCTCCCGCAGGAACACCCCTAGGCTCCGCAACAACCGGCCGCAGAGAAGAACGAGGAGGGAACTGCGGGAGGGAAAAGACCTCAGTACCTCGGTGGGGGCGACTCCTGTAGTAACAGACAGACTCGTCGAACGTGACGTCCTGGGAACTGAAAAACTCGTAGGTGAGTGGGTCGTAGAACACCCAGCCGGCGGTGTCCAAAGGGAAGCCAAGAAAGACGCAGGCACAAGTGCGCGGAGACAACTTGTTCGCGCCAGGGGCGCGAACGTGAGCCAGAGAACCCCAGACGCGGAAGTCAGCTGCTATGCCTGGAGAACCTGTCCAAAGGGAGACCGGCGTCACCCGTGGCCGTGCGTCACTGGGCCACAGGTTCAGCTGGTGCGCGGCGTAGCGGACTGCCTGAGGCCACAGGAACTGGGGGGCACCGGCATGGCACATGGAGGTTCGGGCAACCTCCATGACCAGGCCGATGCGTCGCTTGGCTACCGCGTTCTGCTGCGGCGAGGCTGGTAGCGTGTAAGACTGGAGGATCCCCCGACCCTGATAGAACGTCTCTAGGCGAGTGGAAGAAAACTCACCATCACGATCCGAGTGCAAGCGGAGCCCACAAAGGGCTTGGGCGTCACCCCACGCTAGTAGCCACGGCTCGAGGACGGTAGGCACGTCGACCTTCCGTCGCAAGGGGAAAACCGTGGTGTAGCGGGAGTAGTCGTCCACCACAATCAGGAAGTAGCGCTCCTGACGTGGGCCACGGACCGGGGAGGGGCCCCAAACGTCCAAGTGCAGGGTCTGGAAGGGAGCCGTGGTGGGGGGGAACGAGGAGGAGTGAGGGGCAGCGCGCTGCCGACCCTCGACGCACGGAGTGCACGGCGGCGCAGGCGAGCGAGGAAGCGGGGCAAGCGACTGTGGGAGACCTGAGACTAGACGGTAACGTGCCATCCTACTGGGACGTGGGAACGACGGGTGACCTAGACGGTGGTGCCAGAGGACCGACGGGTGGGTGACTGACCGACAGTCGCATGACACAGCAGCTACCTGACCTGACCTGACCCAGTGTGGTGGGACCCTGTGTGTAGTGAGTACAGACCAGAGCCCGGCTCCCTGTGGAAAGTGGCTTGAGGCGCCCCAGTGGCACCGACTGTGCTGGAGGCAATTGGCTCGTCGAGTGGGAAAGTAGTGACTACGCCTAGGTCGTGGAGGTGACTGACACCCACCAGGTTCCTGGAGAACCTGGGGGTGTAGTAACCTGTGAGAAACCCAGAGGGAGCCGCCGGGCACGGGAGAGTGGTGGTGCTGTGGGCAACTACAGGTCCCACGGAGGGGTCAGCCAAGGCGACAGTGACTGGAGTGCGCAGTGGTGTGAGGTCAGTACAGTCGCGAAAGAAGCAGCTGGACGCTCCAGAGTCTAGGGTGAAAGAAAGTTGTGCAGTCTGTGAGGTCGCACCCGAGCCAGCGACAAAGGCTGGTGCTAGACTAGTGGTAGCTGCAGCTCCTACGCAAAGACGCTCAGAGGGGCCCGGACTGGAAACAACACACGCACCAAGACTGGAAACACATATCTCTACTCGTGCAGCCGGGAACGGTCCTAGACCAGGTCGGTGAGACTCAACTGGTGCAGCAGTGCGCTGTCGAAGACGCGAGGGCCAGTGCGGTGTAATAGCGTGGGGACCAAAACGCTCACGGTGGAGGTCGTCGAGGCGACGGTAGCAGCGGGACACAGAGTGGTCAGGACTCCAGCAGGTGGTGCCAGCACCCGGGCCAGTCAGGATCCGGTACCCGCAGGGACCGACGTCGTGCCCACTGCTGGCTGAGCCGCTGCTGCGGTCGGTACTCCTAGGACCCTCAGGTCCCCACTGCCGGGAGTGCTGTAGCTGCTGTCGCTGCGGCTGACCCTGCTGCTGCTGCAGAACTCTAGCACACTCCATGGTAGGCGCTAGAGACGGCCGAGCGCGGTGGGGAGCGGTTGCTAGCTACAGCCTATGCTGCTGCTGAGTCTGCTGGGGGCAGCCTATGCTGCTGCTGGTGCTGCTGGGGGCAGCCAATGATGCTGCTGGTTCTGTTTGGGCCAGCCTATGCTGCTGCTGGTTCTGGCGTTGGGGAACGGTTTTGGGCGGTTCTGGGCGGTTCTGGACGGTTCTGGACGGTCCTGGGCGGTTCTAGACAGTTGTGGACGGTCCTGGGCGGTCCTGGGCGGTTCTGGGCGGTTCTAGGCGGTCATGGGCGGTCGTGGGCGGTTCTGGACGGTTCTGGACGGTCCTGGGCGGTCCTGGGCGGTTCTGGGCGGTCCTAGACTGTCCTGGGCGGTTCTGGGCGGTCCTGGACGGTCCTGGGCGGTTCTGGACGGTTCTGGACGGTCCTGGGCGGTCCTGGGCGGTTCTGGGCGGTCCACTACTGTCCTGGGCGGTTTTGAACGGTCTTGGGCGGTTTTGGACGGTTCTGGACGGTCCTGGGCGGTTCTGGACGGTTCTGGACGGTCCTGGGCGGTTCAGGGGGGCTGGTGGCAGACGAAACTGGTGGACTGCAGGGCGTACGGGGAGGGGACGCGACGGGGCTGGCGGACGGGGCTGGGGGACGGGGCTGGCGGACTGGGACGCGACGGGGCTGGCGTACGGGGGCGCAACGGGGCTGGCGTACGTAGCTGGCAGATTGCAGGGCGGCGGGGAGGGGACGCGACGGGTAGGGGAAGGGGAGGCGACGAAGAGGGGACGCGACGGGTAGGGGTAGGGGAAGGGGAGGCGACGAAGAGGGGACGCGACGGAGAGGCGACGGGGAAGGGGCGCGACGGGGAGGCGACGGGGAAGGGACACGACGGAGAGGCCTGCGGGGCGACGGGCTACCGGGGGGGGGGAGGAACGCGCGCGATTCGGGGGCCCGCGGGGGCCTTTCTAGGTCGCGACGTGGGGGGACCCGCGGGGGTCCTTCTAGACCGCGATTCGGGGGGCCCGCGGGGGCCTTCCTAGGTCGCGATGTGGGGGACCCGCGGGGGTCCTTCTAACTCGCGATTCGGGGGCCCGCGGGGGCCTTCCTAGGACGTGACGTGGGGGGGCCCGTGGGGGTCTCTCTCTAGCGCGCGATTCGACGAGGGGGGGGGGGGCTGGCGCTAAGGGGTGACGGGGCACTACGGGTAACACGTTACTAACGGACGAGCGCGGGGCGGTGGGCCCATGGGAATCGAGCTGCTCTATACCATGTTAACGTGGTAACAAAATAATGAATGACTAGAAATGACAAGGACAAGGAAGATATAGCAAACCCTGGTCAACCCTAGCCAACCCTACACATAAGTGTACACCACCTAGACTAGCAAATACAAACCATAACAATTATAGTTTGACACTGGTGTGGGCCGTTCTGGGTGGCTGCCAAGGATGGCAGTGTCAACGAGGTAACGGAATAATGAATGACTAGAAATGACAAGGAGAAGGAAGATATAGCAAACCCTGGTCAACCCTAGCCAGCCCTAAACATAAGTGTGCACCACCTAGACTAGCAAATACAAACCATAACAATTATAGTTTGCCACACCCCCATAGTCTACGTGACGGTAGCAGGGCTGACGTTATCAGGGTAATTACCCTGATTTCAGGGTGATTTCAGCCTTCTCACCTGCTGGTCCCTGTGAAATCAGGTTTTTCACATTTTGGTCCCTGATCCATTCAGAGTATCGCTTTAGCGGACCCTGAAATGTTGTGTACACTCTCAGTGTAGTGTTTTCACGGACCCTGTCAATACAAAGTACGCGGCCTGTGGACCCTGAATGAGATGTTATCGGGACGAAGATTCTTGGAAATTTCCTCCTGATAACCCAGCCTTCAGATTGATCGCAGTACCCCCCCCCACGCGCGTAATTCCCCCCCCCCCCCCCCCCCCCCCCCCCCCCACCCCACCCCTCGCTTTATCGGGACGAAGTTTCTTCGAATTTTCGTTCCCATACACCCACCATCGAGATCGGGCGAATCTGTAATGTCATATCTAGTTTGCTGTTATTGGTCGAAACACTTGTGCTCTGACACAGTGCCAGTCACATCGCCACAGTGCCAGTCACATCGCCACAGTGCCAGTCACATCGCCAGTCACATCGCAAGTCACAGCGCCAGTCACAGCGCCAGTCACAGCGCCAGTCACAGTCACCCTTGCGATTATGCAGAGTGAGACTTCTTTCCCTGGTAAAGAAAGAGCGCGTTACTACGACCCTGATTTTCAATCCTCGACCCTGAACATTCAGAGTTCACTACTTCTCAACCCTGAGCAATCAGGGTGCTGTTTTTCTGGAAAATGTGCCTTCAGTGTAAAAAAAAAAAAAATTAGATTGAACTCAGGGTACCTAAATTTGAAACGTCAGCCCTGGACGGTAGTCCTGTGGAAAGCAACACACAGTCTAAGAGCAAGGGTCACAGGACCAGTCAGCAAGAGCAAACAATGGTCACAAGACCAGTTCATAAGAATAAAACAAAGCTCGGGGTGGATCTCAAGATCACCACGCATTCCGAGAACAAACACGAGGCCACAAGGCCAGTTCACATACAATGACAAAGCAAATATAGAAGATGCAAGAGTACAAGACATGCATGATAAGCATATCTACAAAAGCAAGGGGCCACAAGGCCTGTCCACAAGCACAGATATATGATATACAGTGAGATGCAATAGTACAAGACAAAGCATCTCTACGCAAACAAGTGAGGGCATGTAGAGACAAGGCCAAGCTGGGTGCAGAAACGCTGGTGGTCATAAGGCGGCAACGCCTTGGTGAAGATATCTGCAGTGTTGGCCTCAGAGACCACACGTCGCACGAGTGCCTGGCCACGCTGCTGCAACTCTCGCAGAAGGAAGTAACGAAGCTCGATGTGCTTCGCCTTCCCAACCAGTCGAGGCTCCTCGCACAATAGGATAGCAGACCTGTTGTCGGCGAACAAGACTAGGGGAGAGCGAGGCCGCTCACCGAGGTCGGTGAGGAGGAAAGACAGCCAGCGAAGCTCCTGGGCGGCCATGGCCGCAGCGTACACCTCTGCCTCACAGCTGGAACTAAAGACGGACGACGCCCGAGTCGACCTCCACGAAACAGCTCTGGTGCCAAGGCTGAAGTAGTAACCCTGTGTAGACCGCAGCGACTCTGCGTCGTCGGCCCAAGACGAGTCCGAGAAACCTGTAAGTGTAACTGGCTGCTTCCCTCCAAGGACAAGTCCCATGCCTGGTGTACTTGCCACATACTTCGCCACCCTCTTAGCCGCGTACCAGTGGGAAGGTCGGTGTCTCCCAGGCGCAACAAAGCGCGCAAGAACGCTAAGAGGGTAAGCTAGGTCTGGGCGAGTACAGGTCATCAGGTACATGAGACAATCCACCAGCTCAGAATATGGACCACTGGACTCAAATGGCTCGTCCGAAGGTGGAGCCGTGAGCCCATGATCCACAGCAAGAGGGGTGGGCTGTACCTTGGAGAACGGGAAGCAAAACCGCGTGAGGATCTGCTTGACCATATGCGACTGAGTCAGCGTAATGGTGCGAGCTGCCCTGTCCCTGGTGATCTGCAGGCCAAGGTAGCGCTGCAACTCACCAAGGTCGGTGCAAGTGTGTCTCCTCTGCAGTTTCTCCTTCACGGAGGCCAGTGCATGTCGGTCGGGAGTGGCGAAGACCAGGTCGTCAACGTAGACTAGAACAAAGAACGGGGTCGAGCCACGGCGGACGAACAGCGACGGGTCGACAGACGACGGAAAGAAGTCAAGCGCTGCAAGAGTCGTATGTATCGTGTCGTGCCACTCTCGGGGAGCCTGGCGCAGGCCGTAGACCGGTTGACGCAGCCAGATCTGCTCGTGCAGGCTCCCCTAAAGGAACGCTGTGGAGAAGTCCAAGGAGTGCAACTCGTAGTCGCGCTGAGCTGCTATATGCAGCAACACCCGAAGAGTGGTCATCTTCGGGGTGGGAGCGAAGGTCTGGAAGAAGTCTACCCCCTCTCGCTGACTGAAGCCTCTCTCCACGTAACGCGCCTTGAACACCGGTGGTGATCCAGGCGGCCGCTTCACCTTGTAGAGCCACATGCTACTGACAACGTTCGCCCCAGGTGGCAGAACGGCGTGGACGTAGGTGCCTGTGGACCTATAAGATGCCATCTCTGCCTCCTCGGCTGCTATCCAGTACGAGGCCCAAGGTCGCGACACCACCTCAGCGTGTGTGCGAGGGATCGGGATGTCAAGAGCGTCTGGATCCCCCTCAGGGGCAAGCAACATGGCGCAGAGATGAGGAACAGCGGCCGCAAGGAAACCAAGCTCGAACTGCCTATCCTCGAGGACCTCCAGGGGAAAGACAGGAGCACCCCCAGATGACGGAGAACGAGCAGGGCCAGTCACCAGGTGAGCGGCGTAGTCAAGGCGGTGGGAAGAGGCAAAGCCAGCGATAGTGGTAACAAGTGCTGAGACAGACGACAGAGGTGCAGTCGGGTGAGTGACCAACGCGGACAAAACACGTGAGACGACAGGACGGGAGGCACGGAGGTAGTCGGACAACGGGCCGTGAAGCACAGTGAGGGACGACTCAGGAGGTTGTGGAAGGACTGAAGAAGGTGGAACACGAGAGCGCAAGACAAGGTGAAATGGGCCGTCTGCACAGTAACGAGATCGACGGGGCTCTGGAGACACAGCACGACTGAGGGGAGAACGATTGGGACGAGGAAAGGGACTGGACAGAGGGAACAGGAGGGGACAGTAGGGGACCACAAACCAAGCGTGCAGGTGCTGGGTCGGGCAGGTCGCGCAGTCGCAGTCGCTGCTGCTCCACCTCCTCTGGCGTCTGCTGCGACGGTACCTGCCCCTGCTGCTGCTCCTGTGGCTCCGCCTCTGCCCTCTCCTGCTGCGGCTGCAGCTGCACCCGCTGCTGCGACCGGGACTCCTGCGCTACCCTCTCCTGCTGCGGCCGTGACTCCTCCTCTACTCTCTCCTGCTGCGGCTGTAAGTGTACCTGCTGCTGCGGGCGAGACTCCTGCTCTACCCTCTCCTGGTGTGGCCGTGACTCCTCCTCTACTCTCTCCTGCCGCGACTGCAACTGCACCCGCTGCTGCACTCGTGAATCCTCCTCTACTCTCTCCTGCTGCGGCTGCAACTGCACTTGCTGCTGCAGTCGTGACCCCTCCTCTGCTCTCTCGTGCTGCTGCTGTGGCTCCTCCTCTACTCTCTCCTGCCGTTGCATCTGAGACTGCTCCTGCTCCTGCTCCTGCTCCTGCTCCTGCTCCTGCTGCTGCTGATGCTGCTGCTGCTGCTGCTGCTGCTGCTGCTGCTGCTGCTGCTGCTGCTGTGCCCTCTCAAACCGCTCACGCTCCTCCCTCTCCAACCGGAGGAGACACTGCTCACGGGTCAGGAAACGTACAGTGCGCGGTGTAGGTGCCAGAGTGCCAGTGCCTCCAGCCCCAGCACCCCCAGAACCAGCACCTCCACCACCGACACCCACGGGGCCTCCAGTACCTCCCGCAGGAACACCCCCAGGCTCCGCAGCAACTGGCCGCAGAGAAGAACGAGAAGGGAACTGCGGGAAAGACGGGTAGCCAGGGGGTGACGCGGGGCCAGGCCGCCTAGTCGAGGCTGCCGTGTCCTCCACAGAAGTGACCTCCACGCAAACACCCCCTGCACCCCCAGAACCGACACCACCAGCTCCAGCAGCCCCAGCACCCTCACCCTCCGCAACTGCACCTCCCGCACCCCCAGACACGACAGGGACTGGACGCTGCGGGGGGGACGACTGCGGAGTGACGTGCGACACACCTGACGGGGCAGGACGCGAAGGGGGGGGGGCTACCGGGGCGACTGGGGGGGCCTCAAGGGTGAGGAACAGCGGGGGGGAAAAGACCTCAGTACCTCGGTGGGGGCGACTCCTGTAGTAACAGACAGACTCGTCGAATGTGACGTCCTGGGAACTGAAGAACTCGTAGGTGAGTGGGTCGTAGAATACCCAGCCGGCGGTGTCCAAAGGGAAGCCAAGAAAGACGCAGGCACGAGTGCGCAGAGACAACTTGTTCGTGCCAGGGCGAACGTGAGCCAGAGAACCCCAGACGCGGAATTCAGCTACTACGCCCGGAGAACCTGTCCAAAGGGAGACCGGCGTCACCCGTGGCCGTGCGTCACTGGGCCACAGGTTCAGCTGGTGCGCGGCGTAGCGGACTGCCTGAGGCCACAGGAACTGGGGGCAACCGGCATGGCACATGGAGGTCCGGGCAACCTCCATGACCAGGCCGATGCGTCGCTCGGCTACCCCGTTCTGCTGCGGCGAGGCTGGTAGCGTGTAAGACTGGAGGATCCCCCGACCCTGACAGAACGTCTCTAAGCGAGTGGAAGAAAACTCACCACCACGGTCCGAGTGCAAGCGGAGCCCACAAAGGGCCTGGGCGTCACCCCACGCTAGTAGCCACGGCTCGAGGACGGTAGGCACGTCGGCCTTCCGTCGCAAGGGGAAAACCGTGGTGTAGCGGGAGTAGTCGTCCACCACAATCAGGAAGAAGCGCTCCTGACGTGGGCCACGGACCGGGGAGGGGCCCCAAACGTCCAAGTGCAGGGTCTGGAAGGGAGCCGTGGTGGGGTGGAACGAGGAGTAAGGGGCAGCACGCTGCCGACCCTTGACGCAAGGAGTGCACGGCGGCACAGGCGAGCGAGGAAGCGGGGCAAGCGACTGTGGGAGACCTGAGACGAGACGGTAACGTGCCATCCTACTGAGACGTGGGAACGACAGGTGACCTATACGGTGGTACCAGAGGATCGACGGGTGGGTGAGTGACCGACAGTCGCACGACACAGCAGCTACCTGACCTGACCTGACCTGACCCAGTGTGGTGGGACCCTGTGTGTAGTGAGTACAGACCAGAGCCCGGCTCCCTGTGGAAAGTGGCTTGAGGCGCCCCAGGGGCACCGACTGTGCAGGGGGCAACTGGCTCGTCAAGTGGGAAAGTATTGACTACGCCTAGTTCGTGGAGGTGACTGACACCCACCAGGTTCCTGGAGAACCTGGGGGTGTAGTAACCTGTGAGAAACCCAGAGGGAACCGCCGGGCACGGGAGAGTGGTGGTGCTGTGGGCAACTACAGGTCCCACGGAGGGGTCAGCCAAGGTGACAGTGACTGGAGTGCGCAGTGGTGTGAGGTCAGTACAGTCGCGAAAGAAGCAGCTGGACGCTCCAGAGTCTAGGGTGAAGGAAAGCTGTGCATTCTGTGAGGTCGCACCCGAGCCAGCGACAAAGGCTGGTGCTAGACTAGTGGTAGCTGCAGCTCCTACACAAAGACGCTCAGAGGGGCCCGGACTGGAAACAACACACGCACCAAGACTGGAAACACATGTCTCTACTCGTGCAGCCGGGAACGGTCCTAGACCAGGTCGGTGAGACTCAACTGGTGCAGCAGTGCGCTGGCGAAGACGCAAGGGCCAGTGCGGTGTAATAGCATGAGGACCAAAACGCTCACGGTGGAGGTCGTCGAGGCGACGGTAGCAGCGGGACGCAGAGTGGTCAGGACTCCAGCAGGTGGTGCCAGCACCCGGGCCAGTCAGGATCCGGTACCCGCAGGGACCGACGCCGCGCCCACTACTGGCTGAGCTGCTGCTGCGGCCGGTACTCCTAGGACCCTCAGGTCCTCACTGCCGGGAGTGCTGTAGCTGCTGTCGCTGTGGCTAACCCTGCTGCTGCTGCAGAACTCTAGCACACGCCATGGTAGGCGCTAGAGACGGCTGAGCGCGGTGGGGAGCGCCTAGGAGCGGTTGCTAGCTACCCGCCTCTTCTGATACCATGTCAACGAGGTAACGGAATGATGAATGACTAGAAATGACAAGGACAAGGAAGATATAGCAAGCCCTGGTCAAACCTAGCCAACCCTAAACATAAGTGTACACCACCTAGACTAGCAAATACAAACCATAACAATTATACTTTGACAGGCAGCTTGTACTTCCTGCTGCCGAAGGACCGCAAGACCCCCTACGTGTGGGTGAGGCCGGTCGCCAAGAAGTCGGACGTGCTGCGGGAGTTCGAGAAGTGTCTGGTGGTGGCTGAGCGGCAGACCAAGAATTCGGTGCTGATGCTGCGCTCCGACCGGGGAGGGGAGTTCCTCGGGAAGGAGTTCACTGCCTTCGTGGACGGCAAGGGGATCGTCCACGACTTGACCTGCCCGTACACCCCGCAGCATAATGGCATGGCGGAGCGAGAGATGCAGACGGTGGTGGAGTCTGTGTGGACGATGCTGCTGCACATGGGCGTGCAGCACCACTGGTTGCACCTTGCTCTGCGGCAGGCCGTCTGGGTCCGCAAGTGCCTTGAGAGGTCGACCCTGCCGCCGGGGACGACGCCGCACCAGCTGCTCACAGGGAAAAAGCCCGACTTGTCGCTAGCACGCGTGTGGGGCTGCATGGCGCAGTTCCTGGTCCCCGAGCAGCAGCGTGGTGGAAAGCTGAAGCCGAAGGCACGGTGGGGCCTTCACCTCGGCGTGTCGGAGGAGAGCAAGGGCTGGGAGCTCCTCGACATCGCCGACAACAAGGTGGTCACCACGTTCGACGGGGTGTTCGAGACGATGTCGCTGGAGGTGTGAAAGTCGGAGCACGGGCCGGCGTCGGGGCGGACGCAGGTCAACCCGCCGACGGACACCTCGACGGCGACGCTCCCTCCGCTCGCCGAGGTCGGTGAGCTTGTTGATGAGGACGCCCAGGACGTCCGCCCCCTTTCCCCTTTCCCTGCCCCTCCTGCCCCTCCCCTTGTAGCCGACCTGCGTGGGCTGGCTCTGGTGTCGACCTCCGGCGATGAGGGGAGAAGTGGGGCGTCGCCTGTGGTGGCGGCCAAGAGCATCGCCGGTGGCCGACGTGACGTCACCCTAGTCGGCGTGGGAGAGAAGGTGACGCCGACAGGGGAGCAGCAGGCAGTGGAGGTGCAGCCGACATTGGTGGAGCCGACGAAGGCGGCATCGGCAGGGAAGCCGCCGACAGGGGAGCAACCATGCAGTGAAGCCGACCAAGAAGCAGTCGGCGACCGGGCAGTCAGCAGGGGAGCCGACGACAGGGGTGAAGACGGCAGGGACGCCGACCGTGGTGCAGCAGGACGCCAAGGGCAGCGAAGCCGGTGACGATGGAGGGGAGAAGTCGGGTGTCGAGGAGTTCACCAACAGAGATGTGGTGGAGGTTCGGCTTGGACCGCGGCGTTCGGGCCGAGCCCGGAGGCCGCATGACTTCCTGTCCTACCATGCGTGCCTCCCGCCGGCTGCTTTCACCACGCTGTACGACAACGACGACGACGACTTGGCGTACGACGACGCCGAGGATGACGTCGACCTGCCGGAGCTCGACCCCGACATGTACACCGACCCCGAGCACCGTTGGGACATCGCGATGATGGCAGTGAAGGAGGCGTTGGCGAGCTGGAAGGGCAAGGCGATGAAGGCCGCCATGGACGAGGAGATCCGCAGCCTCATCGGTACGGGGACTTGGGAGCTGGTCGAACGCCCGCGCGGGGTCAACATCATGAAGAACCGGTGGGTGCTGATGACCAAGTACCACATCGCCGACACGGTCGCCTGGGACAAGGCGAGGTTGGTCGTGAAGGGCTTCATGCAGGTGTATGGCGCCGACTACGACGAGATGTGCGCGCCGATGAGCAGCTACGTCACGCTGAGGATCTTCCTCAGCATCGTCGCCGTCCTCGACTTGCACCTGATGTAGCTCGACATGAGCAAGCTGGACCAGGTGCTGTACATGTATCAGCATGACTACTACAACGACGGGACCAGCCGGGTGTGCAAGCCGCTGAAGAGCCTGGTACAAGGCGCTCAACGACGTGCTGGTGGGCGCCGGGTCGAAGAAGAGTCAGGTGGACGAGGCTCTGTACTTCAAGGTCGGCGGTGATGGGGTGGCCTGCTGGGTGCTGGTGTATGTCGACGACCTGCTCGCCGCCATCAGCAGCACGGCCATGCTGAAGGAGCTGAAGGAGCTCCTGGAGGCCGCCTTCGAGCTGCGCGAGATCTCGCCGGTGGAGAAGTATCTCGGGCCAGAGATCGTGCGCGACAGGCCGGCGAGGAAGCTGTGGCTGCATACGCCGACAAGCTGCGCAGGCGGCTCATTGAAGAGGAGCAGACCGGGCGCACCCCGAAGACGTCGGTCTCCGTCGACGCCTACGACGAGCTGACGTTTGACGACGAGGAGGCACAGAAGCGCTAGGAGGAGGAATACCAGCAGAAGGTCGGCTCACTGCAGCTCGCGGCGAAGACGACGAGGCCGGACATCGCCTTCGCCTGCAGCAAGCTGGGGAGCGGCCTCATGGTGAGGAGCGACCAGCACTGGCGCGAGGTCGACCGCTGCCTCGCCTACCTCGCCAACACCCGTGACACCGCCCAGGAGTTTGGCGGTGGACCAGAGTCTCTGAAGCTGGTCGGCTACGTGGACGCTAACTACGCTGGCGACAAGCAGAACCGGACAAGCACTGGCGGCTATGTGTTCGTCTACGAAGGGGCCGCAGTCTCCCGGTCGAGTCAGCGCATCAAGTGCGCGACGCTGTCGTCGACCGAGTCGGAGTACGTGGCGGCCAACGAGACCGACAACGAGGGACGTCACCTTCGTTTCCTTCTTGCAGAGGTCCAGCAGCTGGACGCCTGAACGCCGACCGTCCTTCGGGTGGACAACAAGTCGGCTATCACGGTCGCCGAGGGCATGGGGTTATGGGCAACCTCAAGCACATGGAGCGACGCTACGCCTGGCTGCAGCACATGGTGAAGCGCGGGAAGTTTTCGCTGAAGTACATCCCGACCGCCGAGCAGCCAGCCGACTTCCTGACGAAGGCGCTGCACTATCCGGCATTCAACTGGTGCTCTGTCGCAATCGGCCAAGTGCGACTAGCCGACGTGGGCGACGGTGACGACGACGTGCGGCAGTAGGTGCCATGCCCTCTTGCATGGCTGGTGCGGTGACCGGCGTGCTGTGTGTTGTGTGCACGCCGACAGGCTATTCTCCGAAAAGTGTTGCCGTGTGGGCTGGGGGCCCAAGCGTGAACGTGGCAGGGGAGTGTCAACGGGAGTTGTGGTTGGCCCCGTCCTCGCTTGGGCGGAGCCGGCCTCGTGGTCGGGTGTGCGGAAGTTGCAGCCGACCTGAAGCAGTGGGCGAGCTAGTCGACGGGGCTGGTCCACCAGTGTGGGGGCCACTGCAAGGGCGCCGACTTCGGGAGGTCGACTTGGGAGGTCGACCTGTGGAGGGTGTCGACTTGGTGACGCCGACTTAGGGCAGCCGACTTGGTGTGGTCGGCTGACAACTGGGCTGGTCGACCTGGAGCTAGTCGACTTGGTGTGGTCGACCGGTGGTGGTCGTCGACCTGGGTGGTCGACGGGTTGGTCGACGTGGTTGCCCGGTCGACCAGGTTTCCTGTGCGACGGGGTTCTGCGGAGGAGCGCGACATTCGCCCAGGTGGTTTTGGCGAAGCCCACCTCGGTGTGGTATCTCGAGGTCGACGTGGCTACTCAGGCACAGTCAATGGCATGTGGTCAACCTGGCACATGCGTCGTGCATGTGACGGTGCACGTTGCACCAACCGACTACAAGCACCTGCGAAGTAGGTGCGCTACCATCACCTCCGGGTGCAACGCTGGACTGCCCTGCTGCAGCGTTGGCACGCCGTCGACCTGGTGCGTTGGCAGACCGCCCCTTGCAGCGCTGGAGCGGTGTGGTCTTTGCTGCGCTGGAAGGCGTTCGACCATGCTGCGCTGGAACGCAATTGACCATGCTGAGCTGGAGGTCAACCAGTCCTGCGCGCTAGGCAGACTTGCATCTGATGTAGTCATTGTTTCCAATGTTGTTTTTACCATTGTTGTAAACGTTTGCTAGTGAAACTCTTGCCGAATTTTCCCGTGAATGCGCAAGTAGAGAGACCACGAGTTAACGACTAAAAAACAAACGCTACGATCACTCATCCCCCGTGCCTAGCCTGTAGACTAGCTCCCGTTGAATCAAAGGGCAGGTGGTGCGCTGCCCCTCGTGTCGAATTAAATATGTGACACATGTTAGTTACAGTATGGGTTGAGTTGTGCACTAGTGGGTACAGCACCCCGCTAGCTCGTCCTGTCACGCTCCTCACGGACCCGCTAGGCCGCCTCGTGGCGCCTGACCTAGGCCGTTCCGTCGCCCTGTTGTAGCGCCCCTCGCTGGCCCCGCTGTTGCGCTTAGCTGGCCTTGCCGTAAGGCCCTGCTGGTCCTATCGTAGCGCCCCTCGCGGACCCTTGCGAGCCCCTCCCGCCAGCCGCTCGCCGCACCAGCAACTCACCGCCCGCAGGCTCCCGCAGCTCACCGCCACCGCGCTACCTATAGCTAACTGCCGCTCGTGCGACCGTTGTTGCAGCCTGCCACCCGTGCCACTGCCAGCCGTGCACACCAGCATCCTGCCCTGCAGCATGTGCCCCTGCTGCTGTTCGTACTGCTTGCTGCTGTCCGTTCCACTGCCAGCTGCCCACGCCAGCAGCCTGCCCTGCCCACCCTTGCCGCCTGTGCCACCTGTACCCTCCAGTCGTCAGCACTAGCTTGACGCTCTTGCCGCCCGTGCTCGCCTGCTGCCCGTGCTAACTTGTCGCTGTGCTAGCCTGCCTCTTGTGTCACCGATTCTGACCTTGCTGCCCTTGCCATCTGTGCCGCCGTTGCTGCCCGTGTTGCTTCTTCTAGCCTGATGCCCGAGCCGCCCGTGCCTACCTTTGCCGCCTGCCCACGCCACCTAGAGCACGTGTTCCTACAGTTGCACCCGCATTACTGCAGTTAGGTTGAGCTGTTATGGTGACTCCATCGGTGCTGTGCTTTGATGCTGAGGGGCGAGTGGTAGAATTCCAGTCGTGGTTGCAGGTGCTTTGGCTCTACTTGAAGAGCCAGCCCCATCAGGACATCCCTGTTGTTAAGGTTCCTAGTTGTACTCCTGCATGCTATCATAGTGCTCAATTGAGAAAGCTTGCCACTTGACTAGCAATAAGCATTGTCTTCATATCTTGTGGTCAAGTACAGCATTGCCCGTCATATCAAACATTCCCTAGCCTTAGAATGAGGGGGGGTCGGGGGAAAATGAACTTGGAAGTTCGAAACCCCTTCATTTGTAGTCGCAGAAGGGCGGGTAGCGCTTCGACGATGACTTCTTGTGCTGCGTATAAGCTACTTTGCTTTCACAATAGGTCATTTTAGAGAGTGTAGCATTTCCGAAAGTATACATTTCTCGTTCATTTCTCTCAATGACACCTCACTCCTCCTCATTTCCCCCCACCACTGTGCTGTCAAATTATAATTCCTATGTAATTTCCTATAGTTTAGAGTAGTGATGTTATTTGTTCATTTTGGTGGTGGTGTACCTTTTGCTTCTTTGTTCTTTTCTATATGTTGTACCTTTCCTAATATTGAACCCCCTTCTTCTCAAAAATTGCACCATGCCTCTCGTAAATCGCCTAGCTCCTAGTTCTCCTAGATTCCGAGCTTAACGTCTATTTGACATGCGCCTCTTTAGACCTTGCACACGGACGTGTAGGTCCCTGCCCTTGTGGACAGCGCCGGTGACACTTCTTCCTGGTCGTTATGGACGACTACTCCTGCTACACCATGTTGTTTCCCCTTGGAGCAAAAGACGTTCTCCTCCCGTGGCTAGTAGCCGTCCGCACCAAGAGCGCCCATCCTGTGCTTTGTTTGCACTCCGACCGTGGTGGCGAGTTTGCCTCAAGTGCGTCGTGTGGAGGGCATCACTCAAACGTACTCGCTCCGTGACTGGCCGCAACAGAATGACATAGTTGAGCATTGCATTGGCTTGGTCATGGAGATTGCTCGTACCTCCATGACTCATGCCAGTGCCCCCCATTTCCTACAAATGTTTGCAGTCCTCTACTCCGCGCACCAGATTAACATGTGGCTCTGTGTCTTGCGGCCACATGTTTCACCGACCCTCCTCTGGACTGGGTTCCCTAGTGTTGCGCCTGCGTTTCGCATCTGGGGCTGTCTTGCTTACGTCCGCGACCCTCCCGCGGACAAGCTCTCAGCCTGCACTCTCTCCTGTGTCTTCCTTTGTTTCCCTCTTCACGGCCCTGATTCAACCACCCCTCGTCGCACGTTTCTTCGACTCTCGTGACGTCACATTTGACGAGTCTGTGTATTTCTACACTCGCTTCTCACACTAAGGTACCCCGGCTTCTCCCCTTCCCTTGTTTGCCACTCCCACTCCTCCCCCTCGTCCCACATCTCCGCTTGCTCCCCTGCCATGTCTTCTTAAGTGTACCATGAGTAGGTTTAGGACCCGTGCTTCTACTACGCCTGCCCTAGCCTACCCTAGCCTGCCCCTAGCCCGCCCCTAGCGGCCCTTAGTGTGACCCTTGAGCAACCCGTCAAGCAGCCCGTAGAGCGCTCTGCCACCCCACCTTATGCCTCGTCGCGTTGCCCCATCCCCTGCCCCGTCACACTGCCCCATCCCCTACTCCATCGCGTTGCCCCATCCCCTGCCCCGTCGCGCTGCCCCATCCCATGCCCCGTCACTCTAACCTGCCGCGCTGCCCCTTAGCCTGCCGCGTAGCACTGGGCCGTCGCCTTCCCCGTCGCTCCGGCCTGTCGCCTGCCCCGTCGTGCTGCACCGTCGAGCTGCTTCGTCGCACTGGCCTTGCATGCCCCATTGCGCACCCCGCCCTAGGCCCATCACGCCCAACCCTAGGCCCATCGCGGCCCAACCTATGTCGCACCCCAGGCCCAGCGCCCCACCCTAGGCGCATCGCGACTCCGCTGCTAGCACACGCAGCCAGCCCGCCACCTGTACGCTGCCGGCCGCCGTAGCTCGCATGCGCCATCGCATGCCCGCGCACTGCTGCAACCGCCTGTGGCGAGGGCGTGACGATGCTGCGTGTCCCGTTATCCTTCGCCACATGTTGCAGACTGGTCTTCGCAACATCGCAGCCTCCTCTGGTACTCTTTTTCCCCCCATCTTTGAGGGGAATGCCCCGTGCCCTTCTTGCCAGCCCGACGGTCTTGGTCGCTGTTGCTGAGCATGTTGCTTTGTCGCTGGTTGCATCAGTTGCTGCCTCCAGTCGCCAGCGCAACCATAAGGGTCGTAAGAAGGGTGAATTGGGTGGAGGAGGTGGAGGTGGCGGAGGTGTTGGGACGTCAGGAGGTGCTGATGCTGAAGGATGTACTGGGTCCAATAGTGCGGTTGGAGGAGGTGTTGGTCCTGGAGGGGTCGTGGTGCATTAGCAACAGCAGCAGCGGCAGTTTCACCAGCCGTAGTCGCAACTGTTTCGGCCGTGGGTCCCGCAGCAGCAGTGGGGCTATGTCGTCCCCGAGAGCATTGGCCGCGGCCGTGGACCTTGCCAGTACGTGATTCAGACTGGTCCACGCTGCGGCCAGGTCTGCGCGTGTCCTGATCACTCCGCTGCGGTGCTTCAGCCGCCTCTCTGACCTCTACCGTGGTTGTTAAGGGCTTGCGGTGGAAGTCCCGGTCTGGAATGCACTGCTCCGCGATGAGCTGCCTATCTTTGCTATGCGCATGTCTATGATCCATGCTGCTTTGTATTTCGCCCCTGTCATGTATGCTGATGCCTATAGTGTTGCGGACTCTTATTGTTTGTGTGCGCCTAGTATAGGATCTCTAGCTATCTCTAATGTAGGGTCCTCTAATGTTGCTGGCACAGGTGCGACCATCGCTGATGCATCACATTTCTTGACGCTTGACTCAGCGTGTCTAGGTGCTTCGTTCGCGGCCACACCGGTCTCACGCCGCTTAGGGCACCAGTTTTCAAATTATATCTTGCATATATTGTAGGCTATATTGTGTTACCGTGTAAAGGGTACATACATTTGTACTTATGCACCCTGTATGCCCTGCTGTTAACTATTTGTACTTATATCTTGTTCACACCAGTCCGAGTCGCGTTAGCTAACCCTACTTCTAGACAGTTCGTTGCTCACAACGCTACTTCTCTCTTGTGTGCGACAGTCCCCTCTGGCTCCCTCGCTGGTCTGCACATCCCTTCGTTCTCCAGGGACTCAGGGTGGAGCAAGGCGGCTCACCTAAGTCACTAAGCAAAAACGTCAGCAAGAAGAGCTCCTGCGAAACCGTAGAACCAATGTAGATCTCTGCCTCACAAATGGACGAAGCTGCTGGCTCCGATGCCAAGACAAAAGCAGTAGCTCTAAGAAGAAGTGAGAGTCTCGGCATCGATTTTCCACAACGCATCAATGTGTCCCGTGGTTTTATTTTCTTGTCGTCCTCCAAGAACAAGTCACATGCATGATGTACTCGCGAGATAGTGCACTAACCTCTTAGTGGCTGACCAGTGCAGGTCGGTGTCTCCCAGTCGCAAGAAAGCGAGCAAGTATGCTGAAAGGGTATGCAAGGCCTGGACAAGTGTAGGTCATCAGGTACATGAGGCACCCCACCAGCTCTGCGTACAGACCACTGTGCTGAGCGGGATTGTCAGGGACAAAAACTGAGAGTTTGTTGTCCACAACAAGAGGGTGGGCTGTGCAGAAGAGAACAGAAGGCTGAAGCACTCGAGGTTCTTCTGCCTGCTCTATCCCTAGTGATCTGCAAGTCATGATAGTGACGCAACTCACATAGGTTAGTGTAGTTGTGTGTCGTCAGCAATTCGGTCTTCTTTGAGGTCAGTGCAACCTAGTCGGGAGTAGTGAAAACCAGTTCGTCGAGGTAGATAAGGGTATAGAAAGGAGTCTCGCCATGGCGAGCGAAGGGAGAAGGGTAAGCAAAGGACGGGAAGAAGCCGAGGGCAGCAAGAGTAGTGCGTACCATGTCGTGCCACTCATAAGGAGCCTGCCATAGACCATATACTGGTCGCCTAAGGCTCCATTTGGCCCGAGAAGAGAACGACCCAGTGAAACCAGGTGAACGTCGGAGCTATATCTGTTCATGCAGGCTGGTCTGGAGGAAGGCAGTGGAGAAGTCTAGCTAGTGGAGCTTTTCGTCGCGCTGTGCCGCGATGTGCAGCAGTACACAAAGAGTGGACATCTTCGGGGTGGGGGAGTCGGCCTGAAAGAAGTCTACCCCCTTGTCGCTGACTAAAGCCACCAGCCACGCAGTGCGCCTTGAAGACAGGCGGTGCTCTAGATGGTGTTCCACCTTGGAGATCCACTTGCCATCAATAATGTTGTACCAATACTCGCGCTTTGCAGGTTGTAAATTGTCTGGACTCACCTAGACATGAAAAAAACTTCGTTCTGCACCATGTTCACCACGCTCACTTCGCTTAGCAAAGGAGAGGGAGGAGTAGCGAGCAACAATAGCATCAATTCACTGCTTCGCCGATGCAACCTGGCGAATGTGAACTCGCTCGTCCGGCGACAGGAGTCGGCGAAGGGCAAGGCTCGTAGCAGCGTCACGCGACTGCTACACCGAGTACGCAAGACGAGCCGCGCTGTAGGTTTCCCGGTCCACCTGCGTGAGTCAGCAGCAAGAAGAGTAGGAATCTCGGGGCAGGCAGCTCACCGAAAGTGTAGGCATACAAAGTGTCATCATCATTGCACTGGTTTCGGAGGTAAATCGTGGCGTCAAGCAGCCACGCGTAAAAACCAATCGCCCGACCCTCCGCATCGAGCTGCAGGACACCCTCGGACGGCATGAGTGAGGCACAACTTCAGTAGATGAGAGGGAACGGCGACACACGGAGGAGAAGATAGGCAGGGGCAGTCAGTACACACGTGACACATGCGCCGGGGCACACAGTAGGCACGGTAGGGTACGCAAGGGCGCGCAACAGGCGCGGCAGAGCGCAGTAGGCTCAGCAGGCACGGAAGGGCGCTAGGGCGCGGCAGGGCGCCCAGCAGGTGCGGCAAGTGCGGCGATGGTAGGTGCGGGCGGCGGCAGGCGGCAAGGAGGCACGGCAGTGGCAGGCGCAAGCGCGGACGCTGCAGGTGCGGGCAGCGGCGGCTAGGGCGTGGCAGGCGCAGCAGGCTCGCGACAGTGGGCCGACGGGTCTAGCAGGGTCAGCGGAGCTCGGCGGAGCTAGCGGGGCCGACGGGGCTAGCAGGGTCAGCCGGGCACAATGCAGGTAGGTAGATAGGCGGGGCAGAAGTGTGAGACCTAACCTTAGCGCATGATACCATGTTAACCATATAATAAATGACTAAGGACGGGATACATAGTCCTAGACTCCTAGGCATAACAACATGTACTCTCTTTAGCAAAGCTACACATAGCCTATAGGGTATACATGTAAACAGCAAATGTGTAAAGTGACGAACAGACCTTGAAGACTCACAATTGCAGATTGAATATTACTAATGTAGTCTGTAGAGCAGCAATAGGAACATATTGCCTTGATTGAGCAAGTGCATTAGTTTTATTATCATTTTTCTCAACAAGTCTTTGAGTTTGTTTAGCCTGACAAAATCACTGTTTTAATGATTGAATATTACTGTACATGAGCAATACGAATGTTTGGGTTGGTGGTAGCGAGGGTGGATTGTTGCTTTAGCGAAGCAGAGCTAAAGGGGATGGGAGGCAAGAGGAGATGGTGGAGGTGGCAAGGGGAGAGTTGGGAAAAGAGCGCGTGCGCAACGGACGGTGGGATCGCCATCCTCTCACTGCTTTCCACGCCGCCTCGCACTGCGTGGAGCGAGTAATAGAAGCAAGTCGGAAGCGCTGTGAAAGAGCTCAAGTATGGATAGGAATGAGGTTGGAAGCGAATGAGTTTAGTTGCGAGGTTTGGTGATTGCGCGTGGGTCCAGTGGCACGCATGTCGCATGCTCACCGCGCTGCTGCTCGCCTCGCCACCTGCGCCCTCCGCCCTTCCGGCGGGCGCGCGTGCGGGCGCGGGTGCGGCGGTGAAGCGGCAGGTGCGCGTGGGACGAGGTGGGCGACGAGCCCATTGCGAGCGCGAGCGGCGGATCCACGCGGCAGCGCCATTCGCGCGCCACCCGACCGTGCCCACCACTCACTGCACGCTGCTCGCCCACCCCCGCCCCCGCGCGCCACTCACCCACACCCACCCCCGCGCGGCAGTGACCCTTACCCCCCCGCGCGGCAGTGAAGCTTACCCAGAGGCGCGCGGCATGGGCGTGGTGGTAGCGAGCAGGCGTGCGTGCGCGGTTGGGTTTAGGGCTGGTGCGCGTGTGGGCAGCGCGCTTCACTCGCCATCCGCGCCACCACCGCACCACTCATCACCGCCCCACTCCGCTTTCCCGTAAGCCTCTCCCACACACACCCCACCACCCTGCCGCTTGACTCAGTATCGCGCTCAACCGTGCAACACGCGTGAGTGGGGAGAGTGAGTGGGGAGAGTGAGTGGGGAGAGTGAGTGGGGAGAGTGAGTGGGGAGAGTGAGTGGGGAGAGTGAGTGGGGAGAGTGAGTGGGGAGAGTGGTGCGAGAGTGGTGCGTGCGGTGAGGGCATGAGAGGGCGCAAGGCATGAGGCAAGTGCAACACGAATGCGCTGCTAGTGCTGTCCAGGTGAGAGTGCCTTTGCGGCGGACAGTGCGACATGCGGTGGGCGTGGCCCGTGAGCACTGGGTGTGGCCCGTGGGCGTGACAGCGTGGCATGGCATGCGCGTGTGCTGTGTGGCACTGGCGCGCGTCACAGCTGGGGCGCGTGCCCGTGGGCACTCGTGGACGACGGCTTGCCCAACCACGTGCTGCTGTGCTGCGCCCTCCCTGCTGCCCACCCACCGCCGCCACCTCCCTCACCCACTCCAACGCCCGCCACTCCCTCAACTCCACCCGCCACACGCGCTCTCACCCTCCGCCTCTCCCTCGCCACACACCCGCCGCCCTTGCCTGCATGCATGCCTCTGCTTCTCTCGCCCACTCTGCGCTTTCGCCTGCACGCGCATGCTCCTGCTGCTGCCCACGTGGGAGCGGGCGAGGGAGTGCAAGCAGGGGTGCAGGGGGTGGCAGCAGGGGCGCGCAGGGAGGGCGAGTTGAGGCAGCTACTGCGTGGCGGCACGGGAGTATTCAGCTTCTACTCTCTGCGCTGCAACTGGCGTTGGCTCTTGAGGTGGGTGGATTGGGGGGAGTGCGCATGGGGCAGTGAGCGTGGAGTGTGGGGGCGTGGGGGCGTGCGGTGTGGGCGTTTGGTGGAGTGAGAGGGGCCATGGTTGATGTGGCATGGTGCACGCAGGATGCGGGGCACATGCCATTGGGGGAGGAACCACCTGCATGCACATCCCACCCGCATGCTCTCCACATGCGCGGCCCCCTTGCCGCCCCCTTGCTCCTCTCCCACCACCATTCCTTGCTTCGCCCTGCTTACCACGCGCCAGCCAATGCGTGCCCTTGTTGCTGCCTGCTGTGGATGTGCGTGGGTGGTAGTGGGTGGGGCTGTGCATGGGGGTGGGTGGGGATGAGGGCAGGTGAGTGCGTGGATGAGGCATGATGGGGGGTTCAAGGAGCTGCACTGCCCTTCACTCTCACGCATTGCCCATCACGCCCATTCACACGCCTTGTATGCCTCCATGCACCGCATTGCCAATCACTGCACCACAATCACCACCACCTGCCACCCCACCCTCGCTGCCCGCTACACCTCGCTGCTCTCCCCCACAATGCCACCACTCGCTGCACTAACCCTGCTTCGCAACCTATCTCTGCGTACCTCTCATTCCTCTCCGCCCACTCCCCTCCCTCCCTCCCTCCCTCCCTCCCTCCCTCCCTCACTCACTCACTCCCTCCATCCCCCCCTTCCTCCCTGCCTCCCTGCCGTGCACCCTGCCACTCTCTCTTGACGCACCTGCAGCAGCAGGGAATGACAGCCAGGCGTCAGTCACTCCCCCACGCCCACGCCCACGCCCACGCCCACACCCTGATCTTGCTGCCACACCTTCATGCTTGTGCTGCAGCCTGCCTCATATGCTGCAAGCGAGGGACGTTGCTTCTGACCGCTCTGTCCTGTGAAACCACTGCCTTGGTCCGTCTCAACTCATCATGCTCTGCTGTGCGTCACGAGGGCTGTCAAGTGAATTCACAAGCACTGCCGCTGCAGCAGAAATTGAGGTGTATGGTACTTGCTTGAGCAGGCATTGTGTGTCGACTAAGAATGGACACTCACAGCATTCACGCACCCTAGGAGTATCTCTAGTAGGCCGTGCAAGGTTACTGCATCCATGCATACTCCAATGCCACTTCAGATACTATAATCATTGCCAATGCTACCATTACAAATATGCACTAATAGCCACCATTTCACAGCAACTACCACTATTTGCTACCCTAGTCCTGAGCCATCCCTTCAGGAGCACATCAGTCCTGAGCCATCCCTTCAGGAGCACATCAGTCCTGAGCCATCCCTTCAGGAGCACATCAGTCCTGAGCCATCCCTTCAGGAGCACATCAGTCCTGAGCCATCCCTTCTGGAGCACATCAGTCCTGAGCCATCCCTTCAGGAGCACATCAGTCCTGAGCCATCCCTTCAGGAGCACATCAGCAGAGCAGCAGTTGTTTTGGCCTTCCACCCTCCATCCACCAAGGTCAGCAAACCCACACTCCCACAAACACCCTGCTGTGAAGCAGGCTGCAAAAAAGGGTAGTGTCCCACCATGGTCCCCACCCCGCATCCCCAAACCGCCCCACAACCCCCCACTGCTCTGCATCTGTGTCATCCGCCGCCTTTACCCATCCCACCATTTCCCTTCATTCTCCGTCTGCTTTTTTTTGTTGTTGTTTTTTATTCGTTTTTTTTTCCCTCTTTTTTTAACCATTCATTTTGTTCTCACTGCAGTAGTCAAGGCCGCCATGGGCGCCTTGAGGTAGCGAGCACGGCCTTGGGTGTTGTGCTAGGCCGCTTGCGTGCAGCTTCAAGTTGCACTCCCCGCACCTCCCTGTGCGGTGCAGCGCAGCTAGGCCTGGGAATCAGAGTCGCTCCCTCCACGCGCCTCACATTCACTCCCTTGCTGCTCGGTTTTGGGATGCGCGTCGGCGCTACAATATGTGCTGCCTTGCTGCGACCTGCTGACGCCGTTGGCGCTCGGGAATGCGCTGCACAATCCGCCGATGCTGCACATTCCGACGCTGCACAATGCGCCGACGCTGCAGAATGCGCCGAAGCCGCAGAATGCGCCGAAGCTGAAGAGTCCGCCGATACAGCAGATTCCGCCGATACAGCAGATTCCCCCGATGCTGCAGATTCCGCCGATGCTGCAGATTCCGCCGATGCTGCAGG